>JAGPOW010003648.1:67636747-67718001 GCA_030014935.1 Caiman crocodilus
GAAACACATCCTGTTTTTGTTAGCCCACCCCTGCAACCTATCCAGGTCTTTCTGCAGTCTCTCCCTCCCTGCTAATGTGCCCATCTCTCCCCATATTTTAGTATCATTTTAGCATTTTAGCAAATTTGAACAGGTTGCTTTTCACCCTGTTGTCCAAATCGCTGATAAATTGAACAGTGCAGGCCCAAGGACCGAGCCCTGGGGGACTGCGCTGCCCACTTCCCCCCAGGTCAAATATGACCTGTCCACCAACACCCTCTGTGTACGACCCTTGAGCCAATTCACAATACATCTAACCGTGTAGGCATCGATGCCACAGTTGCCTAGTTTTTTAATGATGATGGGGTGGGAGACAGTGTCAAGGGCCTTGCTGAAGTCCATAAAGACTACATCCATGGCGATACCTGCATTCAATGCTTTTGTGAACTGATCGTAAAAGACAATCGGGTTGGTCTGACATAACCTGCCTTTAATGAAACTGTGCTGGTTGCCCTTGAGCATCATCCCTGATGCCGGCCCGTCACAGATGTGCTCCTTGATGATCTTCTCAAAGAGTTTCCCCAGGACTGAGGTAAGACTATGTCTCAGGGGAGCTGGGGTGGCAGGAGGACCCCGGGCCAAAAGAGAGCACCAATTACCTCTCACAGAGCCCAAAGAGCCAGAGGAGACGCAAGCGGCGAAACCACCGGTGAAGCTGTGGCCAAGCAGCGTGGGCAGGAGACGCCACCTGGGAGAAATAAAAAGCAGCCACAATGATGCAGCAGGGCGGTTGATTTGTGGAGGCTAGAGGGAAGAGCCCTCACATGGAGGGAATCAGCCACCATGCCCGGCAGCGTGGAAAGCCAGGGGCGGAGCCAGGAGAGGCTCCGACGGAGATAACAGCAGAGCCGGCAGGGAAGCTGACTGTAATGCAGAGAGTCGAGCTGGCAGAGAAGCCAGCTGCGACACTGGAGGTGTACTTGTTAAGTCCCCTGTCAGCCACAGAGGCAGCAGGAAAGCTGTGAGCAGCGCTAACAGGGAACTTAACAAGTACACCTGCACTGCAGCAGAGCCAGTGGCAGCACTAATGGAGGAACCAGAGGCGGGAACCCAGAGAGTAGTGTCGGGGCAAGCCAGCACTGAGTCTGCACGGGAGTCTCGGAGAAGAAGTAATGAGAAGGTGTGCCCAATGGGGTCCCATCAGGCTGCACAGGAGGGCAGCCGAAGAACCGTAGTGGGGTTAGACAGTGGACCTCCATGGTCCATAGTGGCCTCAGGAAGAGGCGGGGACTTAACACCCCAGTCGGGTGAGCCGCTAAGGCGGTGGAACCCGAGCCCAATGCAATCCACATGGCCCAGGGACCAGAGGCACCATTTTGGGCCTCTCCCCAGTAGTTTAGCGACCTTAGTTATCATGGTGGTGGCCAGGCACGTCACATCACAGGGTGTTTAGTATAGGGTGATAGGGAGCCCTAGGAACTAGGCCGTAGGACTTTGTGGACCTTACACCAGCCCCAAAGACACAGATGCGCAGCTGGCAGGCCATAGGCAGAAGTTGGGGAGAAGCTGAGGACACCAAAGGGGCCTGAAGATCAGCAACCCAAGGTGGCAGGGGTAGCCTGTGGGGTCCACCCGCAAGCCCAGGACGGACACAATCCATAGTTTGGGCGAAGGCTGCATAGGAGCGCTTAGTTGAACGGAGGTGGGTACAGACTGATGGGCCTATAGTTGCCCAGATCCTCCCTCCTCCCTTTTTAAAGATGGGGACCACATTGGCTATCTTCCAATCATCTAGCACCTCATCCAAGCACCACGAGCGCTCATAAAGCCGTGCCAAGGGCCCTGCAATAACCCCTGCTAACTCCCTCAACACCCTGGGGTGGAGAGCATCTGGACTGGCTGATGTGAACATGTACAACCCCTCCAGTAGCACTCTACCCCAGTCCTCCTCAACCTTAGGTCTTGAGGCATTCTCCTCAAGTCCATCTTGAATCATGGTGGGGGACTCCCTGTCCCTGCACAAGAAAATGGAGGTGAAGAATTTGTTGGTGTATCACCAACAATGCCTCTAGAAAATCCTCCACATAAAATGGGAGGATCACTGCACAAACACCAGCATCCTTGCTAAAGCCAATGTTACCAGTGTGATGGGTTAGCTGGCAGTGACTTAGCCCAGGGATGTTGAAAGGGCAAAAGATGATTGGAGGGCTTGGGATTCCCTTTCCTCACCAGTCTGGTAATGATTTGGCACGGGGGTTTTGAAGGGGTAAAAGATGATTGGAGAACTTGGGATTCCCTTTCCTCACCAATCAGGCCCCAGAGACTCACCCTCCCTGTACCCTGATTGGCCCCTTGTGTCACCTGGAGGGGGATAAAAGGGGCAGCGCAGCTGACTCATGGGAGACCAGCAAGTGACCACAAGGAAGGAGCTTCAAAAAGCTGGCAAGATCTGGGCCACTGGGGCGGGAGCAGTTGCCCCAGAAGAGCCTGAAGGAGTGGGACCTGCAGGCAGCAGTTGGACCCTCAGCAGCATGGTGTGCATGCAGCCGACAGGAGAGGCTCCCTGCTGGGATCCAGGCTCCCCTATGAGAGGCTGTGGCCGGCAGGAGAGGCTCCCCAGCTCTAGCAAGGATCTGAGCAGTGACCTGAGAGGTTCCCAGCTCAACTTCCAGCTCCTCCAATCAGAGGCCAGACAGCCTGATGGGAGGCAAGGGCTTTTGGGAAGGTCAAAACCCCTAACAGATAGTAGTGGTGCTACCAGTAGTAGCTGTGTGGTAGTGCTTTTGCCTATTATGTGGGAGATCTGAATTCAAGTCCCAGCTGGGGTGACTTGGGGTGAGTGAGCTAGCAAGAAGCAAATCTTGCAGTGGAAAGGGGCCATCGTGTTTTCCCTTTCTCCCCCTCCAGGTACCTAAGCCCTATATTTCCTTGTCATTTAACATTTTGTATTTTGTGCCTTTTTATATTGTGTTGCCCTGAGGGGTCAAGCCAACGCTCAGGATCTCAGTATTGCACTGTTAGACAGGAGAGTATGATGTACAATTGCATACCTAAAAATCAATTAAGCACAAATGCACTCACTAGGCACATACACCCCTACTAGGCATACACACTAACACTAGCAGCTCAGATGCGCACACATTCAGAATAATTAGTCTAGGTTCATGCACACCTATTAGCAGTTTAAGCCCATACACGCTATGCACACACCGAATTTAGACTGAATCAGTTACCAACACCTGCACATCCAATACACATAGGTGAATTACTAATTTATATACCACATATATAGATATGTATATGTATATATGTATATTCACTAATTCACACACATACTACCCACCTATACATACCCACAAGTGAGTTCCCAAGTTGGGTGTTGTGAAGTGCATGTATGCATGTACTTGGTGTACTTGGAATACCTGGGCAAACGTTAAGGTAAGAAAGTAGAAGTGTGGGGAGTTAAAGTTACTGAAAATGAAAGTCACCAAGACTGGGATTAGAACTGGTAGACTAGAGGGGCCTGGAACTAAAGTTCAGGGGTAATTTAAAGTTAACTGATTAAAAGACAACCCCAAAGCCTGCAGGGAAGCATGCTAGCACAGAGGCTGGGTCTGGAGTCAGAGCTATTGGGAAGCTGAAAAGGTAGATGGGGAGAGGGAAAAATGGGTCTAAGGGAAAGTGTGGGTGTTAAAGAGGGGCTCTGAGTGGGGGGAGCCAAAGGATGGCTCTGGGACAGCTAGAGAAGTAGTGGGTGTTGGAAGCTGGAGCAAGGCTCTGGCTGCTGGAGTTAACTGCAAGACAGCTAAGTGGAGCTGGGAAGCTGAAGTGGAGGGGAGGATTACAGAAGGTGCAGGGGATGCCTGAAAACAGAGACAGACAGCAGAAAATCACAGGAAAAGCAGCAGGCAGCAGGGACAGCAGGAAAACAAGGAGAGGCTGAGAAGTAGCAGAAAAGGGGAGATGGAATTGAGAGGAGAACAGGAAACTAGCAGAGAGGGTGGGAACTGAAGCTGAGAGAGAGAGAGAATGAGGCTGGAATTTAAGATAGGGAAGGGACTGCGATTCAGGAAAACATGGCCTGACTCAGGGTTGTAAATGACAGTGGTTTTATTGAACAGGGCAGATGGTGACACAATGCCAAATTGGTTCCCTTGCACAGACACACAGACACACACAATGGCAGCAAGGGTTAAAGAGGCTTGGTGCAGGGGCTGAAATCCACTGAAGTCCAGGAGAGAGAGACAGAGAGAGAGTCCAAATTGTAGGAGGAGGTGTGCAGGTAATATCTACCTATCCTAGGCTGGAAGTTGATTCTCGATGGCCAGTCGGGGTCTCCTTCAGCTCAGTGTTGTCCAGAAGGGATTGCCGGCAGGGCCTCTGGGGTGGATGGATAGTGGATGTGAAGCTGGTCTGGTCTGGATGGAAATGGTGTTCCCACTGGGTCTGTCTTCACTGCCCCTTTTTATAGGGGCAGACCGTGTGTGACCCTAGTAACAGGAGACATGCCCAAGCAAGGGTCAGCCCCTGATGTACTGAGCATGTGTGCTCCATGCAGGGATGTGCAATTTCGGGTGTCTATAATGGTGGGGTACAATGGTAGAGTTGCTGGTTCTTCAGGGTCTTTTGTTTTTCAAATGCTGGGTTCTTGTATCTGTTCCTGGGTGAGGTCCATGGTTCCTGGGTGAATCAATGTGAGATGATGGCCCAATCATTACAGGCCATTCAGTAGAGGTCTGCTACCATTGTATTTCAGTCATTCTCAATCATTCTCATTTATCCAGGAACCAGTAAACATGGGAGGGTTACAATGAATTATACTGTTACAACATGGGATGCCCAGGCAGAGGACGCAAGATGGAGGCTTGACATATAAAATGGAAACTTGACATGATTGGTTCACTTAAAAGCACAGGCCTAAACTATACAATATCCATATGAAACAATAAAAAGCAATATGAAAATGATAATAATACAATATGCAACAGTAAAAATTAATACAAACCTAGTAATTATACACTATAAAACAATGGATATCCAAAAACCAAAAACTTGCTAGCAAAATAAAAATGTTTAAAGCTTATCCTAAGTTTGAGCTCACTTATACTCATCTATAGGGAATAGAGAGGGAAAGAAGAGTCAGAAATGGTTGGGGAAGGGGAGGGAATGCATTTTTAATTTTTTTAAAAAAGAAAAACTGGGGGTTTTGCTATAATTTCACCAACCAGTATTGTTTGCTCTGCTGTTTGCGTTTTATATTTTGTTAACTCTGTCTTTTGTCAATGATTGTAAGTGTCTAACCTTTATTGAATCCTGTGCCCCCTTGGGACGTTGTAGTTTCCCCTATACCCCCTGATTTATGCCTATTATGTTCCCAGTACTGTTCTTTCATTAAAAGGTATATGATTAAGTCCCCAGTGGTGGTCTGGCTCTGCTCTATAGAGGGAGGAGAGTCCCTACACCTCCAACAGCACTTATGCACCTGCTTTGATCCCTTCAATTGGAGAGGGGGTACTTCTTGGAGTACTGCCTGGGTTACGCAAGCATTGAGCTGGTGATCCTCAAGCACCACCTTCGCTGAGCTATATATTGTATGCAATTGCCTGACTCTGGACTCCCAAAACAAGTGCTCTACTCCCTGCTTAGTAGCAGCCTGAGACCTTGTGGTGGCCAGAGAAAAAGCTACAAGGACACATTGAAGGCATACCTCGAGAAAATGGATTCTGACATCAAGATTTGGGAGGATCTGGATGCCGACTGACTCCAGTGGCACCACAACCTCAACCAAGCAGCTGCCCATTTTGAGGTATAGTGTCTCAGCCTCCAAGCAAAGGAGAGAGCAGAGGAAGGAAAAGCAGAGAAATCCTGGCTTGTGATATACTGTCCCCTGCAGAAAGACCTGTAACATCTGTGGATGAGTCTGTGGCTCCAGGATTGAACTCTTAAGTTACCTCATGACCCATCAGTGAGCTGTGGTGGAGATTATCCTTGAATCAAGGGATTGCTGATGACAATATATATATAACAATCTTGAAAGTCCAGCAAAGCTCATTCTAACCCTTATAAGACACAACATAGCAAAACCTAAAATCACAACACTGACAATCATCTTACTGCTTTACCTTCCAATCTGACAAGTTTCACAACCAATATTTCCTGAACTATTAGAGATGAATGTTCACATTACACATACTCAGAGATCAGTGATCCTGTTAAAGGAAAAAGGTATACCATAAATATACCATAAGTATACCATAAGGTATACCATAAGTTGCATTTTATACTGATTTGGCAAAACTGTACCTCTTCCCCCATATCCTCTGACCTGAACAAACCATACTAATAAGTTTTGCTGCTATAGCCACCATTACTCAACAGCAGGAGCAGGCGATTATTTCAACTGGTGGGCCACTTAATGAGTTTTATTGAGATGTCAAGGGCGACATACACAAAATCTCTCAGAAGATACCATTTTAACTATTTATAGATAAAAAATAAATCGTATACTAAAAATAAAACATCTACTACAGGATATTTTAATATTAGTTAAAAAATAATTTTTGTCCTGATTTATGTAGTTTTGGGTAGTGTATATAGAGGCAATTATATTATAGCTCAAAATAAAGCCTTACTTTTGTATATTGGTGGGGGAAGCTGCCCATGCGCTAGGTCATGGGATCTGTCTAAGAGTGGGGGCACATGCAACAGAGCTCATCTGGACAGAGAGGTGAAGGTATGGTCCACCCCATTCAACCTGCAGATGCCCCTACAGCATTTCACATGGGGCCCCTCTCACTCCCACCTGGAGCAGCCTGGGCTGTGCTCCCAACTGCACCTGCCAACAGCCCTGGACTGTGTGCACAGCTTCCCAGAAGGGTGGCTCCTGTTGTGGCTGTAGCCACACAGGTACTACTTGGTTCCCCTCCCCACACCTCCAGTGGTTCCTTCTCCTGCACCACTCCGGGCAGCAGGAAGTATTGGGAAAGGCAGCAGCTGTGGAGACATGTGCCAAGCACCACACACCCAGCCAGGCATGGGGGAAGCTTCAGCCAGGCAGCTCTGCCCCAGCATGTGGGGCTCCAGCTCCAGCTTCTGTCCACCTTTCATCCACTTGGCCATCCACCCAGGTAGCTGCTCATTGGACTGGGAGGGCAGAGTGAGTGGAAGAGTGGTAGCTGCTCATTGGACTGGGAGGGCAGAGTTGGACCTGCACATGCTGGGCACATTTCTGACTGCAGCTTCTCCCCTGCCTGGATGGGCAAATGGTGCCCAGCATACATCCCTATGGCCACCACTCTTCCCTGTTGTAGCAGGGCACTTTTGGGTGCCTGCCACTTTAAGGCTTGGAGCAGATAGCTGGCAGGTGAGGGCCAGCCCTGAAAGGTGGCCATTTTAGATCTAAGCCTACAGGGCAGAGGCAGTAGTCTGCTGCTAGCAGCTGAAAAAACAGCACCCAGCTGAGCTGCTGCTCACAACATCTTGGAGGTAAGGACAGAAGCTTTGGGGATGGCAGGAGGCTTCTGGGACTGGTTAAGACCAAAAACTGTACTCTGCCAGGGAAGAGTGGCCTGGTGAGGGTGGTCATGGTGGGCTAGTCCCCCAGAAATTCCAGGCCAGTTACCTCCCCAGTGAAAGATGAGGGGAGGTGCCTTAAAACCCCAGGCCCCACATCCTTGTGGGTTACTCAAAGTTAGGGCCAGGCATTGGGACCAGGCATGCCTTTGGGCACCTGAGCACCACCGGGGTGTAAGACCCCAGAGGCCCCAGAGAGGGGGTAGTAGAAGAGTGGCCCCAGAATAGGGGGCAGTAGTGTATGTTGGGCCCGTACAGAGTAGGGGCATCATCATGACCTTAAGAACTATGTGTAACATGGTATAGAGTAGGACTGAAGAACGGTCTGAAGGGCTGCACCGGGGGGTGTTGAGGGCTGAAGGACAACCAAAAGGGCAGTACATGGACCAACCTCCATGAGTATATGAATGCAGAAAGTCACCTGATGAGGGGCAGGGGTGGAATCAGCCCAGTGTTTGGCACAAGGAGAATGCCACATAGAGTAGGGGAGCACAAGCAAACTAAAGGGCTGCATGTGCAGTGCCAGAATGTCAGTAGGCAAGCCTGATGGCCCAAAAGGGGTCCCTCAAGGGAACAGGGCAGGTTGAGTGTGGCCCAGAAAGAGGCAGTGTGCCAGAGGCCTGGTGAGAGAAGCCAGAGTGGAAGAGGCCCCAGTGAGCAGGGTCAGTGTGAATGTGGCCCGGAAAGGGGCAGTATGCGAGAGACCCAACAGTGGGCTGAGTTTGGCCCAGCATCAAGCCAGAGCTGTAATAAACTGGATGCCATTTGTGAGACATGGGACATGATAAGGGGAGGTTAGAGTCATGTGTAGCACCCTCTGGCATTGGGGCATTAAAAATGGGCAGCTTCCTACACTTTACACAAGTTTTGATAAACAACAAGTCATGGCAGATGTGTCTGGGCAGACTGCCCTATGTAGACAGGTGGGCAGGTCACTGTGAGTGTCCCAGGGGAGAGGGGACACTGGGAGACCCCCGCGGCAGCAAAGGGTCCCGCTTACCTCCCGCAGAGCCGGAGGAGCCGAGGAAAGTCCACGCGCCAGGAATACCAGCGTGGGTTGTCAGCCAGGCATTTATCTGGCTACGGCTGAGCGGCGGGGGCAGGGCATGCCTGCCAAGAGAAACAAAAGGTGGCCCCGCCGAGGCAACGGGGCGGCTGGAAGGAGAAAGCTGGAAAGCAGGGCCCCAGCAAGCAGGAGAGCAGCCATCTTCCACCGAGTGCGGGACAGAGAGGGAGAGAACGATGAGAGGCTGCGAGCGACGCAGCAAAGAAGCAGAGAGCAGCACAAGAAGAAGAGCCAGCATCATGAGTAGGGACGCAGCCGGCAGCAGAGGCAGCAGCAGCGTCGAAGTAGGGACTGGCAAGTCCCAGGTCAGTGGAGAGGGGAGAGGGACCAGCGGCTGCACCGGCGATAGGGCCCAAGAGTGGGCTGAGAGGGTCAGGAAAGGGGCCGACTGGCCCTCACACCATGGAACTGATGGTGTGGGGAACCATAGCATAGCTGGTAGAAGCGCTGGAGAGGCCAGCTGCATCCCGAGGAAGGAGGGGTCAGTGTGGCGCCCCTACTGGGAGTGCACCCAGCCGGAAGACCGCTGTGGACGGCTGGCGGATTGAGGAAAGATGGAGTAGAGGCCATAGTAGGAAGACCCTAAGGTGGCGAATGGCCGGGGTGTATGGGAGGACGGAGCCCCGAGATTACCCGCGGAGGGACGCGCTGGCTCCGGGGGACACCACAAGGGAAGACCCCACACCGACGGTGTCAGCCAAGTCATGGCGGGCAAGTTCGGGGGTCTCCCTTGACACCAGCCAGGGTAAAAGCTGGGACTTATTAGTGAAACAAGGGTGCACGAAATCTCGGGCCTGGGCAAAGGCGGTGTGCAAACTCCTGTTTCAGCAGAGACGGGTACAGTGAGATTCCAGCCCCAAGATGTCCCATTGTCACACCTGTGCTTCCTGCTGCCCAAAATGGCACAGCAGGGGCAGAAGGAAGTGGTGGAAGAGGAGAAGCTGCTGGCGGTAAGAGGAGCTAAGCAGAACTCAGGCAGCTGCAGCCACACTGGGAGCAGCCCTGCTGGGAAGCTGTGTACACAGACCAGGGCCAGGCCCCTCAGTAGCACAGGCTGCCTATAACAGGGAACCCTAACCCTGTTACTAAGCGGCAGAGCTTCCCCTTTAAGACCCAAGTCTACAGGAACACCAAGAACCAGGAGGGTAGGGGTTAATAGCCCAACCACCCAGGATGGTCAGTTGACAGGAAGGGGATAGGCCTCTGGACCTATATAAACCCCAGGGCTGAGGCTGGCAGGAAGAGGTCTCTGGCAAGCGGCCAGGGGAAGAGAGTTCCTGCATGGCAGAAATACCCAGGAATTCTGTGGCTGCTGGCCAGACTGTTGCTGTGGCTAATGAGGCTCCAGGAGTCTACAAGGTACCTAGAGCTGGGGGTACTCAATACTCAAGGAGCAGTTTGGGGTTTTTAAGGAGCCAGAGTATGGCTTGTAGGACTTGCATTATGTTATAGCCCAGGGGCTCATATTTATGTTATTGTTTTATCTGGTGGACCAGCCTGAGGCTATTTGGGGAGGAGGAGGCCTCATTGGGGCACACTGCTGTGCAAAGCCCCAGCACCAGGTGGGGGCAGCAACAGGGGGTGATCAGAGCCCAGCGCCAGGGGGCACAGCAACATGGGATGGGCAGACCCAATGTGCTAGGGTGCGGGTCAACATTTATATATCATCTGTGAGCTATGGGTCACCATGTAGGGGAGGTTTGGAGTAGTAGATAGCAACCCCTAGTGTTGGGGTAGTAAATGGGCAGCCTCTCACCTGAGTAACATTGTAATTATTGGTCCATCAAGGCATGGCAGGAGAGATTGCTGGGTGGTAACCCAGAGACATAGGGTCACGCCTATGTTAGACAGGACCAGGGAAGGACCCCCCGTCACACTGCCCCAGGTGGGAGCAGGTGGAATTCACCCCCATGCAGAGTGCTGCAGAGGCAGCCATGGGCTGGATACAATCAACTGCTGGGTGCCCACCCACAGGGCTAGATCTAGCCCAGGGGCCATATTTTATCCACTCCTGCTCTAGGGGATTCTAGTAGCAGAAATGTGACAGGCATTGCATCTACTTACACCCCAACATGTCATTACCTAAACCAGGAGAAACTTGGTAGATGCAGTCTAAAAAACAAGAAGAGGGTCACAGACAGGTGAGGGAGTACAAGAAAATAATGAAACAACATTACTCAGTATGTTAGGTAGTGATACCAGGATACTGGTGGCCTAACCTCTGACAAGATCTTTTGTAGGTATCACAGCAAAAGAGTGTTCCTGCAAATAAAGGGTCTGAAAGACAATAACCAAGGTTGCTCCACAGATGTTCACACAGAAGTGAGATGTGTAGCATTAAAAACACACAAAACTGTTTCTTTGGAAGTTTAACAATTGAGAGATGGAGGCTGATATCATAGGTGGAAGATGATTTTTCAGGAATAAGTGACAGATCATAGGTAGAGAAGGGATGGGCTATCAGTAGCTTTGAAATGAAGATAAACAGATTCTTTTTTAAGTGGCAGGGAAGGGGAAATCAGCAAAGAGTGGGGTGACATATTCAAAATCCTGGGCTAATGCAAATATATTTGTACCAGTATTTAAATGCATACAAGCAAAATACAATGTATTATAAATTACCTTCTGCAAAGCTGACTCCAGAAAGTCAAGCTGAAACTTTGCTGTCGTTCCTTTTTAAGCTTGTCTGGTCGAATGACCTTCCTTCCATTCTTCCACAGCCCAACTCATTTTATCTTCTTTCTCTGTAATACCAAGTAATACCACAAAAATCTGAAACATGGAAAAGTTAATTGAAGACTGTTTGTTTTTGGCTTTCTCTTTTTGTTTTGTTTTGGGGGAGTTGTTTGTTTTGTTTTTGATTGCTTAAAAATATATTATTCCTTAATTTACAATGCTAAGGCAGGGACAAAAAATACGTAGCATTATTAGACCACCAACATTATGGTCTCCTGAGCCATGGCTTGCATCTTTATACCTGGAGAATGACTAACTTGACGTTTTTACTCCTTATTAAAATCACATAGAAAAAGACACACTAGAATAGTTTTAATTACTTTAGTGCTGCCCTTTAAGATGCTTTACTTCATAACAATATCTGCCTATAATTTAATTCTTATAATCAATATAATTAACCAATACTAAGTTTGTTACAAATCTTTTCATTACTGTGCTGCCGTGCAAGCAAAATGTTTTAGTACACATTTCTGTTGGAAGTCTTGCACTCTGCTGGGAGAAACTATACCTTCATTTTAGGCTTCTGCTGTGCTGCTCTCTCTCAGTTGTACAGCTTTTACAGAGGGAAAATCAACTGAGCACATGTCACTCTTTCTGCAAGTACACAAGTGTAACTTGACATTCAATTGTTGAGTCTTCTCTGACACAGCTGTACAACTGTTTCTTTAGGGTCTATTGTGATACAATGGTAAATAAAATAACCAGATGGTTTCTGAGACTCATAGATTAAGGTAGACTAAATTATTTATATATTCAGAGAAGGCAAATAATTAGCAGATAATTGATGTAGATCACTCTTTGTTAACAAATAGTTGTTTCAACTACTATGAAAGAAGAACAAGCATTTGGACAATAGGATTAAATTGTTCCAAGATATAATAACTACACATGTATGATTTACCTGAGGCTCAGGCCAAACTAAAATTTACAAAGACAGACTCACTTCCTGAAAATTATAAATAACAGAGTGATGTTAAACTAACCTCATACATTACCTAAATGCCAACACACCTATGCTTAAGTTTCTAAAATAAGTTTACATTAGGCTCACATCAACTCTCCATCCAGAGTTAAATAAGAGGTACATGAGATGTATTTATTTTTTAGTCCAGGCTATCTTATGCAATGCCTGTGGGTGGAATAGTTGAGAAACCATGCCAGAAATCAGTCTAACAGAACTGTGTTTTCCTTTGTGTTTCCTTTCTAACATGTTTGGGACAGCTCTGATTGGATCAGAAGCTGCCGCATCCCCCACTGAACACCTGAGCCACATGTGGTCTCTGGAATCATTTATGCTCCTCTGCACAACCCACAACAGTATATTTTGTTTAAAGGATATTTAACAATCTGGTAGCAGACATGCCTGTGGAGTATGCGGCAGATGTGCATGATGTTTGTAAAGTTCCTGGGGGCATCTGCAGGACAGTGATCCAGGGGCATAGCAACCAAGATCTGCGCCCTGGGTGACACTGACAGCAGCAGAGGGTGGGCCAGCTGTGGCATCTGTGTAACCAAAAAAACCAGTACTATTTGGTTCAAGACAAGAGACAAGATTAAAGCCTGTCTATGATCAGGACCTCTTTGCAAGCTTAGACATAGAATTAAGGGACAGTTACAATTCCCTAAATGATTACACTTTTAAAACATCAAATCAAAATACAATTACATTTCCTGACAATCCTCCATTCCCTCCTAGCAGATGAGTACTATTACCATACTAATCAGATAAGGAAGCAAGAGAGAGATCTATACCCCAACATTTTATTGATTATACCCCAAAGCACAGGAATCAGTACTTATCTCTGTGTCTATTTAGCTACCTGCCACAGCACAATGCAGATTCTCACCTGTACTGGCTTATCAGTACAGGTGAGAATCTGACAGAGTTTCAGAGAAACTGACAGAGAAAGAAGGTAGCTCACAGACTGACACCAGGTTGTTTTGAATTTGCTGAGGTCTTCCCCCCAAAATCCTTGTTTATACCCAATATTTATATGTGGCTTATTTTAATAAAGATTCTCTGATTGGTGTTATTCAAGTGACTTTGGTAACTGAATAATACCAGTTTTTTCTGCGGACTTGCAAGGTGCCAATTATGTCCTTGTGAAAACTACAGTTCTGGGAGAAAGGACTTCTTATCTCTTTCTCTCACCATCTGGGAACACTACTTGCCATGGTCTGTTTCTTTTACTCCGCTGACCAGCTGGGTTGTAAAGTCTGCAAAGGTTCACTCTGGAACAAGCTTTGGAACCATCTTTAACCATGGTTCTGCAGGTTAGCATAAGTCCTTTGAAAATGGACAAGACTGAAAACAAGTTAACAAATGCACATTATTATTGAAATAGGATTCTAGCTAACTACATGCAATTCAATTCTTATCAAAAGGCAAAACATCAGTTATTCCTTTTAGCTGCTATTAAGCACTTTCCCAAAAAGCAATTGTTCACATTTGACCTAACCTAATATTAATGGTCTTGATAAACAGATTCTTATTCTACTTTCCCAGGCTGCTGCTTGAGACTTAAATGCAAGCTTATTGCTTGTATCCTAGGTTTAGCACATACTATTTGTAACTCTGGCTTTCAGTAGGTTTGTAATCTGTATGTGTCAGTGTGGTCTGTTGGTTACTGGCCATGTCTACAGTCTACAGCAGGGCTGGAAGCAGCAGCACCCACAGGTGGTGTCCTGGTTGCCCACTGCTCATTGTGCAACTGCAGTGATCAAGGGCTGGGAATTGTAACATCGAGTAGTTCCATTTAGGCTTGTGCAGAGAAGGTGAAGTGGGTGAGTATAGGATAAGTACAGCCTATGAGTATGCACTGAGTTCTCCCTGAATATAATTGTCTTGAATTGAGTGACTACATTTTAAAAGAGGACTGAAATCCCTCCAAAACTGTTTATTAGTTACTCTAAAGGTGCTGACAGACATGCAACTCCCCAATCAAACTCATGGTGTTTCACAGAAAGCGCCATGAGTTAAAGCAACCACTCCCCCACAACTTGACAGATGTTCACTGTTGGGTTAGGGGACAGGAGTACTGAATTTCACTTTGAAAAGATCCAGAAGGAGCTGCCTGTCTGCAGCCTCTCTCCCCTAGCCCTGCCCCGCGTCACTCCCAGCTCCTGTACTGTCTGCAGGATAGGAGTGGGGAGAAGGGATGGGAGGGAACTCTGGGCTGGGGTTTGTCTTGCCTGTACTGGGGGGGGTTGGGGATTGGAGCCCCTTGCCTCCAACCCACCCACCTCCCTCCAGCACAGGTTGGGCAAACCCTAGCCTAGAGCTACCTCCTCTCCCATCTCCCACTTCCCATCCTGCAAACAATACCAATCTCATGCAGGGACAGACAGAAGTTAATGAAGGCTCTTTACTTAGGAGCACTTTAATCTGAATCTCATTACATGAGGGTTAATTTGTTATGTGATTGTGCACTTTTAGGGCACTCTATAGTAGTACCCCTCTGTCAAAATGTGATGTAGAGATCTTTCAAGGGGGCAATTGCATGACAAATGTCACTTCTGTCAGCTCTATTGCTGTTTTGATGAACAGCATTTTTTTAGAGTAATCAATGGCAACTTCATACAAGTCCTCAGAATAGGATCATTTAACCCAGGGGAATGTCCAACACTTGGCAATCTTTTCCATATTGTCTTTGATGAAAGGCAGTTACTCATTTTTCTTTGCATATATTCAGTAAACAGATGAGGAGCAGGTAGCATTATTTTACCTTCCATTTATATTCATCCTGGATGAGTGCATATTTTACTTATCTGCATAAAGCAAGGACAGTTATAATTCCTTGCCTATTGCTTTCTTTGTAGTGAACTCCAATTATCTGTATTCAGGTTAAGTACATAAATAGCTTAAGGACACAGCATTTTTTGACTCATGTCTACTTTGTAAATTAATTGTGCTCCCTGTGACAGAGCTAGAAATAGTGAAGAGGAAGCTTCCGTCAAAGGACTGTAATTAGAAGCCTTGAAAGTGATAGGCATTAGATTCATGACTGCTACTTGCCCTCTTTTCTATTTACTGTCTTTCCCATTGGTCCAATGAGACAAGAACAGCTCACACAGAGAAAACAGTGAAGTAGTCCTATGTATTGAAGGTACAGGTGGGTAGCATGGAACTGATAGAGCAGATGTACAGTTTGAGGTAACAGGATGGAAGCAAAATGGGGAGGTAGGAGGAGATGAAAAGCAGGTGAAAGGTAGCATGGAAACAGTGCTGGGAGCATACTGCTCAGGAAGACATCATGTGGACTGTTAGATGTGAACATTGGATATAGAAGAACCAAACTTGAGTGTGATGCAGCGAGGACATGACCAAATTGCAGCATGGGGCAGTAGTGAAAACAACAAATGGGGAGATGGTCTGGAAATATTGACAGAAGGATATGGCAACAAAGGCCAGTGCAGCCACAATACCTGAAGAAATGTCACTAAGATATTCCTAGCTTCAGTGTCCTGTTGTCCCAAAACTTAAGATGGACAAAATAGGACATCTTTGTCAAAAACCATGGACTGCCTGAAGCATGTTAGTGGTCTGAATTAAACAGTGTCCTAATGAGGATGATGTCACACGTTAGTGTTGAAAACTTCGAAACTGACGTTAAATAGTTTCACAAAACATTACAAGTTAGTTATATTTATCTTTTCAAAGTCTGTGAGTTAATTGAGATAAATACTGCATATGTCTAACCAAGAATACAAAAAAACCCTTTCTATTTCTAAATAAACTAAAGTAGGTCTTTTGGATCCAAAAATGTCTGTATTTGGGGGCTTGAACTTCTGTGAATGACTGTTGGTAGTAAATGATTTCCTAAAGCCTAGTTCGATCATTCTTTTTAAGATCCCCTACATCTGTGTTTCCCAAATTTCCATGTCTAAGCATTGCAGTGTTTATCTGGACTTTAAAGCAAACTTCATAATATGCAATAAAATTACAACTTTCTGTCAGAATACAGGAACTGTTATGCTGATCATATGCCGACTAGACTAATGCTCCATTGCATTCAGTATCTCGTCTCTGATTATTGTTCAAGGAGTATTGACTTAAATCTGTCTTTTAACCATAGCTAGGAATTAAATTTTTCACATGACTCCCTTGATAAACTGAATGGGGTAACCAACACAATCCCAGGCAAGGAGGAAATCACCAGGAAATATAACCAGCATGTTAAGACCTCACTTCCTTAAAAGGAATACTTCTGCCTTGCAATAGCATGGATTCCAAGGTTAGAACAAATGGCCCTGTCCTTAATTTGAATCTTGAAATGCTGATATTCTTTATGGCAGATAAGGTTCTTCAGGTAGATGTGATATATTTTATTAGACCAACTAAATAGTTGAGAAAAATGTTCTTTGCAAGCTTTTGGGCACAGGGAGCCTTCAGGCATACAAACTTCACTTCATAAATCTACTGGATGCAAAAAATCATGGACTAAATATGTATGCTGGATTTCTGGCACATTATAGCATGCCTGCCATCTGACAGCCTCAGGTAACCTGTCTGCATTTTACCAGCTACATTCTATTACTGGGTCAACACCCCTCCTTGTCCACTCCCCCACCTACAAGTCTCACACATATTGCCTCCCATTCCCTCTGATCCTCACTGCCATGCATTTGCATTTTAACAGACCTGCACTTTGCATATTGACTTCTATTCTACCCAGGAGAGCACACAAAACACCATCAGACTCTCCCTGTACCTGAAGAAGGATGTTTGTGCCCAAGAGCTTGCAAAGAACAATTTTTCCAAATATTTAGTTGGTCTAATAAAAGATATCACATCTACCCAAAAAACCTTGTCTGCCTGTGTCCTTAGACGAACAGAGCTACAACCAATAATCCCATGTTGTCAATGAGCATTTTGTAGCCTCTTGTTACAAATATTATTGCAATGAAAGTCTGTTATATCTGAAAAATTCTCCACATACATGGATTAAAGGCTGATCAAAGTAAAAGAAAAATCTTTAGTACCAATACAGGACCATCAAATTGTAATTGGTCCTAACTGGCATGCCTACAAGGTGCAGCACCCTTTGTCTGAAGCCAAGTGGCACTCAGAAAGGTGTGAAATTCTTTCTTCCCTTTAAAAACATCAAATAAATTACTTTCACTTTGATTCCTATAAATATTTCCTCTGATTCCTGTTTGTCAGTGTTATGACCTTTCTACATTATATAAATAGGTGATACAACAGTAGTAGTAGAATGCAAAAATTGTACAGGTGTTGTTGTAAAATATGGAAAAGAAATACCAGGAAAAACACAACAGTCAATCATTAAATGCAATCCTCTTTACTGCGATTGTTCCTGCAGTAAACATGGAGTAAATATGTCAGCTGTTGTAAAAAACGTCCATCTGTACAAATGTTGTGCTTTACCTATGATTGACATATTAGCCTCTGCTATGCTGACTTTTTCTTCCAAGATGTTTCCATTCCTTGCTATGAAGGATGCACCTCAGAGCAAGAGCACTATTTTTGACAAGACATTGCTAACTTTTAACCACTATGTTACTCTGTTGGGCTAGGGACAGACGTTACACATAAACTGGTTGAAGTGATCAGATACTGGTTTAAATCTGTAACAAAACAGATGTCCAATGCATATAAACAGTTTGAAAATGGCTGAAACCGATTTGAGATAAACCTGATTCAATGTAGTATCAGACTGAACTGATTTGGCTCAACCCGATTTATGCAATATCTGTCCCAGGCCCCTTGCTGGTTTAAGGCAAACCAGACACCCCCAGCATCTGGCATGCTTTCTGGGCTGGGCCTGGCAGAGCTATCTGCTCTACAGCAGTCATGGCCTTCCCTTCTGCTCCCTGGCTGCAGCTCTGGCAAAGACTTGCATGCACAGCAGCATCTGTCTGCATTCCTCCTGCTTTCTCCCTCTCCTCATCGCTCCCTGCTAAGCAGGTTTCCCCCACCCCTTCTGCCTTCCACAGACCCTTCTGCCTTGAGTTGCTATCAGCTAGCAGACCGTGTGCTAGTTATGGTCTCTGCTGTGACAGACAGCAGTGTTGGTTTAGGGCTTTTTGGAGCTAATCAACAGCTCAGTTGGCAATGTCCATTCTTTCCTTCTTTGTTTAAGAAGAGCTTGAACTAATGAGAGAGGCTGTTTTTTTTCTGATGGATAAGTGCTGATAACAGAGCTGATAAATGTTCTGTTATCAAGGATGGGGGAACCCCTCTCTAATCCTGCCAGGACCTGGCCACATCCACCTCAGCTCATCCCTATAGAAGGGAAGGGAGGGCTGTTTTAGCGCCCCCCACCTTCTAGCCTGAGCCACTGCAGGTATGAAAGTCTGGGATGTCTTTACAATTACACATTGATTTAACATAGCCAGGTTAGACTAACCTGCAAAGATTGAATCAATTCAGGCTCAGGCTTTTTGAATGTCTGTCCCTAGCCTTGAGGATTAAGTGACAGTATTTAAACTGTCTTCTAGAAGGAATGGGAAATTTTTCAGTGGAAAGAAAATGGGCAAGTGCAGACACAATCTTATAGTGGAAAATGATTGTGCTTGCAGGCCAGAAATCTTATTTGAGATATGTGAGAGCACATCTTTTATGAAGCTGGAAACACAAAATCAGCTGAAGTAAAAATAAATGCTATCCCATAGTTTAAGATATTCTGTGGCATATACCTGAATATCTGAGGCTAAAAAAAAGCAAATTGGTCTGCTGGAATAAACATTAAAGTAGTTGCACAATCTTTCTGTCATTTCTTCATACCTGATGAAATCACTCTGTGGTTATGTTAAGAATTAATTCCATGTTAATTATCCTAAATTGGGCTTGAACATTTTAATAGACCAATTGTTGACCTAAATAAACTAAGTATTATGAAAGAGAAAAGAAGTCTGTCTTTCCTGTGGTTAATATTACTGTGTCTTTTACTTTAGTTTTACCATGTGAAACTTATTTTGTGCTATAGATTTGTGTCCAATATCTCTTTTCTTGGTGAAATGAGGAGTGGCTTTCCACGTAAGAATAAGGTTAATCAGACAAATTTTATGTTAGATTATTAACTGGAATGAAAACTATGGAACATTGCTGTCATCCCCAAGTGTTCAGCCTGGTAGACCTTGGTGCCTAAGCTTCTTGCATGGGTGCGATGATGAGATCAGTTCAGGGTTCTCCTGTTCCACTCATATTGTACAGAGATGTTTGGCTGGTTCTCCATTTTCCATGGCAATTGAGTCCCTGACAGGGCTGCAGAGCCACTTTTTTGCCCTCAGGCAAGCATACCTCAGACCCACTTCTAACTTCCCAATGAATGGCACCCTTTCAGGGTGCAAAGTTGCAGGGTCTCTCTTACCAACTCCACCTCTCCTCCCTCAAGGGATTGAGAGGTAAGCCAGGCCCTCTGAGCCAGAATCTTGCTTCAAACAGGACCCTCCAGTGTCCCTGTCCCTCCACTGGCATGCAGGCATGTGGCTGCATTTCTGGAATCAAAAGTGAGTGTGTGCTTACTTGCTTATCAGTTCAATCTATGCAGCTTAGACTAACCTGTAAAGATTGAACTGATTCAGCCTCAGGATTTTCGTCTGTACTTAGCCACCATCACCCATGCTTGGAACATGGCCTGAATCACAAGGAACAGATCAGGAAAGCCAAGGCTGCAACCAAGCTCCATCTGGCCACACATATCAAGGATAACAAAAAGTCCTTTTTCAAATATGTAGGGAGATGGAAAATAAGCAAAGGTAACTTTGGACCCCTGCTGAACCAAACAGGACAGCTGAAAACCTGCACTCAAGAAAAGGCCAAACTGCTCAATGGGTACTTCACATCAGTCTTTCATCAGTGCAATGGGACTGTCCTGCCTAGCAAGATGCAGGACAGCCAGGGTGAGGGTGTATTTATATCCAGCATCAGTATTGATCTAGTAAAGGATCACCTTGAGAGGCTGGACGCCTTCAAGTCAGCTGGTCCAGACAGATTACACCCTAGAGTATTCAAGGACTTGGCAGGTGTCATAGCCCAACCATTGGCAAAAATATTAAAAAATTCATGGCACTCAGGTGAAGTAGCTGAAGACTGGAAGAAGACCAATGTGGTACCCATCTTCAAGAAAGGGCAGAAAATTGATCCTGGAAATTACAGGCCAATCAGCTTGACCTCAATTCCTGGTAAGATTTTGGAGAAAATTATCAAGGAGATTCTTCTGGTTAAGCTGGCCAAAGGCAACATCCTGAGGGATAGCCAGCATGGTTTTCTTGTTGGTAGGTCTTGCCTGACCAATCTCATCTCCTATGACCAGGTGACATATTACCTGGACAAGGGAGAAGAGATTGACATCATATATCTGGACTTTAAAAAAACTTTTGATCTGGTGTCCCATGACCTCCTCACAGAAAAATTGGCCAACTGTGGCCTTGGCTTCACCACAGTCCAATGGCTGGGTAATTGGCTCCGAGGTCAGACCCAGACAGTAGTGGTCAATGGTAGTGAATCATCATGGCGCTCTGTGACCAGTGGCATCCCCCAAGGCTCTGTCCTTGAACTGGTTCTTTTTAACATATTTATCAATGATGTGGACATTTGGTGTCAGAAGCACACTGGCTAAGTTCACCAACGATACTAAACTTTGGGGCATACCATCCACACCTGAGGACAAGCTAGTGATCCAGGCTGACCTGAATAAACTTAGTAAGTGAATGGATACAAACTTGATGATGTTCAATATAGATAAATTGAAACTACACCACCTCAGGAGAAAAACCCCACAGCGTACTTATAGGCTTGGTAGTGCTATATTTGCTAGCATCACGGCTGAAAGAGACTTAGGGGTCATGATTGACCACAAGATGAACATGAGCTACAAATGCAATGTCACAGCTGGTGAAGCAAACAATACTCTGGCTTGCATCCATAGATGCTTCTCAAGTAAATCTCAGGATGTAATCCTCCTGCTGTACTTGGCCTTGGTGAGGCCGAAGCTAGAGTACTGCATCTAATTCTGGGCTACGCAATTCAAGAAGGATGTCAAGAAGCTTGAGAGAGTCCAAAGGAGAGTCACGAGCATGATCAGAGGGCAAGAGAATAGGCCTTCTGAAGACAGGCTGAGAGCCATGGGACTCTTCAGCCTGGAAAAGCGCAGGCTCAGGGGGGACCTGGTGGCTGCTTATAAGTATATAAAGGGGTATACATCAGGATCTGAAAGAAAGTCTGTTCACCAGAGCGCCCCAAGGAAAAACAAGGACCAACAATTATAAACTCCTTGTAACAGGTCATCCTTCCTACCACCATCTTCCTAGTACTCCATGCCTTGTGTGGGGTGCCCTTGGATCCTCCTTTAGGGTTCTTATGTCCCGCCCAATACTCTCTTGCCATGTCTTGATGGAAATTATGATGATGTTCTTGCGAGCGGGAGGCTGCCTATTATATTGGGTATGTTGAGGCCTTTCCCCTATATGAGACTGACCCCTGCTTTTCTCTAGCTAGGCCTCCCCATCTAAACCCACTAAACAGGGTTTGATTCTGAGGCTCTAGCCATTTCTATTATCTTGAGGCCCATGGTCCCTTTTTCCCATTCCAATCTGTAGCCCAGTCCAGAGGCCCGGACACCAGCCCCCCAGCTGGAGGGTCGCAAGCCCCAAAACCCACTACCCTCTTGGCCTTTTTCACAATGCTGCCCCCTTCTGTGGGGGGCACACTGGGCTTCTCAGCAATGCCCCCCTTCTGGGGCTTCTCAACTGCTCCTATCTAGGGCTGGGGTCTGTGCACCCCGAATGCTGCGCCCTCGCTGGCGCTGGGGTTCCCACGCTGCTGTGGGTCCCCTATGAGGCATCCTCCAACCCCTAGTAGCCTCACCCAAACCACTGGTTTTAAAAAACAACACAAACGCAAGCCCCTTGGCTATACCATAAAACTTAAGCCGCCCAGCTATAACCACATTCAACCCTACCAGGGATACTTCCTCCCGCAGCAATATTAGACGCTGCTTCTGCATTCAGGCTGCTCTTCCCTTCCATGAGAAAGCTCCTTCCTCCTTGGCTGCTGGCAGGGAACTGCCCCCATGGCCTCAGTCCTGGTGTTTAAATGGGAGCCAGGCCCTCCCCTTCTGGTCAGCTGACCGCTAGCAGGTATGGGACACTAGCTACCTCTGGTCGTCCTAGCAACCGGCACCTGAGCAGTGTGGTGGCCGGCTGAGTGCTGGGGCCCTTGCCAGGAACCCAGAATGTCAGGTGGGTACTTCGACGGGTGGAGTAGAATTAGGCATAGACGCGCATTGGTTGCAAATAGATTGTTTACTTATGCCACTGATGTGTGTAGCATAGGAAGAAGCTGGCTTTCATTGCAGTTACAAACATAGCAAGAGAAACGTAGCAAGAGTCCTTGAAGTGAGATGAGACGTTCCGTAAATGAATTACCGAGCACGCAAGGAAGGCGGTACGTTGGGCAGGTCGGTGCCGGGGAGTCGTTGGTGGATGATCAGTCCACCAAGTTTACTCCAGGTTGTGTCCGGAGTTCTCCAACGTGGGTGGAAATTGCTTTCACTTTTATATGGTTAGCAAGCCAATTGCTAGTTGCCAAGTGGGAATAATTTGTAACTGGCCAATGGGTGGCACTCGTTTGAATGATGCAGCCTTTGGACTTGGCGGGCTTTTCCACTGTGGCAGAATTTTCCACTGTGGCGGGAAATTCCACTGTGCCATAGACATTCAATTAATGGGTTCTGACAAGCAGCTATTCCGGCTCTCCAAGTAGCAGGCACCTTAGTGCCTTGATACACTCCTCCAAGACCATTTTAGGCTGGATATAAGAAAAAATGTCTTTATTGTCTGAGCCCCCAAGACCTGGAATAGACTTCCTCCAGAAGTGGTGCTGGCACCTACTCTGGACTCCTTCAAGAAGTGTTTGACGCTTATTTTGCTGGGATCCTTTGACCCCAGCTGACCTCCTGCCCCTGGGGCAGGGGGTTAGACTTAATGATCTTCGAGGTCCCTTCCACCCCTAATGTCTATGAAATCTATGACATGTTTTCTTTCCTTCCTTGATGCAGAATCAGTGGGACAGGAAGAATCCAACTGCTCCTGAGTCAGTGGTGGTGTTCCTGGTTTGACAATTCTGATGTCCCCATATGAGACCTGTCTTTATTGCTGAGAACTTGATCAGCTGTTCAGCTCTTGGAAAGCATTTGTTGTTGTTGTTGGGGCGGGGGTTTGGGGGGGTGACAGGAGGAACTAAGTTTGTGAAGTTTCATACTGATATAGTTAAACTGATCTAACTGTACTGGTATTGTCAGTAGTGTAACAGGGGTGGGTGAGCAGGGCACCAGCCTTGGGTGCTGAGTTAGGAAAGGCACTGGAATAGTGGTTCCTGGGGAACCTGCAGAGCAGTGGCAGCAGGAACAGCTCCTGGTCTGTGGGAAGCCTGAGAAGCAGTACCCATCCTGAGGGGAGACTGCATTGCAGTGAGAGCAACAGTAGCAGATGGGATCTTTTGAGTCTCTGGTTAAAACTCTCCCTTTTGAGTATTGTGTTCTGTGAGGACACCCTTATTCCAATATGAACAGCATGTTAGTATACCTTAAATTCTTCCCAAGTTAGCAAAAGCTTAAGTAAAAAGAGTAGTCTTATTCTGAATAAGAGTGTCTACATGAGGAATTATTCTTGGATACCCATATTGATTTAACTTATTGCTACAAAAGAAACCCTGAACAGGCAAGGCCTAACACTTTGCATTCTGTTAGTGCTCAGATCATTATTCAAAGGTGGATAAAAGTTATCTCCTTATAGTGACATAGAGTCTGAGTCACAGAAAACTGCTTTACACTAGCACATTTGGCATTTGCCAAGAGCGAGTAGAGCTGCATTGATGCTGACAACACTTTAAGAGCTAAAGTAAGCACTTTAGAGCAAGGACCACGTTTTTTCTATGTTTGTATAATGCTTAGAGCATCAAGGCCCTGATATTCTCTGACGTCTCCAGGCACTACCATAATAAATAAAAACAGACTGTTTTCAATACTGTATCAAGAGAATTTGCTTCAGGCACAACACAATTTCAGTCTCTAAAATGATGCTGAGCATGGCCTGATCTAATCTACAGTTGCAGTTAAGTAATTTTAAGTACTGGTTCAATTACTTGGTTTGGATGTGTCTCAGCTAGCACATTTCTTGCTTAGTTGCCAAAGGGCAATCCTGCACTTACTTGCTGTACACATTACTCCATGTTAAGAATGCCTACATATGGAGCCATATAGTACTTTGTTAGGAGCAATCACCATTGTGCACAACCTACTTGACATCACTGGGTGAATTTTCTACAATGGAGAAGGTTAATAAGGTTATATGACTTGTATGAGATCACACAGAAGATGTGGCACAAGCAATTAAGCCCCATACATTAACTCATAGAGGCAAAACATACAGTCCATGGGCCACAAGTGTCTTGTTTGGGCAATCCCAGCAACCCACCATAATGCTTATTAAATCACTTTATTAAATGAAAAAAAGGATGTGACAGGCAAACAGTGAGTCTTTTGTTCGCTCTGCATGGCAATTCTGCCATGTACCTGCAGATGCAGTCCACTTGCCCACTTGCAAGCATGCTAAAGGCTTACATCCAATTACAGCTGATCCCTCCAGCAGCAGATTGGGAAGAGTACCTTTGCAAGAGGCCCTCAACGAGGTTTGAATTGTGCCTCTCTGTCCTAACCCCTGGACACAGTGCCTCCGTAGTCGGTGTGATATTATTGGGTGAGTTTCTTAACACTGATAGGTTGGCTAACTCGAGGACTTTCAGAATGTACTGTTTAGCATATTATATTTTATGATTGCTGTTCTCATTTTTAAACATTATTTAAAAACCTGATAATTATCAGGCAAGATAAGTTTGAATTGATATGAATACACAAGAAAATAGTCTTTATCAGATATGTATTTGTAACCCTGATGTGACTACTATCTAAAACTAAACTTATTTTATCCCACAAACTCCTTCTGAAAGCTTAACTATTTTGTTTGATGATGGTAGTAAGTTACACAGATGCATGCAGTGCTGCAAATGCTTATAAAATGAATTAGATAATAAACATTTGTCAAGAAGAAAAAGGACATATTTTCCACCACTGCCACTAGGTGATGCCCTATACTGTAGGAAGAAAATAATAATGAGCCTAGTAACAAAGCTTTTTTTTTAATTTAAATGCCCATGTTCACAGTCAGAATGGGTATTTGGTGAGTCACATGGCCATAGTAATGGTGTAACTGCACTGAGAACAAACCCACAGGCATTATCTTTACACAGTTCAATCTGACTGTAAAAAAAAGTTCCAGTCATAGAAGGTTGGGTATCTCAGTCCACACGAGCAGTGCAGCATCTGCAATGGTCTACACATGCGCATCAAACCGTGTGATATCAGAGTCCATGGCTTTTAAAAAGGGCCCACCAACAGAAAAAGCCTCAGTTAGGCTCAGCTTTGGTGCAAGATGCATGGGTGGAAACCCATCCTGCCCCCATGAGCCCCAACTGATTCTCTAGTGGCCTCTGACCCTGACTCCCAGCGCAAAGCCAGGAGGAAAGTGGGGCCCACAGTGGGTGGGCTCTAAATAGGGTAGGAAGCAGCTATGTGGAGCTGAGGAGGGTCACACCTCCCTGGTTTCTACTTAACCCACCCCCGCAAGGAGCCATGCAAACAAGCACACTCTGGGCCTGGCACATAAATTACTGCAGGAGTTCGCACAGAAGGGCATGCAAAAAGGCTATCGGCAGGCACTCTCACTTCTGAGTTGGCCCCTCATGGCGAAGCACAGCATACCCTTCATCTGTTGCACCCCTGGGCAGCCAAAGCCCCTCCATGCAGAGGCATAGTCCCCCAGCCCCAGACCTCAGGTAAAGGGGAGAAGGGACCAACCCCTCACTGTGCATTAGTTGCTCAGCCAATAACCCTGCACAACAGTTACAAAGCCCTCACACCATCGATGGAAGATGCATCCAAGCCCTTCACACTGAAGATAGGATGGGATCAGCTGACCCCAGCAAGGAAATAATGAAGTGTGATCATCATGGGAGACTCCTTGCTGCAGGGCATGGAAGGAGCCATCTGTCATCCAGACCCCTTTGCTCAAGAAGTCTACCGCCTTCCAGGAGCCAGCATTAGAGACATTACGATGAGGATCCCTAAACAGGTCTGTCCTACTGACCACTATCCCATGCTCTTTGTCCATGTGGGCACCAATGATACTGCAGGAAGTAGCCCTGGGAGAATCATGAGAGACTACAAGACCATGGGGGCAAAGCTTAAGGACCTAGGAGCACAAGTGGTCTTCTCCTCAATCCTCCCAGTAGGAGGCCTTGGCCATTGGAGGGAGAAGTGCATCAAGGAGGTCAAGCATAGGGTTAGGAGATGGTGTCACTCTGTGGGCTTTGGATATACCTTGATACACAGTTTAACTACAGTGGTCTACATGTTAGGGATGGTATTTATCTCACAACCAGAGGGAAGAAGCTCTTTGCCACAAGAATTGCAGACTTGTTCAGGAGGGCTATAAAGGAGATATCTCCAGGGGTTGGGGAGAAGGTCCCACTGTTGTATGTAAATCCCCTTGTCACAATAACACACAGAAGGGTACTCAAGCATTTGTTGTCCAGATAAGCATCTTGAGACAGACGCTTGGCAGCATGACAGAAAACCTGAGGCCACTAAAGGGAGAACTCAGGTGTCTTTCTGGGAATGCCAGAAGCATGGGAAATAAATAGGAGAAACTGGCACTCCTTCTGGTAGATGAGGAGTTTGATCTGATTGGGTTGACGGAGACCTGGTGGGATGATGCACATGACTGGGCAGTGAATATTGAAGGTTATAGGCTTTACAGGAAGAATTGGGTTGGGAAGAAGAGAGGAGTGTTCAGGCAAGGCGGTTACCTCCCCCCTTCTTCTCTTTTCCTCTCTCCGGATGGATGTGGCGACTGCGGTCACATCGGGGAGGGCCCTTAGCGGGCCGGCAGTCCCACCGCCGGTGTTCAAGTGAAGCGTCTCCCTCCCCTACCCGTGTGACCCCCTCTGTTGGAGATGAGGCCCTTCCTCCTGCCCCACAGAGGAGGAGGGCTGGCCGACCCTGTGCCCGCGTGAGTCTGAGCTGCCCTGGGAGCCCCTTCTATGTGAAAGAGCAGTACCCCTCCCTGCAGGTCATGTTTGACGGCAGAGAAGAGTCCCTTGAGACCCTTTGGGTCAGGATACGAGGGAGATCAGGAGAAAGAGATCTGATGGTAGGAGTCTACTACAGGCCTCCCTCCCAAGAAGAGGAGAGCAATCAGGCATTCTTCAGAGCGCTGACCATAGCACCTAATACTAGAGACAAGATTGTCATGGGTAACTTCAACTACCCTGACATTTGTGGGGATGGCCATTCAGCCACCTTCAGCAGGTCAGCCAACTTCTTGGCAACAAAAGACTATCTGTTCCTGACACAGGTTGTGGAATGGCCTATTAGGGGTAAAGCCACTCTGAATTTAGTGCTAATGAAAGGGGAGGACATGATAGGCAACCTGAGGGCTGGTGGTACTCTGGGTGACCACAATCATGACCTGGTTAGGTTCACCATCCACTGTAAGATTGGGAAATCAATCAGCTGAACAGAAGTCCTAGATTTCAGAAGGGCAAACTTTGAGCAACTCAGGAGCCTAGTTAGAGAACACCCAGTGACTAGATGATCTGGGAGTTTAGAAACAGTGGTGCTTCCTTAAGGAGACAATTTTCATTGCCCCAAAACAGGCCATCCTCAAGTGCACAAAAAGCAGGAAAAGAGCCAAGAGACCCGCTTCGCTCAACAAGGATGTTAAGGAATTATTGAAAAAGAAAGAAGAAGCATACAAGCAGTGGAAGAATGGTTCAGGAACCAGGGAGGAATACACCCATATCACTAAGACCTGCAAATACAAGACACAAAAAGCCAAGGCAAGCATGGAGATCAAGCTGGCAACCAGAATAAAAGACTGCAAAAAGTCCTTCTATAGATACATAGGGAGCAAGAAAAAAATCAGGCTCCATTGTGGGACCTCTAGTGAATGCTCAGGGTCAATTCCCACAAAAAGGCAGAACTCCTAAATACCTACTTCACATCGGTATTTCTTAAATCAAATGGGGGCTGTTCACCTGACCAGAGGCCCACGGAATATGGGGAAGATAACAAACTACATGAAATCAATCCTGAACAGGTGAGGGATCTCCTATAACACTTCGATGTTTTCAAGTGTGCTGGGCTAGATGACCTACATCCAAGAGTCCTGAAAGAACTGGCTAAGGTTATAGCAGCACCACTGGCAAAGTTATTTGAAGAGATATGGAAGTCAAGACTAGTCCCTGACATGAATGAGTGGAACCTCCTGAGTCTGTGGGAGCACCAGATCACTGTTGGGGGGCGGGAATCCCTCATGGTTGATTGCTGACCAGGTATGTGTGTGTGGGGGGGGGCGTTCCCCAGCAGCCCATCGCCAAGCCATCAGTGAAACTGGAATTACACTTCCACCAGCACTTAATATTTCGTAGCTGGCATTTCCATGGGGT
This sequence comes from Caiman crocodilus, assembly GCA_030014935.1. Taxonomy (NCBI): domain Eukaryota; kingdom Metazoa; phylum Chordata; order Crocodylia; family Alligatoridae; genus Caiman; species Caiman crocodilus. Next base: position 67,665,631 of record JAGPOW010003648.1, read on the forward strand.
GCGTGGCCAATCTCAGGGGGTGCACATTCTCTCATGTGTACTCCCTACATGCCACTAGTGGTCTCTGACAACTGGAAGAGTGCCAACGTGGTGCCCATCTTCAAGAAAGGGAAGAGGGATGGCCCTGCAAACTATAGACTAGTCAGTCTGACTTCAGTTCTGAGTAAAGTTTTTGAAAAATTGTAAACGAGGCCATCAATTACAAGCTGGTAACTGATAGGGTTGTTAAGAAGCAACCAGCATGGCTCTGTTGGGGGTAGATCATGTCTGGCGTCCTTCTATGACCTGGTAACTAAACATCTGGATGAGGGACACAAAGTTGATATAGTTTACTTAGACTTAAGTAAAGCCTTTGATTCTCTTTTTTATGGGATCTCTCAACTGAACTGGAGGGTACTGGGCCAGACCAGTCTACAGTGAGGTGGGTGGACAACTGACTAAAGGCTGATCCCAGAGAGCTGTAATCAGTAGGATGGCCTCATTCTGGAGGGCCATCTCCAGTGGTTTCCCACAGGGATCAGTGCTTGGACCTGTGGTCTTTAGCATATTTATTAATGACTTGGATAAGGGGGTGAATAGCTCAATGATTAAGTTCACAGATGATACCAAGCTGCAGAGAGAATAGGGCAAAGATCCAGGATGACCTTGACAAACTGGATTTATGGGCTGAATGGACTCAAAAGAGGTTTAACTGATTTATGTCAGTTTGAGAAAAAAATTGAAAAAAAAGTATAATTACATTAGGAAATGATACATTATGTCCTCAGGGTTTTGTAGGGTCTGTGAATAAAATGTCTGGGCTATAAATAAACTTGGAGTATGAGGAAAAAGATTATTTATTTTGAAACATTCATTGAAATAATGTTTTCATTTTTATGAAGCCCACAGTTTTCTTGTACGCTTTAAGATAATCAGTATCATAAGAGCTACATTCTATAAAACTGTCCAGAAGTTATTTAAGATAAAGGAAAAACTTTCATACATGGGAAGCCTTATAAGTCTTCTATCAAAGGAGAACCTTAAGTAAATATTTAATATTTATATGATAGGAACCAGAAAACCTGATGAGGGTGAGGACAATTATTATATTAGGTGCTCTACCAAAAAACATGAACCTTCTTCTTGCCTCTATAAGTTGACAATGTATTTCTGTATATTGTCTTCCATCTGTTGATTTTATAGAGCCTTAAAAGCATTAAAAAATTGAGCTTTAGTCCTCCAGAAACCTAGGTGGGTATTATCTTCATTTTACAGAGAAGTGAAGAATAAAGGATTTGGCCAAGGTTGCACAGTTTGTGGTAGCAACAAGAGTAAGTTCAGGTCTCATCGTATCAGTTCCTTGTTTTTTTCACAGACTGGCTGGCCCTGAAAGTGGTAGTATAAGTATAGGACAGCATTTTAAAAAAGTTAGGCACTTAAATCCATTTTTGGACACATAAATAACAGTCTTATTTTCAGAAGTACAAAAGCTCCAAAAAGTTTTAGGCCCTGATTATTCTGTAGTCCATCCTTATTTTTATACTGATGAATGAACTTGTTTCAATGACTCCGTTGGAAGTTTAGTGCATATTTAACTTCAAGCATTTGTTAAAGTGCAGTGACAAATAGTGTCCTTAAAGGTTGCAGTTGTTCAGCACCTTTGCAAACCAGATAACTTTTTTTAGCTTTGCTGCCTGATAGTGCAGACATGTTATGGATTCATTATCCAGTCTGTCAAACTAGTAGTTTCAGAAGCAGTAAATTCACTAAAAAGCAGTACTTTTTTTAAAGGAAGCTATATATGGAACCTGTTTAAAAAGGAACTGGGAAAATATATTTGTTGTCTACTATGTCCTTGTAAAATAGGATTAATAATCCAAACAATGACATACTCATAACTTTGGAAGCAAGAATTTACCCTTTGTAATCATTCTCAAATGCTTACAAACTTTTATTTAAGGATTATTTCCCAACCCTGTAGACATAGACTGTAATTTTAGACAAAGTACAGTGTTCAACATGGCGTAATTTATTTTTGCAGATGATCACCGAACACATTTTTTTGGTCCACAGAACTGGGTGCTGGCATTATTACCATAAGCTACAGGAACATGTAGCTATAACATGTTGGCTCATGCTTGGTGGCAACAGGTTTGTTTTCCATGATTGTGTAATCCAAATTCCTTTTCCAAGAAAAAAAAGGACTATTACATGGAATCATTAGGGAGCAGGGAGCGAACCAGACAAGTACACATTGTTGTAAGCATGGTAAGCTTAAAAAAATTACACATACCAATTTACAAAGCCCAAGCATGGCTTAAGGATAAGAAGCTTCTGCTAGTATACTGATTACAATTTTGTCTACTTTACAGCTACAACCAAATCAGCCTACTGAGTTACAGCACACATGCAAGGTTTCAGAATAGACAGGTAACATAGTATGGGTCATAGCCATACTGCAAACTGAAATGTTTTTATTGACTGCTTTTTAATTGCAACACAAACACCATAAATTCATGTATATCAACTACATATAATTAATCTTAAACACATATTATATCTATCACAAATAATAAACAATAAAGGACACGGAAAAAGGAAAGGAGGAAAGATGGAGGGGTACCAGAGGAAAACAAAAGTGTGCAAGGAGTAATAATGTACTAAAACTAGTTTAGAACTTAGTTGCCAAAATATTCTAAAGGCAATTTGGAATTGTGTTGTGCTGATATTCTTTGATTTGACTCTAAAGTAGATGGCTGTAAGTAATGAAACAGCTATTAGTGTTCACAGAAGAAATCATCAGATGTTGTTTAGGCATAGCTAGTTTTGTCCAAAATCATGGTTTTTGCTAACCAACAAGGACTGAGCCTAAAATTGCTTTAGCCCAGGTTAAACATATTTTAAAAGTGACTAAACGCAGGACTTATTAGAAGGAAGCTAGAATTATTTCACATCATATTATAAAGAACTTCTAAGGTGCCATACACATTGTAAAGTCTACTCCATTGAGACCAAAATAAAATAACATGGTCTTTTGATATGGTCAGTACATAATTTGGTCAGTATACACAGAATAATACCATGTTTTCCGTATGTTAAAACAGCATCCAGCAATCTTGAACAAACTGCAAGCTGGAACAACCCATCTCCAGGCTGATGAGGGCTGGGTAGCTTTGGTGTCATGTCAATGATGGGAGGGCTTTTCCTGAGCCCATGCAGAGGCAAAGCAGCTGGGAACCCCCAGACTCCAACTCCCTGACTGCAGCACAAGCACTGCTTCCAGCTGGTGGGGAGCTGCCCTAGAGCCCAGTGGCTGGAAGCCTATATTAAGACCACAAGCAAAATAAACACAACTGACAAAAAGCAAGTGAAGATATTAGCTTGAGACATTGTGACCCTATTCATGTGCCACAACCGGTGAGTGTGGAGGGCTGAGAAAAATGGCGGTAACACAAATGCAGTATCGAGGCACCTGGCTCTAGCATAGCTCCTTGCTGCTTGGCCCCAGGACAGGTATAGGCAAAGCCATTCAGTTCTGCAGGCCAAGTCCGCAGGCCTTATGTTGCCAACTACTATGCTAAATCAGTCCAGTAATTCTCAATGTTTTTAGACTTGAGACATCCCTCAGAAAATGTCAGCTCTCAGTTTTTATTCTTTTTTTTCTACAGAACAATAATAGAGCAGTTTGTCTCTTGGAAGGAACTCAGAAAGGCCACAAGTGTGGATTTCCAATCGAAAGCTCTGGCTTTATTTTGTGATTCATATTTGTATACCTAACAATGTTAACATTGTGTGGCACCCTGTGGCACCTTTGAAAGAATCTCAGGGCACCTTGGTTGAGAATCACTGGCTTAGTCTAAGACTTCAGCATGTTTTAAAAACATTGCTAAAACCTTAACACTTAGCCCTTAAACAGTAGATCTGAAAGTACTTTATTAAGGTCAATATTATTTAATCTCATTTGACATATGAAGAAACTGAGGCACTGAACAGTGAATTGCTTTGCTCATGGTCACCTAGCACTCAGTAGTGAAAACAGCACTCAATTCTTCTGAGCCCCAGTCCAGTGGTCTTTTAATTCTGTGTGCTTCGGCTATGCAGGACTGGAAAGGTCTTCCTGTCCTATAATCAAGTTCAATTGCCTGCTACTGCAAGAACCATGCCATATAATCTATTTTAAAAAACTTTAAAAACTCTGTCTTAAAAGCAATTTGGATATATTGCACCCAACTACTCTGTTTGGAAGACTGTACCAGAAACTCCTGCACTAGCTAAGAATCGTCATCTAGTTTCCAGACTTCTTTAACTAATGGTCAGTTTATACCCATTTCTTCTTGTGCCCTTTAGGTTAAATAGCTCTCTTCCTTGTATTTACTCCCATCATGTATTTATAGCAAGCAATCATATCCCCTCTCAGCCTTCATTTTTTTAGACTAAACAAGCCAGGCTCTTGTAGTCTCTTCTTATATGATAGGCTCTCCATGCTCCTAATCACCCTATTCCAGCACAGTATTTGTCTTAGTGTGACCTTGAGCAAGTATAGCCTTCAAGTTACACCCATGAACAGCATCACTATTTGGGGGTCTCACTTCAGTCAAATGTAAATGGGGATCATATTTATTTGCTTTAAAAAAGGTGCTGCAAGGCTTTGTTGATAAAGGACTTTCATGACAACCTGCTATTATTCACATGCCAGGGGTAAGGCAGTCTGATTCCATTTCCAGCACTGGAGTGCGATGACTTAAAATCGATGCATAGTTGGATCTAGGATTTTGAAAAAGGGGGTGCAGAATAGTTTGGTTCGTAATCGCATATAACATAACACAGCTTGTTCTCCAGATAAAAAGAAACTAGCTTTACTAATATGCTAGGATTCAGATCAAGATCAAAACAAACAAAAAATATAACTATTGGACTGTTCACTAATTTGCTATAGTGAACATTAGCCTATATTATGTATAAATATACAATATAGCCTATATTATGTATAAAAACACAACAAACTAGGCAAAAAAAATAATCAAAAGGCATTGTTTCTTTATTCCTGTTGTCACTAGAATCAAATGTACCTTTCTTTCAGATTCATAAAACAAAAATCAATCATTCTTGAGCATTTTGACAGTGCATCCAATGCTTCACAGTAGAGGTGCACTGACACATCAATCTGATATCGGATTGGTACCGATACGAAGAATATTGTCTATATCAGATATTGGCCCTATGGGACTGATAATTTGGCTGAAAAATGCCCTTGCTGCACGCAGCTGCAGCACAGCATGGAGCAGAGCCGGCAGCATGGAGAGTTGCCTTCAGCTGGTAAATCGGAATGGTAGGGGGCAGGGAAGGTGTGTGGGTAGATCGGTGCCCCCTGTAGTGAGGGAGGGGACAGGGGCAGGCACTGCCCAGCCAAGGTAGGGGGGAGGCATGGGATGGAACTGTGGCTCATGGAGTGGGGGTGGCTCCTGCTGCTGCTTGAACCCCAGGGACGGGAAGGGAGGAGGGGGCGTGTGCCTCCAGATCTGCATGATGCAGGGTGGGCTGCAGCTGTGGGGTGCAGCCAGACCCAGCACTGCACAGGGCTCTTCTTGCTGTAGACTGGGCTTGAAGCGGGCCCCAACAGCACGGGAAGAAGGCTGCATCCACCCCAGATTTCACCACAGCTCCACTCCCAGCCCCTCACTGCTGCCTGCTGCCCAGTGCAGCCCCAGCTGAATGGTGCACTTCCATCCAAGTGCCAGGAAAAGCCAGGACTGTGTCAGCCAGTGTCATGGTCTTGGAGCAGACTGTTGTGAAACTTGGGATGGCTACAGTCTCCTCCCAGTGCTGCCAGGGCCTGCTCCAAGCCCAGCCGCTGGTGAGAAGAGCCCTGCTCGGCTCTGGCTCCAGCTCCACCCCACAACTGTCACCCACCCCATGCCACACAGATCCAGGGGTACATGCTGCCCCCACCCTCCAAGAGTGCAAGCAGCAGTGGGAGCCACCCCCACCCCATGAGCCACGCCTCCGTCTCATGCCCCCTTGCCCCACCTGGGCCATGCTTGCCCCTGCCCCCTTCCTCACCACAGGGGGTGTCGATCTGCCCCCCAACACCTCTTCCCTCCCCTTCCACTACACCTGATTTACCACCTGAAGGCAGCTGCATCAGATATTGGATCGATATCAGTTGATATGCCTCCTTTAACATCTGCTATTGGTATCGGCCCCCAAAATCTCTATTGGTGCACTCCTACTTCACAGAGCTATTCCAGACCTTGGGGGCTCAGACAGTAAAGAAATTCTTCCTTATGCCCAGCCTGAAATGGTCGTGCTGGAGTTTATAACCATTCGACCTTGTCATCCCTTGGGGCACTCTGGTGATCAATCGTTCCCCCAGATCCTGGTGAACACCCCTGATAAACTTACACGTGGTCATAGGATTGCCCCTGAGCCTGCGTTTTTCCAGTCTAAAGAGCCCCATAGCTCTAAGCCTGTTGTCATAAGGTATGTTTTCCTGACTTCTGATCATGCAGTGGCTCTTCTCTGGACTCTCTCAAGCTTCTCCACATCCTTTTTGAATTATGGAGCCCAAAACCGGACACAATACTCGAGTTGCTGTCTCAAGAGCCTTGGGGGACCCCACTGGTCACAGGGCACCATGACAATTGACTTCTGTTGACCACCACCCTCTGGATCTGACCATGGAGCCAATTCCCCAGCCATGGATCGTGGTGGACCTGAGCGTGCAGTTGGCCAGTTTTGCCAAAAGGTGATCATGGGATACCAGATCAAAGGCTTTTTTGAAGTCAAGATCTATGACATCAATCTCCTCTCCCTTGTCCAGGTGGTAGGTCACCTGGTTGTAGAAGGAAATTAGATTGGTCAATCAGGATCTACCTGCAACAAACCCTTGTTTGGGTATCCCTCAGGTTATTGCCGTCAGCTAGTCTGTTAAGGATGGTCTCCTTGATAATCTTTTCCAAGACCTTTCCAAGGATAGAGGTCAGGCTGATGGGCCTGTAGTTTGCTGGATCCACTTTCCTCCCTTTCTTGAAGATAGGCACCACACTGGCTTTCTTCTAATCTTTGGGCACGTCATCAGAGCACCAGGAGTTCTCAAAGGTCTGATTCAGGCTCAACATTAGGAAAAAACTTGTTCACAGTCAGGGTGTCCAGACACTGGAATAAGCTCTCTCCAGAGGTGGTGCAATCACCTCCCCTGGAAATCTTCAAAAGGAGACTAACCAGACACCTTGCTGGGGTCACCTGACCCCAGTTATCTTTCCAGCTTGTTGCAGGGGGCTGGACCCGATGATCTTCTTAGGTCCCTTCTGGCCTTACAATCTATGAATCAAGTGTACCCCTTCTAGGCACATGCAGCGGGCCCTGGGTCTGCATGCAGGGCATGGGTGGACTGGGGCTAATGCTGCACTGGGCTGTTCCTGGTGGGGGGGAGGAGAGGCCTGGGACAGGCTGCACTTGGGGTGGGCAGCACCAGTGCTGGGAGAGAGGCCATGGTGGGGGGCTGCAGCTGTTGCAAGAAGTGGGGGGGGGTGGTTAACCCTCAGATACGAACAGGCCGGGGATGAAAAGGTTACGGGTCCTTGTTTCTCCTTCTCTTATGTCTCTTCCCATTGATGGAAAACAATTAAAGAGGCGGTGTAACAAATAAATGCTTTACTCGCACTTTTGTATAGGTGGTTTCTTTTACAGCAGCTTTGAAATTAAGCTTACGGGTGACTCGAGAGCTCTAAACACATCTGAATGATATATTCGGTCATGATGGGGGCATCCGGGGGGTAGGGATTTCGTGGATGCAGGACCTCCGATGAGGGTGATCAGACCTCTCTGATATTGTGCAGGTCCCTTGCTTTTTTTTTTAGCAGGTTTCGTTTTTATACTGCCTGAATAGCCAATAGGATTAAGTCTTTTTTGGTGCGCCGAACGGGCTGCATGAGCTGGGGATTCTGCTGCATGCACTGATCGTGTGGCTATCGGTCTGTGCCCACCACCTCCCCCACGCCACGAGCATAACTTGCTCTTGTGTTTGGCGTTTGGTCACTTTCACTTTATCACAGCAGCCACCCCAAAATTTGCCGTAGCCTCCCCCCAGCTCCTAGCACACCCTGACCCAACACCCCCACCAGGAACAGCCCAGTACTGCCCCGGCCCCAGCCCGCAGTGGCCTGCTGCCCACCACACCCTGCAGGCAGATCCAGGGACCCATGCCCCCCATGTCCTCTTGGGGTGAATGCAACAGCAGGAGCTGCTAGCCCCTGCATGCCCCAGATGAACCACTTGCAGCTCTGTCCCACACTCCACTCTGGCTGGGCAGCACCTGCCCCTGCTTCAGCCCCAATGTCACTCCATCCCTCAGTGCAGGGACTTTGGGAAGGGGGGGGCTGCAGCCATCCCAAAATTTTCTGTAGCCCCCCCAACCTCCTGCCAAGCACTACCACTGCCCACCTGGAGAACAGCCTGGCCCAGCCCCCTGCCAGGAAGAGGCCAGCATGGCCCCAGCCCCAGCCTGCCCCTCCCCATGCACAGATCTGGGGGCACCCCCCCCCCATGCCTTCCCAAGGTGCGCATAACGGTAGGACCCACCCTCTGCTGTGGCTCAGGCCTGTACTCCACCCCAGCTGGGCATCCCCTACCACCACCCCAGCCCCAGTCCCTCCCCCCACAACAAATTTACCCGCCAGATCTGCTGGACTTGGCAGCTGTCCATGTGACCAGGCTGCGTCCTGGCTGTTCATGTGCTGCACTGCACTGCGGCTGCATGCATGCACACACAGTTCTGCATACCTATGACCCTTTTAAGTACCCCTAGCAATACGCATACTCCTGGGTTGACAGCCACTGGAGTAAGGTATTTTAGGAAGGAATCAGGTAGATTACAATGAGCCATCAAGTTTGGATTTGGATTGAGGTGATTCTGCCTCAGGTAGGGGGTGGACTGGGTCACCTCTGGAGGGCCTTTCCAGCCCCGTTTCCTCTGTGCTGCCTGAACAGAAATGCTGCTGACACTGCCCAGCAGTTGGGGTGTGTGTGTGTAAAAACCCACTGATTTTACTAGAGGCACCAGTTCCTCTCACAGTTTGTGAGCCCACTCTGACCCGAGCAGCTGTGCTGTGACTGTCTTGGCAGCCTGGCTCTCAGACCTTAGGGAGGTGGCCAAGCTGGGTCAATATACAGCTCTCCCCTCAGGCGTGAACAGAGGAAACAAGCAGGTGGGAGCCTGCCAACCTTACACATGTGGCTAGTCCCTTCATATCTCCCCCTCATCTCTGGGGCAGCCCCAGCCCAGCTGCACCTCAGGCTCCTCACCCCAGCCCCACCTGCACAGCTGTGGCACTTGCCCTACACCAGCACCTCCCTGCCTCTCCCCTTGGCCCCAGGGCAGGGGCTGGGCAGACACCATGCAAGCAGTGGCAGCAGTAGCTGGAACCTTTGGGGCCCAAGTGGGACCAGCAGCCAGGGAGCTTGGGGTGCTAAACTGGGAGGTGGGTCTGAGGGGGCTCATGGTGGAGCATGGGGGTGGAGAGCAGAGTAGTCCTAAGCAGCCAGAGGTGGGGAACCCCAGGGCAGAGGGGATGGGGCTAAAAGGCTCTATATGTGCATGTGTATATAAATAAAAATGTTTATGTGCATATGTATATATGTATGTTTATGTATACGTGTGCATGTCTGTTCATGTATGTGCATGTACATATGTGCATGTGTGTATGCCTGTGTATGTGTGTATGTATATATGTGCATATATGTATATGTGTTTGTGTATATGTGTATATATGTGTGTGTGTGTGTATATATTTGCATGTGTGTGTGTTTGTATATATGTGCATGTGTATATGCAGGGATCAAATTATGGGGGAGCTTGGAGAGGGAGGGGGCTGACCTCCCCCCCACAAGAGATGAGAGCCTCCCTGTAAGATTTGAAAATTATAATCTGGGGAGGGAGGGCTCCAATTTTATCAGGGTATTGTGATGGGCAGCCCCATTTTTTTTGCAAACCCCTGCCCTCAGAGTCAAAGTGTAATTTAAACCCTGTGCACATGTGTATGTGCACACATATGTGTACCTGTGTGTACACATCCATGTGTATGTATATGCATGTGTGTGTGCATGTATGTGTACACATACATGTGTCCATAGATATGTGTACATGCACACACGTGTGTCTGAATGTACACACACATATATGGACACAGGTATGCGTGTCCACACATGCGCGTGTGTGCAGGTGTGAATGTACACGTGCGTACATACGTGTGTACATGCGTGCGTACAAGTGCGTGTGTGCAGACTTGCGTGCGGGGGGGGGGGAGCGGCGGCGGAGCGGGCGGCCCTGGCAGGGGGAAGCCCCCCGCCGCGCCGCGCCGCCCTGCCCTGCCTTGCCCCGCTCCGGCGCGGCCCCAGGCCCGGGCCGGGATTGGCAGGAGCCTGTTCCCTCCTCTTCCTCCCCCCGGGCCGCGGGGCCGAGGCGGGCTCCATTCCTCCGCTGTCGCAAGCCACGGCCGCCGCCGCCGCCGCCGCCCAGCCCGGTGCAGCCGCGGCCGCCGCCGCATTCCTGGCATTCCAGGGCGGGACCGCGCCGAGCCCAGGGCCGCGGGCGCCGCGCTCGCTGCTGCGGCGGGACAGCGCTCCGCTCCCGCCCCCAAACTTCTGCCAACTTTCAGCGCCTCGGCCTCCCTCCCCAGCCCGCAGCTTTCCAACTTGGTGCCCCGGCTGTCCCCCCTTCCAGACGGAAACCTCCGCCTCCTGCTCGGCCGGGAGAGCCTGCGCAGCGCACAAAGCCGGACCTGCCCTCAGCTGCCTCTTACCGGGAAACGGACATCCCGGCGCCTCGGCTTGGCTGCTCGCGGCATGTGAAGACAGGTAAGGGGCGCTGGGCTTCTCCCCGCCTGGCCGCTCGTTTCCCCGGGGGTGCCTGGGGAGCCTCCTTGCTGGCGCCTCCAGAGCCATGGCCACTTCCACCGGGGAAAAGCAGCAAGCGCGCTGGCATCTGCCTCGGCTGATGGGCACCGGGCTGCACCTTCCATGAGCCAGAAAACATTTTCCAGCTCTTTGAGTTGGTCTAACAAAAGACATCAGATTTACCCAAAGAGCCTTGTCTGCCTGTGTCCTTAGACCAACACGGCTACAGTCTACACCCCTATAGATTATTAAGGGGAAACTTTCCCAGCAGAAGGGCTGGAGCAAGCTCCTGGCAGAGGTGGAGGAGTCTCCATCCTTAAGACCGGGGTAGACAAAGCCTTGGCTGGGATGAGGTAGGTGGGGTTGAATGGTGCAGGCACCTACCCTGGAGAGCTTCAAAAAGAGACAGAATGCACACCATGCTGGGGGTATTTGACCCCAGCAGTCTTTCCTGCCCAGAGCAGCAGGGGTTGGACCTGATGGTCTCAGGAGGTCCCTTCCAACCTTCATTTCCTAGGAATCTGTGCCTGCTACACCCCTGTGAGCCCATCAGGGAAATTTTAACTATGGTATGAGGGCTGGGGGAGGTTAGAGTGCCCAGAAACTGGCATGTGTTTAGGTAGATAGGGCCCCATCTAGACAGCCCACCTCCTGATTGTGCCTCCCTTGAGCCACCAACATCCTTGCAAATAGCTGGAAATGGGCTAACAAGGTAGTTTGGGTAAATCCGATATCTTTTCTAAGACCAACTGACATAGTTGGAAAAACTCTTCTTTGCAAGCTGTTGGGCACAAACATCCTTTCCTCAGGCTGAGGAAGCATCTATAGATGGTCTGTGCTGGAAGAGAAATGGGCTATGCTTTCTGCTGAGCTCTGATCGCTTATTGACGCTTCTGTGTGGCTCTGTTTAGCTTTTGGCCACCCTTTCTCCCCCTTGGATGATTTACCTTGTTCTTTGTTAGTTCCCAGGGAAGTCCTCCACTGGCCGCTTGGCTGGCCCCTGTTTGCTGTAGACAAGTTAGGCAGACAGGCTTCCACCAAGCCTGTATAAGCATTTATGATATCTGCTCTCACTTTTGGTGGCACAGACTCCCTCAGTCCTGAGTTGGCTGCTTCTTACAGTCCATTCGAGGTCAGTGCTATGCGGAAGTGAGGTGCACGTATGTTACCGTGTGGTATGTGACATACAATGGATGTGTGGGTGCAGTTGCACAAAAAAATCAGGTACTTCTGTTGCAAGCACTTTTCTTTAGTTGCTTGTAATACAGTGGCTGGGGAGGGGACGGAAACAGGGAAATATTCATAGATGTTAGGTGTTAGAAGAGACCTTGCAAGATCATTGGGCCCAGCCCCCCTGTGCTTGGGCACAAAAGACTGCTGGGGGTCAGATGACCACAGCAAGGTGAGCTGCCTGTTGGTTGTTCTCAAGACTGGTATGGAGCCCAAAACCAACCACAGTTGAAGAAGCTGTGCTTACCTGATGGTGGCTGTTTGGTTTTTTTTAATTGTTTCCTCATAGACATTCATTATTTATTCTATAATAGGCATATTATTAAAAATACTACACTGAAGTTCTTCAGCGGTTGTGGCTTAAAATGGTTCTCCCAAGTGGGAGTTGTTGAAGTCACCTGCCACCCCTCTTGTTCGTGGAGATTGACAGAGAGAGCCACAGAAAGTTTGAGCTTACTGGGATATAAGGTGGTGGGGAGGGGCACTATGTAGGTTGGTGTCTTCTGACTATATTTGACATTGTATCTTTCAGGCACAATTCAGGACCTGGAGAATATTAAGCTCCAGCATTTGCTTTCGCTCTGTTTAGGGATCTCTAGCTGTTTTTAAAACATGAGGGGTTTTAATGGTGTGCTTTATAGCTGTATAGAATAGTAGTTGGGACCTCATTTGTTGGGGGACTCTGCAATCGAACCTGTGTTGATTTCATGGGCTTTTTGCATAGGAGTTGCTTGCAGGAGGGGGCATATATTCAAATCTAGTGTTCCACAATACCAGAGTTTCTAACCCAGGTTGTCCTGCCCTATTACACCAAGGTTAGTCTGTTAAATAGTTCATGGGCCCTAGTTTATAAATGTATCTGCTTGAGGGAAGGCCTTGGACCTGTACAATACAGCATTGACTTTGCATATCAGAAGGAATTGTCTTGCAAGTTCTAAGTGCTGGATGAGGGCCCTCATGGGTAAAGGACTGCAGGATGGAACCCTTGGCATTGGCATAAGTCATTTGAATTGTTCAGCCTGTTTAGTAAAATGAAATTCAGTACTTAAAATCTGCCTCTCCTGCATTTGTATAATAATAGCAGTAACAACTTCTGTACTGTGTTGTTCCTGGGATTTAATTAGCTGTTGGTGTTAATAGCAATTGATGCAGTTCTGCTGGTCCTTAATTACCAGTGGATGCCCTGTGCTCCAGTTGCTGCTGTTTAAGTATGGGACAGCCTTCTCTGAAAAAGCTTTTTGCACAAATTGTCTCATTCACAAGTGGCTAAACCACCTGTGGAGAAAATATTTGACCCAGAGAAAGGTCCCTTAGGCACTTCTAAAAAATCAACTTCTGTTCTTTCATAGCTGTTTGGTATCATTGCAGCTAAAGGACACTGGAAGTCCTTGTTCACATTACTTGTCCTTCTTGTGAGATTGGATTTGATTACTTAGCAAGAAAGCACAAATGTAGTATTCAGTTATGAATTCAACAGCTTTGCATCAATTTGTGCAGTGTGAAAGTACATTTCACTTTGTTTTAATTTAAGTTGGGCTCTTCTCTTTGGTTGAAAAGTAAAATATTTTTTGTTGAATGCACACTCTAGCTAGCTACTGGATACAACTGCCTTTAGAATACAAGTGTTCAATATATCTTTAATTTTCAGTATGTTTTCTTAATTAAATACAGCCCCAGACTTCAAGGACTTACCTATGTGCTTAACTTCATGCATGTGGGCAGTCTCAGTGAAGTCAATGGTACTACTGGTGTGAAAAATCAAACATGTCTATTTCTTGGTAGGATTAGCACTGTAATAATTAGTCTGTATGGAATATATTTGTGCATACAGAGCTCAATTCGAACAAGGTTCAGGCACAAAAGCAAAGATGTTACGTATGATTGCTATTGTGGTCTTCATTTAATCCTGTTCTTATTGTCCTCTAGAGAGGATTCCTCAAGGGTGGTGCTGTGATGTACAGATAATATGCAGTGGTTCTGTAGAATTTGCTATAAAGGAAATCCTGAATTAAAATCTCTTAGTTATTTAAGAATTTCATTTTTTTAAAATTATATAGGTAGTTCAGAGTTACTACTCTAGAACCCCGTTGATTTAGGTTTTCAAATTCTAAAAGACTTGTCTTCTTTGGAAAGTAAACATTCTTTGCAGTTTTATGGTACCTCCTATCTGGGAACCATAAAGTGCTTTATAAATTGTTACCCTAACTAATAGACAGGGAAGCAATAAGACAGGGCTGTCCAACTTGCAAGCAGTTGGAAGCTGCACATTACACTGGTTACAGGCCCCAGGCTGCACACTGTGTGGATTGCATGGGGTTGTCCTGCCACATGGGTGCCTTGGATTCCTGTTGTGCAGCCAGCATAGTTCTCCTTATCATGTGGGCAAGGCAAACGCCTGCTTGGCACTGCTGCACAGGCTGTACAAGCCCCTTTTCACAGTTGCAATGGGAGAGTAACACCCCCTGTTCCCCGTGTGGTCATTTTTTACCATGTTGCCATGCTGGAGAGATCCTGGTATTTGCAGGAGCAATGTGGAAGTTGGGAATATGTGGGTTGCATATTAACCCCTCGCAGGTCAGATGCAGCCCACAAGCAGCCCTGCCATAAAATATAAAGCTGGAATGACTTGCCCAGGGCTAAATGGGAATTTGTGTCAGTCAAGAAGAGAAATCCAAAGCTTATTTGAGAATGCATTCAGGGCTTGCGTCTCCGTTTAGCTTTTATGCCTCCATGATAAAAGTTGGTGCATGATGAAGGCAGTAGAAATAAAGTCACTTTCCTTCTCTTCCCAGCTGTTTTCCTCCATGTACTGCTCTTCTTTCCCCAGTTCAAGAGAGAGGCTATTTTGCCTTTCCACTGAATCAGTGAAGAGCTGTAATCTGTTGAGAGCTATCTTCCAACCAGCATCCCAATGTGCTCCCCCTTGCTATCACATGGATAAGAATAACTTGAAATGAAGGTATACTGTATCTGAACAATGCAGCATAGTGGTGGGGGGTGCTCTTTCATCAACAGTGACTTCTCACCTTGGGCAGCATTGAGTAGCTTACTATGGGACTCCTGGGGAAGGGAAGGTTTTATGATTCCAGGAATGTGGATGCTTGGGAAGGAGACTTAAGTAAGGCCCAAGGTGAAAGAGGACTATAATAAGATGAGAAGGAAAATAAAGGTGAGGAGGAGGCCCTTCATCTGACTGGGGTGAGAAGTAATTAAGGACTGCAAACACCAGGGGCTAGAAGAGTTAAGACTCCAACTTCCAGGGAGCAGGAGAAAGGAAAAGGGCGTGACTCACAGGAAGTCTAAGACCAATAGAGGAAGTGCTGTGGCTACAGTGGCCTGAAAGCCTAGGAAAAAGTGATGAAGGGGATTGGGTAGAGAATGCCTAAACACATTTAGATGTTTTGAGCCAATTTTTGTTTGTGTATGTGCTTACAGATGGAGTCTGTACTATTTTTGTGAGATACTGACTGCAAAACCAAAATATCTTCCAGTCAGCTCATGTATGTATATATACTGGAGGGAAGTTGTTAGCTATGTCAGTCTGAAGTTAGAAAAACCACAAGAGGGAAAAATTAGAGCTTTGAGAAATACTGTAAAATTTAGTGATTTACAATAAGATTTCCATTTTTCAATCTCCCCCACATTCATTGATGCTTTTTATCTAGCTGGTTGTTTAGTCTTTTCTTTTATTAAAAACCAAGTGCAGGTGCTTTAGTTGGAGTTTAGTATTAATTCACCCTTTTCTATTTGTTTGACTCTGTTGCTATGCAGTTTGTTTACAAAACAATAAACTGGAGGTTTATTTCATTCTCTTGCAAATTGTATATTTGGTAAGCAAAAGACAGCATTAGTATTGATTTTGGTGAAAACAATTCTTGTGAAGCTTGGAAAAGCTAGAAAGATTAATCTCTTTTGAACTTCGGAAATAGGGGGAAAATCATTCAAAATTGTAGTTTTTCTTCTGTAAAGGTGATTTTTAGCTTTTTGCTAATTTATTTAAAAATAGTAAATGAGTAGTAGATTTAAAAACTATAATACTAAGCCATTTTTTATATTTTCAAGTAACTGAAAATATTTTGATAGTCTGGAATGTAATAAAACTGTAGTCTTAATACAGATATAAATAAAAGGCATTTGTTTGGAGGGATGTGGCAAGAATATCTAAAATACAGACCTGTGATATTTCCAGCATGTGCAATCTAATCCCAATTTTTTAAAGGTGTTTTTTTTCCCTCTGATGCTTTCCTAATGGGAAGATTAAGGCCAAATTTAGAAACTGCAGCTTTCTTTTTCATTGTGTGAAAAATAGGAGCAGGACATACTTTCCTATTATGTTTATGATAATAGTGCCAAGTGATTGTCGAGATGGGGAGTACTGCATGTGAGAATGCTTTAGTTTAATTTTGTAGTAGCAATATGAACTTTGATTTTTAGATTATATCAAGAAAAAAATATCAATAGTTCTTCAGAATGTTGAGAGTGAGGTAGTGATTATTAATAAAGTGGTTAAACAACAAGGTATAAAAAAATGTTGCTGATATAAAATTATATGGCTCAATCAATACTACAGAAGGCTACTCACAGTAGAAAGCATAATTGACCGGCTTTTTGTGTTAGTTGTTTCTAAAACAACTACACTGAGAAAAAAGTCCAGGGATCATTTCTCATTGACCTCTGTATCTGCCTTTGTGGGGACAGTAAAGCAAACCAAATGCTAGGCTGCATAAATGATAGGTTTCAATACTGAATATTGTTAAATTTAATACTTATTATCACCCAGAAATGCTTTTCACATATCTGGCCATCCTATCTCCAAAAAGAATTAGAAGGTGAGTAATTGAGAGACTTGCATATGGGTTAGAGACATTGGAACTGTTTAGTTTAGAAGGAATAAGAAGTTTAATATGGGTATACAAAATAAATGCAGCAGTAGTAATTCAGGTTAACCTACTTATCCTTTGTCATAATACCTGCCTCTGATACAGTTAGTGAAACTGAAAGACAAGAAACTTTAAACTGGTGTATACTCTTGTATGCAACGCATACTTAATCAGTGATATGCACTGCCACTGCAGATCATGAAGGCTATGAGCTTGTCAGAACAACAACAACAAAAGGAATAAATTTTGTGGAAAGCTTTTTCAGTTGTATACTAGTCAACCACTATGAGAGGAATTAAAAACAAATTACCTCTAGGACAGATTATCCCAAATGGGTTCCTTTACCACCATCCAAAGCATAGAGGTTGAGCAGCATCAGAGAGAGGATGTTGGGTTAGATTGGTCACTGGTCTCACCCACTATAAGAATTCTCTTCCGGTTTGCTACTTATGATGAAGACGATGATTTTGAACAAAAAATATATGAAGTGAAATGGAAAAGTTTTATATATCTTCTAATGCTGGCAAGGAAAACATATTTTGGGTCTTTTATTTGTCGCACTACTAGACACAATAATGTGTGATGTTTTGTCAAGGGCCCACTGGCTTATGACAAGAGTTAGACAAGAGGAGAAAAGAAATGGTTGTTAGCATTGGCACCTCTCACTAAAATAATACAATCTATTATATTATTGTATTGTATATTCCTGAGTTCTGGGAGATGTGGATTGGGATAAAAGTTTACATTTAAATGTTTATATTAAACATCCTAGGTCAAGGGTGTCAAACATTCGGTGTGCAGATGGGATATGACCTGCAGAACCTTGCCATCTGGCACTCAGTGTTGCCTCTGGGTTTGATCTGACCTAGACAGGGCACAGTGTTTGTCCATGGTGTGGGACAGGTCCTCGGGCTGCATCTGGCCTGTGGTTCCTCTCCCTTTCCTCTTTCCTTCTCCCTCCCTGGTATACCTGATCCAGTGGCCACTTCAGCTGGTCTGGGACCCATGCTGTGTACACGATGTGGATCCCAAAGCAACTGGAATAGGCTCTGTGTGTGGTGCAGTCTAGCTGGACCTGTACTGTATGTGGTGGCCTCCCTGACTGCTCCAGAACCTGCGCTGCACCCAGCGCCTGCATGCAGCATGGGGCCTGGGCCAGCTGTGTGCAGCCCACATCCCAGAGCAAATGCGGCTTGTGGTACAGTATGGCCTCAGCAGCCACCACGTACAGAGTAGCTGCTGGTGTGGTTGAGTTGCACCGTACATGCAATGCTTTCCAGCCACTTGAGGATCTATGCCACACGCAGCACAAATCCCAGACCGGCTGGAGTGGCTGCCAGATTAGGTGTGTTAGGGAGGGGAATGGGAAGGGGAAGGAGTCTGGGGGCCTGATTCAGCCCCTAGACAGCCCCACACCATTCATTTGGCCTGCATCTGTTCTAGATGTTGATATTTTCTGAATGTAAGACATATAAAGGCCCTTCTTTGAACATATGCAATAGATCTTTGTGACTTTGGGGGCTGTCCTCCCACAAAAAAAATGTAATTTATAGCAATGGAGAGCTCTTACTGTCTGGATTATCTAAAATGTTAATATCTCTACTGCATTTAAAATCCTGCTTTAATTTATATCAGGTATGAACACAAATAGAAACCATTTAGTATTTAGGAGGCAGCTTGTGACACAGTTTTTTGTCTCATTATTAGGGAGAATTGCAGTTTTTTACTGTAAGGAATAAGAAATGCTTCAGAACTTTCTTGAGGTACTCAAAAGGCCCTGATATATGTAGGACCAAATCCCTCCATTACCTCAGGTCAGAAACATCATTTTGAAATTGTGAGAAATCATACTCATATTCGTTTTTGAAGACAGACCCATTTATGTTGTTGAAGAGCCTAAGGACCATTGCCATGGAGCAGAACCTGATTATACTGTTCAGATACCACAAGAAAGAAGATCCTTGCTCCAAAGAGCTAATGGTCTGGTCTAGCAACAGAGACAAAAGATGGATATAAATAGACTGGCCAGCCTCATAAGCAAAGATATCAGTGCAGCAGCAGCCTAATTGTTATTCAGTTTTATGGCTATCCGGCTGAAGAGAGTTTTAGGGAGGGACCTGAAGGACAACAATCAAGTCATTTTGTGATAGTTGACAGGAAGCTCCTCCTAAGCGCGAAGGACGGCATGAAGGCAATGCTAAAGGTTGGTAATAATCACTAGAAAAACCGGGACTACAAAATTATAGACACTGTCCTATAAAGACTTTTCAAGGCATACACTCAGTGCTTTACAGGGCTTGCCTCATATTGGCTAAGATTTGCCCATCTATCTGATTTAGTGTGTACTTAATCTGCAGGAGAGAGGGATTTTGCAGCTGAAGATGATGCTAACAGTGCTGCTTGTTCATGCTGGCACACAGAAGCTGGGTTTTTTGGTTGGTAATTTTCATAGTATAAATTGTATGTTACCTAGACAATTTATAAACCGTGCAATGTTCCTTACAGCCAAAGGGGGACAGCTAGTAAATTGTTCCCAGCTCTTCTTGCCACCTGTTTCATAAGAATCTCCCCCTCTACAAGAGGCAATGTTACACCATGAGCTTCTGTACATAAAATGTGGAAACTCTTGCATCTTTCAATTTTAGGCTGGCTGGAGTCAGAATTGTGTTAAGGTAGCTTAAGCTGTTTTTGAACTCCCACAGCTTTACAGAGCCTATACATTTGCCAGTTTTTTGCCCACTTAGCAGTAAGCAGTATTCCATATAATCTTTGTATCATTGTGTATATATTAGAAAGTTCACTCCCAGTGACCTGGAATTTGGTATGTATTTATTCAAACTATCAGAAATAAGAAGCATTTTCCTTCAACAGACAGAGTTAAAATAATTCATGCGCTGCCAATATTTATAGGTTCACTCTAATGCCTAAACGAGAGTATCTTAATTTCTTAGCGCAATGGTGGTTTTTTATGGTATAGTATATGGCAGCATATAACTTTTAATAAAACACTAGGATGGTTTAAACATCACATACGTACTCCAAAATGAGCTTATAAATAGCTTGTATATAAGGAAAGAAAACACCCTCTTTTCTGTAGACATTAGTGAAAAAGCAAAAAATATCAGAGGTGGTGCTCTTCAGAAAATAGATTGAATTATTATTATTCCTGATAGTAGTATGTCCAGAAATAATGGCCTTGCCATCCTATGTTGCAGGCTATTGAGCTTCACCATCATGCAGCATGTGCTGTACATACATACATTCTGAAAAGCAAAGTCTTTTGTTGTTTACCAGCAAAGCCATCACACTGAACTGTTCCACACTAGACATTTGTCAGGAAGCAGTTCAGGTCCAGATGTGACAAAGACTGGAGAAGTAACTTTTTGCCTGATTTCCCACCCTGCCCCTTGCAACATTATGATGCACCTAAAATTCCAGTTTTAGTCAGTGAGAGCCGTGAATGCTCAGCATCTCTGAAAACTCATACTTCTCTCTCTCTCTGCACTGTATTGTTTCTCTCTCTTTCCCTTTTACAAACCTGAGATCTCATCCAAGCACATTGACTCAGTGTCCATAACAGGAGAAGGATCCAGCCCTGGAGAGGAGTCTTTCCAGAGAGTTGAGGTCAACAGTAATCATTCTACCTTTGTGCTTGTGTGTGTGTTTTCACTAGCAAGAAAATAGTTTACATTCTTCAGGTGTCTTAGATTAGCTCTTATCGCAGGACTCCCACTTTTGAGGGAGTGAGCACTGAATGGCAGATAAAAGGCTGCAGCCCATTTTTCTGATGACAGTGATTAAGATAGGCTTTTGGACAGGCCTGAGCAGAATCAAAGGTATTATCAGCTGGCCTCAAATCCAGTTACTAGCGGCCACATTGCCATGTTTGAGCTTTCTAATGTTTACTGTACTCTTTCCCTTCTCCGGGTAGAGACAAACTTTCTGGCAGGCGTGCCACAATTAGCTCTCACCTTGACTGAATTCCACTCCAGTCCCTTTCCCCTATACTGTATACTGCTCTGCTTTCTACTCCATGTCTTCTGTTCCCTGCTTGAGTGGTGCTCTGCTTACTGCTCCCTGCCTTATCTACCACTGTTTTGAGTCTTCTTCCCAGTTTGCCACTTGCTACCCACAGAGGCTGCCCATGCTACTTGGGAACCCATGTCAAAAGTTGGCCACCCCTACCTTTAGAATAGATCATTCACATCCCACAGTGCAGCTAGTTTCTCAGCCCACACAAAGCAGCCTTTCACAGCCTGAACTAGGAATCCCTTACTACCAAAACTTGTAACAGGCAAAGCTTTCCTCATCACTCTTTATATGCATTGCCCCAAGCTTTGACTTTACTAATAATGAAACATCAAGGATGGGATTTTCAGAAGCTTTCACAGATTTGGCTTAATTATGCTCATGCTTGAATGTAATAGTAAATGGCAATGCCCTGCTGACATCAGTAGGAATAGAAGTAGACCGACACTTTGAAAATCCCACCTCAGTGAAGGTGAGTAGGACTTCTGAGAAACTAATACTATTCTTTATGGGAGAACTAGTTGGAAGGCTAAAATGGATAAAATAATGTTAGCAAGGCCATTGGACAGTGGAATTAAAGAGGAGTTATCTCCAGGGTCTTGAACGTGATCAACGTGGCCTTCCTTAAGCTTTGTTTGCAGGCACCATTTTTAATTGAGTTTTATAGCTGTTGGATTAGAACCACAGTTTTGGGTTTGGCAGTTTAAAGACTTTCTGTCCTAGAAATGGTAAAGATTCAAACTGTCAGGGGTAACCTGTTGACCTCCTGCAACCCAAGTGTACTTTTGCCATTAACTTACTGTAGTTCCTGTGACTTTCTGCTTTGAACTCCTTTTTTTTTCTTTAAAATCTACTTTTCAACATCTGTGAAATGGCCAGATCACTGCTTTGCACTTCCTACAAAGTGACTGGACCCATCAGCGTAGTGGTTGCACACGCCTTTGGCATCTTGAAAACACAGAAGAGAAGTGATGAAACCATTATCTTGTTTCTTATTTGTTGCAGACACCTAAAATTCCTGTCTGCAGCTCAGGGGTTTTCAACAACATCTATTTGTGCTTGAAATAACATATGTTAGCCATAAAATGAAAATATTTAAAATGTTACAGATGACTATAGTCTAGATAATTTAGTGTTTAGCAGGGGAATATTAAGTATGTTCTGTCATTGCTGATGTTTGCACTTCAAAAATAGGCTTTATTCAGTTTCTTTGTGACATTTAGAACATAAAAGCTACAAAAAATAACAAATTTACCCTGGACGTTATATATTGTATAGCCTCTTGCTAAATTTTGCTCAAATAATTTAATATGTTGTTAGAGTAACAGTTTTATTTGGCCTTGTGAGTTGAGATGGCCCTTCCTATTCTTTATTTTTATATTGTGATATCAGTGAAAATGTACTAGGTGATGTGCTAGTATAAAGAAGTGCACATTTCCTGTTTCAAACGAGCTTACAGTGGAAAGGGGAAAAATGGAATGGTATGGGAACTGATATTACAGACAAGCAAGGTAGAAGCTAGCATTTGTATTGGATTTGTAGGCTGGATTGCCCTTGTATAACCAAACTGTTGTCCATGTTCCTGTTCTACACTGTGATTAGCAGGCTAATTTCCTGAAGGTTGGTTTTTTTGTTTTAAATTCCTGATATAATGGAAGGTGATTACCAACATGTATGGTCAGAATGATGTGTTTTCTGCATTGCATGCTAATCTGAAATTCAGTCACTTGCTGTCACATGGCTGTGGGAAGAGATCTTTACTGTCACGGGACTGATCTTATAAAGATATGAATACCTCCTACAAGAGTTTGACCACATTGATTTTCCTCTGGGGTCAGGAAGATACCAGAGTACTCCATTCCTCTCAGGGACAACTCAACACCTCATCATTTCTTACTCTTTTTCCTTCTTACCAACCGTACACTGCTTGGCTCTATTTCCTTTTACTTTTTTCTCTCATGTCACTTCAAGTGACAACTAAAAATACGTTTCCATTGCTATCATAGAGAGACGCCATAATTTTGTGACGAAGTTGTGAGTCATGCTGTAGTGCTGAAGACAGCGAGAGAAAGGAGCTGCATTTCCAAAACACTTTAAGATTTGCCTAATGCATGCCTTGATATTACCTCTGAAATACAAGTGAAATTATCCACAGAGGTTGTAAATGTGATTTGTATTCGTTTCCCCTAATGTCTGGCTAGGATTTCTGTCTTGTCAGCCATGTGGTAATTAATCTATTTGTGTCTCTTTGAAATCTTGATTGGTAATGTTAACCTTTGTTAATGTGAATATAGGCTTTCTCCATTTGATTTACAGACACAGCTCTTGTGATATAATAGAAGATTAACAAATGGTGCAGTCCTCTGGGTCATGCTGAGTGTACTTGACAACTGTCATTAGTTCTCTGGGTATCCCTGTGAAATTTCTCTTTCAATCTTTTACATGGAATATTTGAAGTAAACACTGAACTCTGGCCAGTATAAGCAGTTCCATGCAATAAAATACTTAGAGCTAACTTAAAGAAACAATGCTTTGCTGTTTCTCTGTTCATAGTTAGCAAAGTTCATATTGCAGTGCAACAATTCTAGTGATAAATAGGGACTTACATAATTCCTGGCTGCTGCTGACTGATTTTTATGGGCATAACATGAGGTCTGGCAGTCATTTCTCAGGCAGAGCGTGGCAGACCCCCCACACTTCTGATTGGCCAAGGGCCCCAGTAGTCCTGCCCCTCACTGCTGATTTGCTGCGAGGGCTGCCTGTCATGCAGTCCTACTCCTCACCACTGATTGGTGGAAGAGGTGGAGCCACACTGCAAGAAGCCCTCACAGCCAGTTGGCACCAAGGTGCAGGGGTGGCAGCCTTCTTGCCAGCAGAGCCCCTCTTCTCCCATTCCCTGCCTGAGTGGGCTGCTGCAGTGCCAGTGGGGATCCAGCATTTTATTTTTCTTGGCATTTTTTCCCCTCACAGATTTTGCAGGCATTGCCTGGATTTTGCAGAATCCACAAAATCTGTATAATTGCAAATTTGGTTGGTCCCTAGCTGTAAGCAAGGTGAAGCAGCTGTGCCTCTTAATCTTCCCATATGGTGCACTGCTGTGAGATAGAATAGGATACTTCCCAGGCATCAGTACAGAGGAGGTAGCCATAACAATGAAGGCTATCCTGAAGTTTTCTGGGACATTCATAGGGTGAAACAAATATTCTGTGGGAGAGGGAAGATTTAAACTCAGTGATTACTTTGTTTATGGCTAACTTTAGATATTCTTCTGGTGCCAGCCAAGGAGAAGACAAGCAGTGGAATTGTCACTACTGTGGAGGTTGGTTATGAATGCTTTGAGCATGAGAAAGCTTTCTTAGATAAGAATGGACTATTTGCACAGTCTTCATTTACATTTTTACAGGATTTAATACTAATCCACTAATTTTCCTGTACACACAAAAAAAATTGGAAATGAAGGGAAAGAATTTTGGATAGTCATTCTGAGGTCTTCTACTAGAACCTGTGACATATGGTACTACTGGGGTTATTAGGTAGGCTTCATAGAAGTTCACAGTATTGGAAAAGAAATGGCAAAATGAGGTTCAAAACTGAAATGTTGGAAGAGATCTAGTGATGAAAAAGCAAATTAAGTGAGTCTGAACATTCAGAGGCAATCTAAATTTTCTGGCAGGAAAATCTTGTAAATGAAATCTGCTGGGCTTTGGAATAACCTCCCATGTGTGCGACAGTGGGAATTAGAAGATGGGAGAAAACACCACAACATATGCAGGAGGCAGCCCTCACAGCCAATCAGTGGTGGCTTTCCTAACCTACTACTTCCAACTTTCCTAACCTACTAAGCCTCCCTCTTGGAAGTAGTTGATTATAAAATAGATTTTCTAGGAAACTTTTTATTCATGAGCTTTTTTTTTTTATTCTTTATGCAAATCTCAGAAGATGGAGGAAATTTAATATTACACAAAGATTCACAGATTTTTAGGGTTGGAAGGGACCTATTAGATCATCGAGTCTAGCCCCCTGCCATGGGCATGAGAGTGCTGGGGTCAGATGACCCCAGCCAGGTGTTTTGCTAAGCTCCTCTGAAATACCTCCAAAGAAGGTGACAGCACCACCTCCCTTTGAAGCATATTCTATATTTTGGCAACCCTCACATGAAAGAATTTTTTCTTGATGTCCAATCTAAATTTGCTGTCCTTCAGTTTGCAGCCATTGTTTCTAGTTACCCTGATGGGCGCCCTGGTAAACGTTGTATTCCCTATTTCCTAATGTTCCCCTCCCACCCACCCCTATGAGTTTGTAGACAGCCTTAGGAAAAGGTTTTAATATTTTTGACCTTGGGAAGAGGTTTTAATAATTTGAAATCATGTATACTTCTTAAACTTTATTTAGCAATGACACTTGAATAACCAATTATGATAGCAAAAAAAGAAGCTACTAGGAGGTATCTATTGTGTATTTTCTGATAGCCAGGTTTCTTAGTGCCTTTATTCATTAGGGGTTTTCTTTTGCAACATAATTCTATATTCTTGGTTATACTTGGAGCTTAGGGCATATTGGTATGCTATCTCTCATTTGCTGCCTTTAGCCTGCCTGTAAAAGACTATATATGTGTACATATAGGGAATTTTTACCTGCACTCAGGGAAATGACTACAGAGTAAAAGATCCAAGCTAAGTTTGAAATAACTTGTCTGTGTAAATTGAAGCAGTCTAGCCAAGGGGGCAAAGGTAAAGTGACTGTCTTTGTCTGTCTGGGCACTGTCAGGACACACAAGTTTTGTAGTGGGCTCTCTGCTGTAGTGGCTGGTCTCCTTCCAATATCCAAAGTAGCTAGCTTAAACTTAGCCTGAGTATGCTGTGCATTGGAGCCAACAGCCTTTTAGGGCAGTGCACTGCTGCTTGTGACCTGGCCAGCACCACAGGCCACAGATTCCACCCCGCATCTCCCACACAAGGATCTCCCTCAGCACTGCTTCCCTCCACAGCAGCAAAACCTCCTGTGGCTGCATTCACCTTGTGGTACCAGCTCTACCACTGTCTCCACCATGTACTGCTGATTCTCCTTCCCAACAGCAGTTGAAAAAAGCCAGATATGGTGGCATTGGTAAGCAGGACCTCCTGAGAGATTGAGAAGTTAGGGAAGAGAGCAGGGATGGCTGTAGAGGGAGTGCTGTGAAGGATCAGCCACATGGTGAAGGGCAGAGAAGGGGATTGTGCCGTGCCCACTTATATGCTGCTGATTCATGCCCCCTCCCCACCCCCACTGGATCCAGTCACTTAATGGGCCAGATCCAGACCACAGGCCATAGGTTTCTGTCCCCTGCTCTACACTCCTCTGTAGTCGCTTCTGTGCATTCATGCTCCTGGGTTTGCACAAGGTATCACAGCAGCGATTTGGATTAGAATCTCTCAAATAAACTAGTGATCTTATTTGGTGTAGTGCCAGGGGAACAGGAATTACTTACATGAGAGCATAAGTAGCGTGACTAGTCTCTTCAGTTACCATTGTACAAGGCATAGGTCAGTGTCTAAACGACCTGTTTGGTCTACCTTGTGCATAGGGGCCAAGCATGCTGAGGCAACTAGGTCTGATAATAATATCACCATGGAAGTTATTCTGACTTGTTTTGAAAATATGCTATTACCAAAAAAAATCCATACTATTTGACTTCCATGCAGATAGAGCCCTAAGCCTACATGGAATAAAGTTGGTGGAGGTTTGTACTGGTGCAGGATTCTCCATGTTTATAGATTGTTGCAGAAAAAGAGACTTTATCTTGATTTTCTGATACATTTCGTCTTTCAGCTGTGCTTATGTAAGCAAATAATCTTGTCACTATTGACAGCTATTCTTTAACTTTTAAAAAACATATAACTGTCATGGGCTGGAAGAAGTTTTGTGTTTAACAGGCAGTTTGTGCCATATTGTTTATGAAGGCAACCATACTTATTTGCAACACAAGCCTTTTTTCTTATGATTTTCAATAAGCCCATACATTTAAACCCTTTTATTACAGACTGCAGATGGTTATACTGTTTGCAACAGCAGTGTCATGTCGCCTGTTGCCACATGCATTGTAAGCTGCTGCTTTGAAAAATAATGTCTAGACATGCCCATAAAACATCTCCACTGTTATGATCCCTAGGAGAAAAATACAAACTCATGAAATAATTAAACAAAGGATCATATTTTGGGGAGGGGTGTGAGGGACCTTGGAACACTGAATTAAAAAAACAAAAACATCTGTATATTGGATTTTATTGCATATACCCCTGACACATGCACACCTTGTTTAAAGATGCAGAGTCACAAGTTAATTTTGTCCAGTAGCAGTAGTTTGTAAGTTTCTGTGAACTGTGATCTCTGGTTTAAAAAAATAGGAAAAAATTACAACTGCATGTGAAAATTAGTGGAAGTGTAGCCAAAGTATATGACCAAACATGTGGTGGAAGGTAGTGAATGAGCTATTTTAAACACAGTTGTGTTGGCTGACATACAGAGAGAAGTTACGAAGACAAACTCTAAGGCAGTGTACCAGGACCCGTTTGTAAACATCAGTGGCCAGTCCTGACCCAGTGCCCTTCACTCCTCACCTGCTGCCCCCCTAGGCCCAAGCCCCTAGTCCTCAGTGTATGGGACAAGGAGTGGGTATGTGTGTGTGTGTGTGGGGGGGAAGCAATCCTGAAAAGGCATGGTTTCCCATGGTTTTTCTCCTTTAAAGGAGAATCCATTTTTAAAGTGTGTTGATCCATTTTTCAAGTTTGTTCGTGACTCTTGCATATATGCTTGCAACCCACTTTTGGGTCGTGACCCATGGGTTGAGAAACGCTCAAAGAGACAGAAGAAATTAAAAAAAATACCAAACCCTCCTGACTTTGCTGTGGTGTAGAAGCCAACTGTATTTGTTTCAAATACAGTTAATATGAGAGTGGTTGTTAATGACATATGAAATGCTAAATAAGGTGGTGTTAATAATACATTCTAGTATATAGAGTACATGTATTACATTCTAACGTAGTGAATATTTAGCGAGACATTGAATTGGCGATCTGTTTACTATTCGATACGTCCAGTAGCTCAGGTTGTGAATGATAGTTGTGATACATGTCATAATTAGTCATCTTATTGCAACTGTCCCACAAGAAGTTTAGCTAGCTGACAGAACCCAATTCTGAAAACTCTTCCCTGTGCTAATAGTCTGTTCCTGCAGTTTTCTGTCACAAAATAGGTTCTAGTCTAAGATGAATGCATAAAAGAGCCTGGACTCTTAGCAACTTGTTTTAAGGTTAATTATTTTTTACTGATAACGTTTATTTTCATATTTAAGTAATATCAAATTATTACATTATTTTAAACAGAACTGTTCTTCAATCCCTGGGTTTTCTCATTTGTCTGAGGAGTAAGCAATATTTCCTGTATCACAAAAGTCATCAGATTGTCTTCCTGCTTCACTTTTATTATTACTATTTCAAGGTAACCTTTTAAAAATCAGTTTTCAACTTTCAGTTTTTCATTTGACATTTTAGAATATATTCCTCCCTCTGCCTTGCTATGTGTGTTGATATGCACACCCCTGCCACCTCCCACACCTTCCCTTTCTTTTACAAATAGACCTTCATCTTTTTGCCTCCCTCAGATTTGCTTCAGGCTTAATTTTAAATAGCAGTTGCCATTGTGGTGATAAACCTCACTGTAGGACAGAGGTTGTCAACCTTTTGACTTAAGGGACCTTTGAAAGGCTCATAGAACCCTTAGAAAATGCAGCTATTAGTTTCCACTTCTTTCTTGACTAGAAAAAAAATAATAGAGCAATTCTGTTGCAGAGAACTCTAAAATATCTCAGCAGATCTGAATGCTTTTGACATTATGGATTCCTGTTTGAAATCTCTGGGTTTATCTTGTGAAAGGATCTGAGAGCACCTCTGGGTGCTGTAGTACCCTGGTTGAGACTCAGTGCTATAGACACTTGTAAGAATATTCCTTTCTGAGACTGGTGCTCTTTGGTGGCTTATGCAAGTAGCAGAGCTAAACAGGCTGTTCAGTTTCATTGCTTGCTACCCTAGCTTTGTTAACTGCAGTACCATGTATACTTTTTAACTCTAAACTCACTTGCAAGGATCTGATCCTGCAGCATGCTGTGTAATTCCTGCAGATGAACACCCTGTATGAACTCTGGCACTTGTGAACTTCAAATTTCAGTTCATTAAACTGAGAGTTGAGGCTCTTCAGCATTTTACAGATTGGTGCTTACATTTAGCTGGCCAGACTTCAGTTGTAGGACTTTGTTAAAACACTTGCTAAGTTACTTGAGGTGCACAGTTTATTTCTGGCTTTCATCTAGATGAGAAGTTTGGAACATGCAAGTACCTAAAGTGGGAAGGGAAGCTGACTTGTTTTTTTTGTTTTGTTGAAAATGGAAACTAGAGGTGCACCAATACATCAGTCCGATTATCGAATTGGCACCGATATAAAGAAAATGGATTGTATCAGAAATCGGCCTGATTTCACTGATAAATGCCCATGCATGTGCACAGTTGCAGCATAGCACATAGGGAGTGAGGAGCAGAGCCCAGCAGCATGGAGAACTGTATGTAGCTGATAAGTCTGGTGTGGTGGACAGGGAGGGGGGAAGGGGGCATGGGGGGGTAGATCAATGACCCCTGCAGTGAGGAAGGGAGGGGCTGGGGCAGGCATGGGACATAGCTGTGGCTCGTCCAGGGGTGTGTGCAGAGGGGTGGGGTGGCTCCTACTGTTGTTCACATCCCGAAGGGGCAGGAGATGTGGGGAATGTGGCCCTGGATCTGCGTAGGGTGGGCAGCAGTTGCGGGCTGTGGCTGCTCCAGGCTCTTCCTGGTGCATGGGGGCTGCTCTTGGGGCAGGCAGCAGCAGCTATGGGAGGGGCCTACAGGAGGGTGACTGCAGCCTCCCCATAACTCCCCTCCCACCCCACCCTGGGAGCCAGGAGTGCAGTCCTGAGTGCAGCCCCATAGACCTGAGTGCAGCCCCCATGCACTAGGAGTATACCAGCGCAGCCTCAGCCTGGAGCTGCAGCCCTGCCCCAGTGCAGATCTGGGGTACATCATCCCTCCTGCCCCCTATCCCCTCCTGGGGTACATACAGCAGTGGGAGTTGTCTCCCCTGCCCTTGCTGCCATGAGCCACGGCTCCATCCTGCACCCACCCCACCCCAGCTGGGCAGCATCTGCCCCAGCCCTACTTCCTCCTTTGCTGCAGGGGCATTGATCTGCTCTCTCTTGCCCCTTCCCTCCCCCATCCCTGTCCACCACAGCAGATTTACCAGCTTCAGGCAGTTGTATCAGAAATCAGGTCGGTATCAGCCATAATGCCTCCTTAAAAATCAGCTCTTGGTATTGAGAAATCTCTATTGGTGTACCCCTAATGGAATCATTCCTTTCAGAGAGTTTTCTTCCTTGTTAAAACACTTTAATGCTGTAGCTATGGAACTGTGAAAGTCATTTTGAGAGAGGGTAAATTTCAAATGTGGTGAGAACTGGTAGATCAAAGCACAAGCATAGTTTTGGAAATGAGATGGTAAATCAAAAAGCAAAATGTATTTTCAGACTTGGGATGCCCCAAATTATTTCTGAATCTATATCCTTCCAGCATTGATTAGATCTTTCCCAATGCATGATCAGGGCTCTGGCTGCCTTTTGCATGTCTTTATGATGTTATAAGTTTTATTTTGAAGTTTTCCACATACTGCTTGCTGGATGGATTCTTGTGGTCAGTCTTTTATGGCTGCTAAGTGGCACGGCTGCCACTGCAGATCATGTAATCAAGGAAAAGTAGAGCTAGAAGGGGTCTTAGGAAGACATCTAGTTAAGCCCCCTATTTAAGGAAGGGTCCAAAGCTCTTAAATAAGTGTGTGTCTATTAGACACTGTCTAACAATTTCAAGAATGGTCCTCACGCATTACTAAGTGTAATGCCTGAAATATCAAAAACTCCCCTTAACTTGTCATATATAAAACATGGAGACAAGTGCTCCTTCAGTGTCCCACCAGTGGAAGGGCAGGAAGTAGTTCATTAAAAATGTGTTCAGGAAATCCAAGGAAGAGAACTATCCCCCTGCTAATGAAGAGGGCAAAAAAACCCACAGTTTTTGCCAGTCTTATTGTGGGGTAAAAATCCTTCCTGATCCTGAATTTGTCTACTGGTCTGACTCTGAGCAGAGGAGTAAGATCATTTAGCCAGTAACTTCATCACACAGCCCACTCAAAATCCCCAGCTTTGGCTGTGGTCAACATCCAATACTCTGAAGGAAGTGAGCCCCCTACTCCCCAACACCAGTAGCACTGCAAGGAGAAAAACTTCCTTTCTGGCCCTATATAACACCCTGCAAGGCCTAGAAGCATAGAATAAGCAGACAACTTCCATTATGCATAGCAACCTGGGAACTGCAAACACAACTCCACATATTATTGACTCCAAGATGAGCATGGGTCAACAATGCAAGGTCACGGCCAGTAGGGCTAACTGTACCTTGTCCTACATCCACAGATGCAATTCAAGCAGGGCCAAGAAGGTGATCCTCCCCCTCTATGCGGCACTGGTCAGGCCACAGCTGGAGTACTGTGTTCAGTTCTGGGTGCTGCACTTCAGGAAGTATGTGGACTGCATTGAGAGGGTCCAGAGGGCCACCCCCATGATCTGGGGACAGCAGGACAGACCCTATGAAGAGCAGCTACGGGACCTTAACCTGTTCAGCCTTCGCATGAGAAGGCTGAAGGGGGACCTGGTGACCATCTGTAAACTCACTAGGGGGGACCAGCAGGGTTTGGGAGAGATGCTGTTCCCCCTAGCAGCCCCTGGGATAACAAGGAATAGTGGCCACAAATTGTTAGAAAGTAGGTTTAGACCAGACATCTGAAGGCACTACTTCACAGTCCAGACAGCTAGGATCTGGAACCAGCTTCCAAGGGAAGTGGTGATGGCTCCTACCCTGGGGGTTTTTAAGAGGAGGCTTGACGTCTACCTGGCTGGGGTCATTTGAGCCTGGTTTTCTCTCCTGGCCAGGGCAGGAGGTTGGACTTGATGTTCTACAAGGTCCCTTCTATGAATCTATAGCATATTCTTTGAATGAGCTGGAACTCCTTTTGTAATCATTTTATCCCATCCATGTGTTTATCCCAGCTCCTTTAATTTTTCATAACTGGTTGGAGTTCTTCAGTCTCCTGCTGCTAAGTATGGGCCTTTCTAATTTCCATCTCCTCTGGACTTCAGGTGTTCTCTTCTGCACCTGCTCTGAGTGATACTGTAGGACACACGTGTCAAATATGTATCTTATAGTTCAAATCCAGCCTGCAGAGCCATTTCATTCAGCCCATAAGGCCTCTGGACGGGCTGGGGATTTGTGGTGGGGTGAGTGGGGTAAGGCCTACTGAAGTCAGGTATGGAGTCCTGTTGGGGACTCATTTCACTGTTGGGAGAGAAGGGCGGGAAGCAAGAACTGGTTGTATAATGGTAAGAAAAAATCCTCCAGCAGGAGAGCAAACAATCCAGAGAGGAAAGGACCAGAAGAAGAAACCCAACTGTGGGAAAGGACCAGAGAGCCACAGGACAGTAACAAATAGTACAAAAAGAAAATTAGTGGCTCAGAATGCAAAATATGTCTGATGTGTGTGTATATATAAAAATCTGAGAAGTCTGGGGACCAGGAAGCTGAGCTGGTAAGTTACAGCCTGTTAAAGGAACCATGGTGTGATTGGCATCAGAGACTTTGTGGAACAGCTCTTATGACTGGAACATCAATACTGTGGGTGACACTGTTTCAAGAAGGTCAGGGTTGGGAGAAAAGGCAGTGGTATTGCCTTGTATGTTAAAAATACATATACTTGTTCCAGGGTTCAGGAGGAAGAAGGTAGCAGATCAGAATGTATTTGATGATACAAACGGTGATAAAAGGTGAACGATACAACGCTGATATAATGGTGGGGAAGAAGTAGATGATGCTCTCTTCAAGGAGGTGACAAAATTATCCAAAAGTTTTGAGATGGTACTGATGGGAAACTTCAGTTTTCTAGGTTTCTGTTTGAGGAATCGTGTACCCAAATAAAATGTTGAGCAAGTTCTTAACTTGCGTGGAGAACAACTTTCTGTTCCAGGAAGTTGATGATACAACTTGGGGTATAATCTACTTTGTTTTGTACTGACCAGTAGGGAAAACTGGTGAAGGATATGAAGGGGATGGGAAAATTGAGAAGAAGTGATCATGGTATGATAGAATTTATGATCCTGACATGGGAAAAGCATGAGGTCAGCAGAATTAATGCACTGGATTTAAAAAAGTTGGATTTCAATTGACGTAAGGAGATAGCAGGTATGGTTTCGTGGAAGGATGGACTGAAGGTTCAAGGCTCCCTGAAGGGCACTGTACTGGAAGCTTTTCTGATATGATGGAAGCACAAGAATGGTAAGAGCTCAGTGCTAGGAGCTTAGCATGGTTGTACTAGGAGCTTCTAGGATGCCTCAAATGCAAAAAAGAAACATACAGGAAATAGATAGGCAGGTCACTTAGGGAGTGTACCAGGAAATAACAAGAACTTGCAAGACAAAATTAGGAAGGTAAAGGTAAAAAAAGAACTTCATCTGGTGAGGCAAGTTGACAACAAGAAGAAGTTCTGTAAGTATGTTGGCCAGAAAAGAAAGACCATGGAAGTTGTGCGCTTAAACACTACTTAAATAGCCAGGATGAACTTGTAGCAGTAGATGCAAAGAAGGTGACACTGCTCAACAACTACTTTGCAACTTTAAAAAAAATAAGTTGTAATCTAACAGCTAACGAAGATTATTTGGGCAAGGAAGGGGATGAGATAACAAAAGAAAGTCAGAGAACTGTTTATGGGTATGAATGAATTCAAGTTTGCAGGGTCATCACAGGGTACTGAAGGAACTGGCAGAGGAGACTTTGGAGTCCTTGGGAATACTTAGAAAGTTGTAGGAGATGGGCAAGGTATCAGAAGAGTGGACAACGATCAACATAGTGTTTCTCTTTAAAGCAAAAAAAAAAAGGCAAAAAGGAGCACCCAGGCAACTGTAGACTGGTTAGCCTCACCTTGATACCCAGGAAGTTTGTGGAGCACAGCATAAGGAAGTCCATTTGCAAGCCTTTGGAGAAGAAATGGCTGATCAGGAACAGGTGGCATGGATTTACTATGAACAAATCAGGTCAAATAAATGTGATCTCTTTATTTGACAAGAAGAGATTCAAAATAAACATGTTGAAAAGCACCAGACAGAAGACTGACCTTTCTGGTGCCCCACTCCAAACCTCCTGCCATTCCAACATTGATCCATTTCTAATTGCTCTTTGCTTGTGGCTACTGAGCCATTTATCCATCTACTTTGTAGTAATTGTATATAGCCCATGTTTTTTCTGCTTACGAGAAAGTCATGTGGGACTTTATCCAAAGTCTTATATAAGGTCCAAGTACGTTATATCCACTGAATTTCTTTCATCTGCCCAGCTACTTACTTGTTTGAGACGGAGATAATTGTTTGGCACATTTTGTTCTATATGGGCTGCTCATGGTAAGCCTTTTTTCTTTCAGATGCTTACAAACTGACTTCTTCAGAATTTGCATGAGTAACTTCCTGGGTTTTGAACTCAGGCTAACTGGTCTATAATTCCCTTCCATTTTGTCCTTTTAAAGAGGGATTCTGTTGGCCATATTCCTGTCTTTTGGTACCTTACCTGTCACCCCTAACTTGGTAAATATAAGGCCAAGGGCTCCACAGTCCCTTCTGCCAGTTCCTTCAGTACCCTGGGGTGAAGCTTATCCTGCTGCCTTGAGTTGGTTCATATCAGTCAAAACTCTGTGATGGGCTTTTTGTTTATTATGAACTTCGGGTGTTTCACTTCTGTGTCTATACATTTTTTATTAGCTGTCTGGGTGTAGCTTGGTGTTGGTGTGTGGTTTTTTTTTTTTTATGAAGACTGAGGCAAATTATCTGTTGAGGAGTTCTGCCTTTGCATCTTCTGTTAAAAGCTCACCTTGACTATTTAGCAGTGGCCCCACAGCTCCTTTAGTTTTTCTTTTCTGACCAACATATTTATAGAACCCTTTGTTATCCTCAACTTCCCTCTTTCAATGTAACATGTTTTTTTCCCCTTTCGCTTTGCCTCCCTGGTTTTATTCTTTCAAGCTCTTGCCATTTTAGGTATACTTTTCTTGGTGACCTGCTCAGCACTCCATTTTGTGTATGTTTTTCTTTTGATATTTAGGCACCCAAGAAGTTACTTGTATTAGCCTCTTGCCATTCTTCTGTACTTGTATCATATTAGAATAACTTCTTGGTGAGCTTTCTATACTATGCCTTTTAGAAGCTGTCAGCCCTCCTGGGTTGCTTTGTCCTTCAGTCTGTTCTCTTATGGCACTTTGCCTTCTGTTTCCTTTAGTCAGTTGGAATTTGCCCTTTTGAAGTCCAGCAGAGGTATAACAAGTTCACTGAGTGTCTGAGGTGGGGGGTATGCCAGCTGTGGCAGGAGAGATAAGTGAGGGGGGAAGGGAAGGCCTACCTTCTCAAGCTGCTGCTGTTGCTGCTACTGCCGCTGTATTTAGCAGCCTAAGCTTCACTTGGTGGCAGTTTCCTGTGGTGGGCTCCCTGGGAGCTGACCCTGATGTCCCATTCACTCCCTCCTGCTATGCTTCACCATACATGCATATTGGTCCTAGGGCTGTGTCTGCTTTGCAAAGGCTCACAGACAGCAGGGAGCATCATTCTGCTTGTTCCACTTGCCCCACAACCTCCTGATACACTGCTTGGTGTGGGGTGGTAGTGCTCTGTCTGGCTCCTGTGGCAAAAACTCTTGTGGGAGGCAGTTCTGCACTCCCTCAGTTGGTAGTTGGTACCTGGGACTGGTGCCTCACTAACCCCCTTCTAGTTACACTACTGAAATCCAGGATCTTGGTTCTGCTGACCTCGTGCTTTCCCTATCTTGGAATCATGGCCACTTCCTCCCAAATTTCCCCGCATCTTCAAACCCTCAACTACTTTTTCCTGATTGAGTAGAACAAGTTCCAAGATTTGTGATTCCCCCAGCCATATCCTCAACTTCCTGGAACAGAAAGTTGTCCTTCATGCAAGTTTGGAACTTGCTTGACATTTTGTGCTGGCTGTATTATTCTTCCAGCAGACACCCAGAAAGTGAAAATCCCCTATCAGTACTATCTACCCCAATATCTTCTTCCTGATATGACAGCCTGAAACAGACTCCTGTGATATCATAATTATATTTTCTCCTTTTATCTTCTTACAAATACACTCAGATCTGTTGTATTCTTTTTCCTAGACCAGAATAACTTGTATATTTTTTGACGTATAGTGCACTCCTTTGTTCCAAAACCTATCCTTAAACAGAGGATACTCCTCAATGTTTAGTCATATGAGTTGTCCCACAGAGTCTTTGTGGGTGTGTCTACATAAGATGGTTACTGCATAGTGGGCTAATTAACTATGCAGTAAATGTCTTGCAGACAAGGCACTTTGGGTAAATACTGTATCTTTTATTAGACTTGGTCAAATAGTTGGTCTAATAAAAGATATCAGATTTACGCAAAGAACCTTGTCTGCCTATGTCCTTAGACCAACATGTCTGCAATCTACACCCCAGTAAACATCTTGGCTTCTGCATGTGTACCCTTAAGGCGCACAAAATGAATAAACTTTGCAGCAGGGTAATCTTGTAAAATATCCTGCTGTGAAGTTTTTTCATGTATGTTAATCACATGTAGATGTGCCCTGAAAGATTTGCACTAATTAATTTATAGTTTTCTTTACAGACTGAAACTTGCATTTCAGCCTGTTTGTTCTTCACACTCCTTGGATTTGTATACATGCATTGTTAAATTTTTCATTTTGACCTGCTTGCTTTTAGGAGTGTACAAAGCAGGCAGTACTCAATTTGGATTCAGCCCAGTTTGGGGGACAGTGATTTGCTTCGCTGATTTGGATAACTGTCCCGATTCGATTTGGCCGAATCTGAAGATTCTATTCTGATTCAGAGAATCAGCGATTCAGCCGCAGACACAACTTTATACGTTTTATCTACGTACCTCAAGGTATCAGGCATGGTTCCTGAATGTTGAGATGGTGGAGCGGATGGGCAAATCTCCTCCAAGTTGAATTGACAACCAAAGCTTCACACAGCCCTACTTGCTATCTTTCTGCATCACTTTTTGCTGTTTTATGGCTCTCCAGCTCTTCCCCTGAATTAAGCTCCCTCTCCCACCCTTTGGCATTCATCCTTAATGTAGGTCCTACATGATTCCTTCTCTTGACATCATTAGATGGAAGAAACTGTTGAAATCTAATGAACAATGATGTTTGTTATAAATTCATTAATAGCTAGCATTTTCCTGAGGCTTTGGTTTACAGAAGCATTTATGAGTTTTTGTGATGGGTAGATTTCCGGTACAGCCATAATCTAAAATGGATAAAGGTTTTACTTGAGAATCTGTAGTTTTTTCTCTGAGGACCTTTGACCAATCTTAAAGCTTATAAATGTGGCTCTCCCTTTGCTAGTTTTTATGGAGTTCTTTTCTTGTGAATTTGTCTGGTGGCTTGTATGTACAAGATATGCAAATGTTATTCATTTGCTTTCTGATGTAATGCATAAATTGGGAATTACTGGGATTCTGATTTATAGTTTTTTTGCAATTATCAGCAGTCTTTGCTTGTATGTTGGTAACCATATTTACCATCATTTATGTTATCAGAAAAAGATCTTCTAGTGTCCTGTTGAAGCCATGTCACTACTTGTGCAGTATGTATCCATCTATGCTTTTTTTTTTTTATAATTATGAAGTCAATGGCTGTTCCAAACTAGAGAGGAGAAAATGACTGTAGCTTGACACCAGTGTGTGTGCTCAAATCTGCATTTTCCTATTCTGTGCAAAGTGTACTTCTGACATAAAGCCTTGATGCTGATTACATCCTGGCTCTTACCCTTTAATAGTTGCTATCATAATATAACAGCTGAAAAGGAAATGCTTATTAAAATGGTGTGTGTGTGTCTCTGTCTATGCGTGTGCACGCATGTATATGAAAACTCAGAAATCATCTTGATTTTGCTGTCCTGTTTTTGCATCTGTGCATCCCTGGCTTGATACTAGTTAAAGCAAAGCCCCATGAAATGTCAAACACCATATTGCATTAACTCAGAAGGGTTTGACAGTTGGAGAGAGCAAGTTTTATAGCCAGGGTCCTTCTATAGAAAACACCTTGCTTGACTTTTTTTTAAGTGATGCAGTGTATTTAGTCATACACAATCCATTCATTTAAACTTAATAGAAGTTACACAGCCAACCAACTCTTTGGATCTGGTTTTAAAATGTCACTGTAGTGCCTCCAGTCCTGAACAGCTAAATTTCCTATTCGAGCAGGTGTGCTTCACTGGATCTCAAATTGTGAATAGAAGATAGAATGGGAAAGCAGTCTCGCAGACACCAGAGATGTTCAAGCTTAGTGCTTTGTAATAAGGTTTACAGGAGGAGTTGGATTCTTCTTTATACAAAACAAACCTCTTTAAATCACTCCAGAATTGATGGCAGTGTCATTAGTATTCAATCTCTGTGCTTCAAGAGCTGCAAATACATCATTTCTGACTCTTAAAATAATAGACTTTGAGAAATGCTGTACAAGAAAAATAGAGGGAGGCAGGAGAATGTATCAAAGCAGTGCGTTCTCAAATGTTGACTGTAATCTTCAGAAAACAAGAAGGCGGCATATGGTTAATGGGTAAGGATCCATGAGAAGATGCTGCTTTTGCAAAGGTGTGTAGAATAATAGAGTTTAAGGCATAAATATGCATATATGTTTATCTAGGAAAAAGAATAGCATTCTGAACCCATCCCTACTCTGAATTTGCTTCCCTCTATTAACTCAGCTTTTTCATAAAGCAGCATATCAAAACAAAGATTTTGTGAGCAGTTCAAAATATATTATTCACAAACATTATATATATATTTATATAAAATATATTATATATAAATTATATAGATGCATTTTCACATTTGTTTTTTTTCCTGATTTTGACTCTGCTGTAAATGTTTTTGATCTCTTTACTATTATTAAGCAATAGCTTTAACTTTGTAAAGTGGCCATCAGTGTAGCAGGGTATCTTCCAGGGGTGGCTTTGAAGCCCCTCAAGTTTCTTCAGCCCTCTCTTTCTTGGGCAGTCACCCCTTCTCTTTCCTGCCATGCCTTGATGTATAGTGTTATTTATTAAAGGCAGCTGCCTAAGACCTTCCCAATCCTGACTTCAGTTTTATGACCACCAAATGCCTGTGGTCATTGCCTTAAGAGCTAATGGCTCCAATCTGCCCCTGTACCACACCCTATGCCTTGCAGGTGTTACCACTCCTTGAAGTTCACCTTATCCCACTCAACCCCTCTCTGGTCTTTCAGTACACTCAGCCCCTCTCTCTGGGCTCCTGGACCCTCTCTGATCCATCGACCTCTCTCTGTGCTCCAGACCCCATACTGGATCCCCAGAAACCTCCTTCACCCCTTAATTGCTTCCCAAACCTCCAAACTGCTGGTTGTACTCTCCCTGCAGGCTTTCAGGAGCTGCAGCCTTCAAGATCTTACTACCTGTTCATCTCAGGTCTGGGGATTATATCTTTTCTAAACCCAGCCCTCTCCTAATCAGGTGAGGCTCTCATTAGCCCACCTCCCAACCCGCAGGCTGTTTTTTCAGGCTGTCTTTCCTTTTAAAGTTGTAGGTGCATTAAGTGTCCTGCCACAATCAGTTTTATTATCAATAGTGATATGTATTTATCACTATTATACATAAATTATTTCAGCCAGGCCACAGAGCTGTTTTGACCAAGGATTGTAGGTCTCCCCTGTGGAGAAGTGTTCTGGAATAAAGGCTTACCTGTATTGCTTTTCTTGTCTTTTCCCTTTCTTCCATTTCTCCTTGAGGAGCATTTAATGAATGATGGGGGCTTATATTTTTTCTTTGTAGCTAGAAACTGATTTTGAAAATTAAATAAATAAATAAATAAAAAAAGACTGAGTTAGTCTGAGCATATTCCTTTATCCTTTAGCATGGAGACTCAGCCTGAGCTGCCATTCCTGTATTTCTGGAGTGGAATCCAACCCCTAATTATCACATTAGATGCACATTCTGGCTCTTTGGCTCTACTTCACTGCTGCCCATCTGTTATCTTGGCACTATGCCCACTTACAAAGTAGCCTACTGGTTTCAGCAAGAGCCTAGGAATCAACCAAAGATGGGTTAAGAGGGACAGCCTGCAGAAGCATTTATGTTCAGTCTCTTCTGCCAGAGCTCTTCCTGTTAGCAGACAATAGCATATAAGTCCATATGCTTTGCTACATCAGATCACATCTGTGGAAACAGATGTGGACATAGTTGTACAAACACTTGATAAGGAAGGGCATACCAATAGGTGTACCTTGGACCCCAGTACAGGTTTCTAAAGCCCTGTCTTATGGGGGGAGGGGGGGAGTTGTTGGTTTTTTTGCCATTGTAGCTGAGCTTTTCAACATCACTGATATGAATGCCAGGCAGAGATGCATGTAACTGGTTGGTGAAGTAGATTAGATAAAGTAATGATTCATTTGTACCACAAAGAGAGGAATGAGAGGAATCTGTTTACTCCTTCCCCAACTATTCCGGGTTCTGGTTTAGAGTGAAGTCACTCTCTTTTTTTCCCCATGGACTTGTCTTAGTCTGAGGGTCATTGACATGTTTGTAATGCAGTTCTTTCCCCTGCAATAAATTTAAAC
Organism: Caiman crocodilus; assembly: GCA_030014935.1. NCBI lineage: Eukaryota > Metazoa > Chordata > Crocodylia > Alligatoridae > Caiman > Caiman crocodilus. The sequence continues at coordinate 67,706,419 of JAGPOW010003648.1, forward strand.
CAGGTAGCACTTCAGGGACAATCCAATATTTAGTCAGTTTTTCAAAAGAAGTTCCAGGTACTTAGTTTGCCTCTGAGTTTGCCTGACAATTTTTCTGGTATTCTGGTTGCTTTTTTAAAATGTTTCTCCATTTTATTTATATTTATATTTTCTCTATTTAAAAATATTTCTCCGTTGTAGCTATAGTAAAAACACAGAGAAGTAAAGGGCTTGGGGCTGCTCTTTGAGCCCCTTATGCCAGTCATATGAAGTAACAATGACACATATAACTACTGCAGGAAGGAGAGGAACGGAGCAGGAACTATGGGGCTAGATCAGGCTGTTATTCTGTAGTCATCTCAGCAGAGCTGATGGTGAGAAGGAAGAAGGTTGACCTCAGAGCAAGTGGCCAGTGGGCCAACGACTTCCACCATTCACCTACAGAAAGGGGAAGGAAACAAGAGCTCTTTAGCAAGATTGCATGAGCTGACCACCATTGCTATCTCCAGAAAAGTATGTGACAGCTTCTGCAGTGGCTAGATGTTTACCACGAGGTGTAGACGTACCTTGGGGTGGATGTTGCAAGACCAGTGCCCACAGATATGAGGCTAACCATCAGCTACTTGTTGGTTCCAGCCTCCCACTTCTCCAGGGTCTTGAACCAGCTCCTGTGCCACCTAGGGCTGACAATCAGCTGATTGTTAGCCTCTAGATCATACCAGGGCTGGGGTTTACTGCTAGTTGACTGTTGGTCCCTGCCCAGACAGCCCTGAGTCCAGTCTGATCAGACAACCAGCTGATTGTCAAAACCCCTTGCTTGGCAGCTCTTGCCAGGCTATTTCGAGTTGGAAGTGAGAGGCTCCTGATGGGGGCAACCAAAGGGCTTCATGGCAGGAGCCTTTAAACCAACAAGTGTGAGGTTTAGAGCCCTTTGCCCTTCCCCCTTTCCTTCTCTTCCCTGACTCCTGCCATGACCAACAATCAGCTGATTGTCACCTCCAACTACAGAGTAAATTCAAGGTGTCATAGAAAGCAGCTGTAAAAATCTACATATTGGGGTTGGCAACCCCTGGCATGTGTGCCACAGCATGGCATGTAAGGCTATTTTCCTTGGCGCACTACAACCAATGGGCTGCAGGCAGCAGCCACCAGCCATGGAGCTCAGGCTGCTTGCTGCAAGCCCTGCTTGCTACAAACCCTGTCTGGGCTCCGTGGCAGGCAGCAGGTGCCTGGAACCCAAGCCAGATATGGTAAGGAAGTGGCACTAGAGCACCAGGGTCCAGAGCCCTGGCCCAGCTCCATGGCCAGCAATGGCTGCATGCATGCCCTGGGGTGCACAGTAGGGAAGGGGCCTGAAACAGCGCAACCCCAGCCCCTTCCCTGCCACGCTTTCCAAGGTCCACATGCAGCTGGACCAGGGCTTGGGACCCTGATGTAGCCACTTTTAGCCTTGCGGCTGCTTGCTCTAAGCAGCCTGGGCTCCATGGGAGATGTCAGAGGCCTGCCCAGAGCCTAAGCTGATTGCAGCAGACGGCCACAAGGCTAAAAGTGGCTGCACTGGGGTCTGGGGCCCTGGCCTGGCTCATTGCTGGCAGCAGCTGCATGTGCACCACGGGGAGCATGTCAGGGCTGTACTGCCACAACAAAGATCGGACCCCTTGTGATTCCCCTGCTGTCTGCCTTGGCACACCATGATCTTCCAAGTCCAGGTTGTGGGGGTTTTTGACACTTGGCCCAAAAATGTTGCTGACCCTATTCTGTATTATTTGTGGAACATTTTTAAGGCTGGTTTTCCATTGTATGATGCCTCAAATTGCATGCACATGTAGCACCTTTGCCATTTATGTAGCGATTCAACATGTTAATCAAGGCTTGTGTGTAATTTGTGGAGGGAGGCAAAGTAACACGTTTGGCCTGGCAATGTCTCAATTTTGCCATCTATGTGGAATTAGTAATGCCTTCCCATCTTTTCTAAAGCACTTCAAGATCTTGGTATTAAAGGCGTTGAAATGTCATTATTTGTTTAACCCAACTTCATGCCTAATTTTTATCGTCAGAGTTTGAGCATGTCTAATCCCACTTCATTCTGAAGCGGTCTCTACAGCTGCATACTGAATAAATATTTATGGTTTCCGATATATTAGATGAACTGTCCAAACACATACCTCAGAATAGCATAGAGACTGCATCATGTACCAGTATTAATCTTGCTACAGTGTGAAGGTGCTAAAAGGATAGCTAGTTAGAAAATCAACATGACCATATGAAACTGTCTGTTTTACAGGAATGTGATATGATTATGTAATATCAGTACTTTGTGTGCATTTTGAACAGGTGATTGATTTCTGTTCTATTTGAAATGGGAGTGGGAGTTTGTGGGTAGCCTTAATTAATTTCCTAGTATCATATTTGACCTATAAAGCAATTTTTTCTTCAAATCATTTCTGGATGTGCAAACATCTATAGCTATATTATAGCTAAGTTGTGGTTTTTTTTCTAGTTCCAGGATAGTTGAATGGGCACAGTTGATGGTACAAGAGGGTCAGATTTTGGTTAGTCCCTATGGTGTTTTACTGAGGATGCTGCTATGTTACAAACCAAAGTAAATGGAAGGTAAGTTATTTAGCAAAGTTACCATAATAGTTTATTTTGTGTATGCTCTCAGCAGCTAGTCTCTCTCTCTCTCTCTCAATTGCTTGGGAAGATCACAGTTTACATATCCCATTAAATAATGAAAGTTGCTGCTGTCATTTTCTTTTTGTGCAGGACTTGTGAGTCTTGCTCTGGCTAATGTTTGTGAACAATCTTGCAGAGAAGGGCCAGTGACAAGGAGATTCTGGGCCTCTGACTTTGACTTGCTGCTCTTAATGGGGTGTTCCACATGCTGAAATGTGAGCAGCCCTTTGTCACACGGCCACTCTTGATTGCAGAAACTCCCAACACTTCTCTTGGACAGTAGCCTAACTTGTAATTCGGCATCAGCAATTTATAGAATTTTGACTTGGCCTGATGGTTGGAAATTACTTATGTGGCCACTTTGAAAAAATGTGGTGTCCAATCAGGACCTGCAGTAAAAATAACTCTCTGGTACAGATCATCTCTTCTCAGTGATGGTTAGAGCATTCAGAAATTGGAAGCATTTTTGGATATTTCCTTTCCAATACTGCTGAGTTGATAATTCACCCTGAAAAGGCCATTTATCCAAGCTCTTTGCTGGCAAATGAGCGCAGGAGTGGCAGCTGTTTGTAAGGAAAGAGTAGGACAACACAGAAATGCCATCTGGACCAAGGTGCGGGTCAAACAGTCTCTGTTACAAGCAGGGGTAATGGAAGAGATTCCAACATTGCGGGGGTGGCTGGACAGATGTCAATGCACTTAGCAATCACAGACCACCTGCAGAAAGCAATGAGCTATAACAGCAAAGTACTTTTTTTCTTTGTAGCTTGTTAAACTTGAGAATGAATAAATGCAATAAACAACTTAAAATAGCTAGCACTATTGAATGCACTAGCAAAATGAGAATGGCACCTGCTTTGCAGTGACTGATGGATGAAAGATTGGCCAGGGGAAAACCAGCTTAAAAGGGGTTTTTCCAAAAGATACAGAAAATTCTGTTTTCTCCATAATTAATTTCTTTGTCAACACAGTCTCTAGTGACTTCAGTAACTGGGAAAACATTAATTCTTCAGTTTGTGACTGTTACAAGACTTAGGGTGTCTGTGCCGTTGAGTCAGAGGATTAAGATGTAGTAAATACTTTTACATTTTCTCATACCATAGGCATTTGTCGTGGTGTTTTGGGGGAATGAAAATGTCACTAACCAGATGGTTAGCTTGAGCAACACATCATGCTTAAAAGCTACTGTCTGGTGAGTCATGTGCTGAGAGACAGTTGTAGTTCACTGATTACTACAGTTGACTGAGACCAAATGTATCTTAAGTTTGGAGTATCTAACTTTTTGTGAGTTGTAATCAATTTAAATACATTTTAAATGCCTTTAATTATCATAGGATCACCTGTTGAGGAACCTTGCAAATATCTGGGTTGCGACCCAGCAAATAACTTCAATTTGCTATTTTTACTAAGTATTAGAACTGAAATAGTCAAACCTGGGTACCTGCAGTTAGATTGCTAAATTAGTGTCATTGTGCATCCTATTTTTACTGGGACAGTCTCATTTGAAACATCTGTACATGGCATCCCAGTGGTTTTGTCAAATGAAGACTTTTGTCCCATTTGTGACCACATTCAGCAGTGGCAGTGGTCTCCAGATAGAGAGTATGAGGGATTGCCAGTCCTCTGGCATCCTGCAGCTCTCCACATGCCTGGCTCTGTCCTTCTTTCTGGTGCCATCAACTGAGACTGGAGCTTAGAGACAGCTACGTGTGTTTGGAAATGTGGGGTTGGGGCATGCAGTGTCCTTTTTTTTGAGTTATGGGAGATACTGTCACTCTTGTAACCTTACATTTAGCCCTGACATCTCAGCACCTTTGAAAATTAAGCTGTTCTTGCATCTTGGTTTAAACTTCTGCCTACATGTTTTTGTCTGTCCAGACAGCAAAGTTTTGGGGATGGAAATGGAAATGATTCGTCATTAAAAAAGTAAAATCAAGGCTTCAATTATACACTATTACCAATGAGCTAAACTTATATGTATGCTTTTTTCCTTTCTAAAGACCTCCTCTCTCATTTTGATCAATAAAGTTTTATATTTTTAGTACTAGGAGAAATAGATAAAAAATTAATATCTGATGATGTGCTTTCTATCTATTGAAATATACTGAATCTTGCTATGAATCTTCACTTTTCACCCATATTTTTGATCTAAGTAAATGTGAAGAGTTCTGATTTTGGTCTCAGTCCCTTTCAAATTGCAAACCAGCTAAAAATATTTGTAGTTTCCAACTATGTGGTATATGAATAAAAAAAATGAGCTGACTTGAACAGATATATTTTATTTTGGTTTCTAAGGGGATTGTATAGATTTGAGCAGAATTTCCCATGAGGGGAAAAATTCAAAATAACAAAAATATGTTATGAGTGATATTTAATTTTTGTTTACTATTCATGCACTAGAATGATGTCATATGAGATGAAATGATGTAGTAAAATACAATAGTCTATGAATTTATTATGTTTTAATTTAAAAGAATTCAGGAGAGCTGCTGCTTTAATAATGAATGTAACATTTTTAATAAGATGAAACTATTCTTTCTATTGAGACAGTTGAATGCTATGATAACTGGGGGATAAGATGATGTCATTCACAATGGGATACATTTTGCACTTTGCTTCCCCTTGCACTGATTAGTGGGACTATAGAGAGTAAACTATAGAGTACATGTAAGAGTACCTTTGGCCTTGTTTCTTTTCAGTCAGAGAGACGTTTGTGTGGCGAGAGAACCAGAGAGAGTAAAATTATTGTTCAGTCCCAAAGTTTTTTTTCTTGCCAATCTTTAAGAGATGGTAGGATATCACATCTTAGACAGTTTACATTTTAATAAGTCTTAGAAAGTTTTAATATGTGATGAGCCAGTTGCAGTTTCACTGTCTGTCATACACCTAAGTAAATGGCCTGCTTTTCAGAAGTGTTGCAACTGACTGTTTGAGTGTGTTGAGAATTCAAGTACTTGCATATGAATTTAAGTCTCACAATAATCACCTATATGTATACTTTAAATCTTGGCTTGACCACTTTACTGTCAATATAGACTTCTTTCCCAGAACTGTAACAGAAACCCTGTTTGTGACAATGATATTTTGGATATAAATAACTAATTTCTGTGCTGGATTCACTAGTAACTAGTCATTTCCAGAGTGCGGTGCACTTCATGTAAAATTACGCATTAGTTACAACATTTACACTCGGCTTACGAAAGCTATGGGACTGGGTATGCTGTGGAATTCTTAGTGACTAATGCAGTGTGCTACTTCTGTGTTTATAGACTTTTTCATGTGTTTGGGAGAAGATAAGAGCGTTGTTTCTGGTATCATAGACACACAATGCACAGGGCTTTTAGTAAATTACCACTTAATTTTTTAAAACAAATATAGATTGAAACAGATTCCATGCTATAAAAACAACTGCATGTAAGCCAACTTCTTTGTTAGTGCAGTTTACGTATCACTTCCCCTCAGGAATTAACAATGTACCTTGAACTCTACTTTTTAAACTGATTGAAAGAGAGAACTTTTCACACAGAAAAATAAAAGCCTCTGGACTTTAATCTCTTAATCTCCATTAAATGTTTGACTGTTTAGCTTTGATAAAATATGAAACAAATCTGGTGGTCCATAACATTTCTGAAGTTCATTCTCTTTTTAGAAGCAAAAAGAAAACAAAGCAGACATAAAACAACGTATGACAGATAGGTTGATCTTGGTAAGGGTTTGCCCTCAAGCATAAAGAAATTCCACGGCTGAAACTCTACCTCTTAATAACTGAGTAGAAAGGCATTTTTGGTGGCCTGAGATGATGATGAGATTGTTGATTTTTTCCTGTATATAGCAATTTTACCCCACCAGAAGACCCTCAATCACTTTTTAAACTTTTATGTATGGCCCATTCTGGACTGTAGAAATAACTGACAGGAAATTGTTTTAAAAATTGAGCTTTTCAGTTGGCATGGTTTGGTTTTTAAGGACATGATATAGTTTTAAGAAATTGTTTTCAAGACTACCTACTGGTTTAAATTCAACTTGTCAAATAGTTTGAAAAGTACACAACAGCACTAGACAAACAGCTGCTTCTTTGGTTTAACAAGTGGTATTTTTCTTTCAGTTAAAAGGTAGAAGGCAGGACAGGGTGACTACTAGCTAGCATTTTCAACTGGAAGATAGTCAACCAAAGTAGGGCTAGAAGTCCACCTACTTTTTGTATAAAATTCATAACTAATGTGCTCAGATACAGCAGTATTGTGGACCATAAAAGAATCTATACTGACACAACCTCATTGTTCTTTCTGTGGTAATACCATATGTAGAGAAGTAACTGTTGCAATTTATGGAAGTATGTGTAGGAAACCACATAAGGGTTGGGCCCCAGATTTGGAGCTCTTGTGGAGTGAGTGGAAGTATAAGAGAGAGCCTTTTTCTCTCCTCTTTTCCATTGGTGCATATTAAAGGGCAGCACTGAGCTCTGAATTTGGCACAGTCAGACATTTCTGGCCTTACTCAGTACTGGTGCAACTATCAGAGTCATTAGAACTGAGCCTGCTTGCACTAGGACTGCATATAACCCATTGGGCTAAAAGTACTTTTATAAGGGTTGACCAGGGTGTGTGCAGTCAGTCTGAGCAGACCATGCTTGGCCAGGGGTTTACCCTGAACTTACAGCTTTTGCTGCTGTATCAGGCTGAGGGTTGGGACAAAGTTGTGGTCAAGGCCAGGGGATCCAAAACAAGTAAGAACAAATGGAAATAAGCAGTAGGGTCTGGGACAGTAACACCCAATACCTAGGGATCCTAGCTTTCTCTGATCTAAAAAAAAAAAAATTGACAAAGAGGTTATATTAACTTCTCACCTTCCAAAGGGTATAACTGGCTGATTTAACCTAACTTGCTACCTAGTGACAATGTCATTTCCCAAGGGATCTGACTATATCTTTTTCTGTTTTTTAAAAAGAAAAAGCTACTTGGTCTTTTGCACACTAGCAACTGCTTATCCAAGATAAGGAATAGCAGGAGCCAGAGCTTTAGATTTATTGCTAGAGTTGATTTCCTGTTTTTGATAGGATATGGCCCCTGTGCTTTCTAAGCTACTGAGCTCTGTCAAAAAGACCACATCACATTTCAGATCACCATGACTTCTAGTTGTTGAACAAATGCATATTACCTGTGTCCAAGCTCCTTAGGAAGTCTTTCTGGTTTGGAATTATAGTTCTTATTCACTGCTCTCTCTCAACCACTGTTGACAAGGATTTAGAAGTCTTTGTTTAATCTGTATTTAGTCAGTACCAGTAGCTCTAGAAGTCCAGAATCTGTTGTTTGCTGAAGTCTGCTTGGTGTGCATAAAAGTAGGGTACCAGGAAGCAAGTCCCATATACTAGTTTGTGGTGCCTATGCCCTAGCTTTCTGGTATAATTTATTACACAATTTATGGATTAGGGAATTCCTAGCAGGCCATTCAGAGCCACATTCTTCTACTTTGTACTGCCTGAATGGCTGGAGAAGGGGAGGAGAATCTGACTGTTAAATTTCTAGTACATAGAAATTCAGAACAAAAAGCCACATTTTAATAGAGGGGAGAGGAGACTCAGTTTGCAAGGCTAGTGGCAAATAGTTGGCTATTTTCTTGATTTGCTGACCATTTATGCAATAGTATATGCTAACATCAGATGTTTAATATGGATAACATTTACAACTTGAATAAAACTAGTAGTTTGGGCCATTAACTTTGTTCCTGAACTGCCTCGTCTCCAGGAGTCTCACCTCTGTGGGTTTGTTTGGGTTTTTTTTAACTGACTACTCTGAAGCCGTCCTTGAGGTCACAGGTTTTTTTGTGAGAGAGAAAGTGAAGAATTCCAGGTTTTCTCTAAGCCTTTTGTTTTTGCTCTTCAGGCAGTTTTTATTGGTATCATCATTAATGAGTAATTAAGATTAAAGTTAGTTCTTGTTTAGTAATTTAATGCATTTTATTCATGCCGTTAAGCTGGTCCAATTGCTAAATTGACTGTATTCTTGTAACCTAATTAAGAAAACATAGCTGTCTCATACAGTGGGACTGCGCCAGTCACTGACTTTTCTGCTCCACTACCTCCACAAGTGCAGGGAATAAGCTGTACAGGTCCACAGAATGAGATTTGCTGCATACATTTCTGGCCTAGTGCCCAACTGAAAAATATTAGATTGAAGGATTTAAATATACTTCACCTCTGGTCCAACAGTGGGCAAACACAGGATTCAGAAATACATATCTTAGTCATTTAGGAAGCTGACATTATCAGCTGCTCAGCTAGAGACATTATTTATTTCTGACCATGGAGAGTCGTGGTATATTGGACTTCTAAAATCAGAGTCTTCTCATTTAATTTGACAGAATTTTTGTGGTTTCTATTTTGAGAAATGCATAAAATCAAACAACAGCGCTTCAGATCTGGAATCCCTGACGTATAATAGTTTGTAATGACAGATTCATGGGCTGTTACAATTATGTGGAATTTTTGAACTGTAGGGTTGGGGTCAAGAAAGAGCAGAATGAGAATATATATATTTTTTCAAAGTCCAAAGGACCTGGCAAGGTAAGAGAGAATTAGTGTAATGCTTCAAGACCAATAATTATTTCTGCTGATACTTGACATGTGAGGAACAGAAACAGAAATTTTCTTCCTAGAGTGAGCTGACCATTTTTATTTCCAAGTATTAGGGTGCTTGTTTTTTTGTTTGTTTGTTTGTTTGTTTTTTTAAAATAATCCAACAGTGCTATATAAATTGCATAACACAGTTGTAAGGTATTGCTGAATTATAGGGTAAATTTGTAATTGAAACTACCCTATTATCTGACCTGCTTACGAGGTGTATTTAATTCTGTTTAATGAATCTTTGATGAACTGTATACTAAGAATGGATTTATTCCAGTGTTGAGCCCTAGTCACTCATGAAGGAACCGTGAGTAGAGTGGGGCCAGACTTAGAGTGGCAGGGGAAGAGGGTAGAGTGAGGCTGGACATGGAGTGATAGGTGGGGGGAGGGCAGACACAAGGCTCTGGCCCCTCCAGGCCCCCTCCCCCCCAGTCATTCTTGACAGGCAATTTTCTAGTAGATATTATATTCATAAGGGATGTATCTTCACCTGTTCACCTCCTTTAGCATGTCTACCAACCTATTACTTTGCATAATTCTCTTGGGTATCTTTCATATTTGTTACCTGAGAACTAGTTTTGCAGTAACAATGAGTTACTGAGCATAGATGTTGCCTAAGGGGGATGCTTACATATAACCTTACATAAAATAGTTGAATGCAAACTTAAATTTTTAAGAGAAGAATGGTTTTACATCTGGGAGAGTGAAAGAGTACATGTATTTTCAAAACCAGTGAAAAAGTATCCCAAGAAATTTTCTGTAACACCATGGAAAACCCGTGTGTTGCTCTAACCAGAATCCTTAAGAGGAGGAGGTTTCACTACAAAGTTTCTATCTTGTGTCATTATTGTCTCATTTGGGGAAGGAAGATGTTTTCAGGTCACAAAAGTCAGCCTACCACTTGGTCTGCCACTTGCAAATGATTAGCAGTTTGTAATTTGGTTCACTGTCATCCTCTTTTGATATCTCCATTGAGGACCACTAATAGTTTTCTCACCATTAGGTCTTTTATGCTGCTTGGAGCAAGGAGAGTGAGGGGGAGCTACTGCTCCAGACTCTGCAGTAGCTGTTATGCTGTAACAAGGTATATGTGCAGGAGGCAATAGCCATACAAATGTAGCAAAAAATTGAGCACATTCTACTCACTTTTATTGCTACAGGCTCTTGTACACCTAACAGTTACAGGGTAACAGCTGGTGCACTCTCTCAAGCATCAGCCCAAGTAGCAGCTTCCCCTTCTCTTTTGAAACCATGCTATGTGAAGACTCCTCCATGCCCTTGGACATGCTAGCGCTCTCACCAAAAAGGGAATGACATCCAGTATGTCCCGAATATACATAGGACTTTGACAGAAGGAATATGAACTAAAAACATTCCAGAGTTCTTATTCAAAACTTCTTTCCTTTCGTAGATTATATTTTACTTTTGATGCTGAAGAAAAATTTCAGGTGAGATTCCATCTGATTCAATGGTACTATAAAAGTCAACAGTCAATGAAAAAACTCAGAATACTAGCTTTCAGAGAGGTTGAAGTCACAAATGGCCAACGCACAAACTACTCTGCTTCAGAGTTTAGATGTGACTAGACCCTCAATTGGTTATGGTAAGTTTTCTAGCCAGTATCTCCCATCACTACACTTCATGCTATGCATAGGAGACAGTGTTTTAACTACTTGTATACCTGAGAGTCATGGTCACGCAGTCAGAAGAATTTGTCTTGCTGTTTATTGTCAGGTAGAAATGTGAGATGCTCATGACACAGAAATCAGACACAGTCCTAAAAACAGCTTGAGACTGCATAACTCACAGACAGCTTAAAGCAAAGCTCAGCGTACTAATGAACTCATGACCACAAAACTAAGGAAGCAGACTGCGGCTCACAGATTAGAGAGAGAGGGTCGCAGTGCTTAAGCAACACAGGAAGAAGCAGACCGCGTGTTTCCTCGTTGTCCCAGACAAGGAATACCGCAGAGCTGAGCAAGGGGAATTTTCAGCACAATGTAATTGGACAGAGCTGTCCAGTGCTTGGCTAACAGTCATAGGCTAGGAGCTTGTCACTGGGTAAACTCAATATGCTCCACCATAGGTTAAAATTTGCTGCAGTATGACATAGCGCGCTTACGCGAACCCAAGTATATGTAACCCACCGTGGAACAGAAAGGCAGAGAGCCCCTCTGAGTGACAATCCAGTCACTTCCTCATCTCATAAAAAGGCCTTTGTGCGTTTGCGGTAGCTTGCTGTAACGTGGTTTCTGTAACTCCGTGTTCCTGCAGCCGTTCATCATAACCTGCATTCGTGGTTCCTC
>JAGPOW010003648.1:67718101-67857859 GCA_030014935.1 Caiman crocodilus
GTTTGCGGTAGCTTGCTGTAACGTGGTTTCTGTAACTCCGTGTTCCTGCAGCCGTTCATCATAACCTGCATTCGTGGTTCCTCATAATAAAACTTCACCTTGCTAAAATCAACTGCAGAGTAAGTACCGTTCTTTGCAACCGATATGTGTGGTTAACCCAGCCAGCTTGTCCTGCCTTGCACTCAGTAACAGGAAAGTGCAACATTTATGAACATGAGATGAGACTTCAAAATGTCTGCTAAAATATTAAGAGCATACTGTCTTTCCTAAGGTCTGCCTGCCTTATAAGGTTTCAGAGTAATAGCTTTTTATTTACAAAAGGATCATAAGAAAGCAGGACTGCAAGTGACCTCCCAAGGCCATCTAGTTCAGCCCCCTGCCCAAGGCAGGATTATCCCTTATTAAACCATCCCAGCCAAGTGCTTGTCTAGCCTGCTGTTCAAAACTTCCAAGGATGGAGATTTCACAATTCCTTTAGCCAGCCTGTTCTAATGCTTGTCTACCCTTATGGTAAGAAAATGCCTCCTAATTTCCCCTGCTGAACCTTGAGGCCACGTGTTAGACTTTTTCCAAATTTTCAATCTTCTTTTTGGAGTGTGGGGCCTAGAACTGGACATAGTACTTGAGGTGAAGTCTCACCAGTGCTGAATAAAGCAGAAGAATCGATTCCTTTGATTTGCAAGTGACATTCCTGTTGATATAACTCAGTGTGCTGTTGATTTTTTGCATCAAGAGCACACTGTTGACTCATATTCAGCTTGTGGTCTACTGTAACCCCCAGGTCCTTCTCTGTAGTCCTGCAGCCTAGACATTCATTCCCCTATCTGTATTACTGCATGTAGATATTCCATCCCAAGTGTAGGACTTTACACTTAATCTTGTTGAATCTCATCTCATTGATTTTTGGACCATGTTTCCAGTTTATCCAGGTCATTCTGGATCCTAGCCCCACTTTCCAGGGTATCTGCAACTCCACCCAATTTGGTATATGCCACTAAATTCCTAATTGTGCACTCTATCCTACTGTCCAAATAATTAATGAATAAGTTGAACAGTACCAGACTCAGGACAAAATCCTGGGAAATCTCGCTTGATACTACCTCCTAACTAGATGTTGAATCATTGACTACTCATTCAGTATGATGATCCAACCAGTTATGTTTCCACCTTTCAGTACTTTCATCTAGCGTATACTGTATTTCCTTGTTAATGAAATTGTCATGAGAGACTGTCAGAAGCTTTGCTAAAGGCAAGATATATCATACCCATTGCTCCCCACCCCATTCACAAAGTCTGTCTCCTTGTCATAGATGCTTTCTGCTCTGAACTACTGCTAAACTGCCCGATCTTGGGAAAACTATGTGGGTGTTTGTTATGACAGGTAAACACGCTCCAAAGACTCTGGTACTTGAGGACCTCTGATCATCCAAGTTCAGTGAATTAAAACAATACGTCTTCAGAGCTAGAGGTAGCTAAAATGCCTGCATTAATCTTTGAGTCATTCTACCTGCAGGGTTTACCAGGATTTAAATCAGTGGTTCTCAACCTGGGGAGGAATGAGAACCTGCTAGGGGTTTCACAGTGCTGGCTCTGCCACTGGTATGGCAGAATGAAATTGTCCCCTGCCACCTCTGTTTTCTGGAGGCGTGTTAGAGCCAAACTGAGAGCCACTGCATTAAGCAGGGAGGTGCGTTTCTGTTTCAGCCATTCCTGGTTCAGCTTTGATGTGCCTCCTGAAAATAGAGGTGCACGGGGCAGTTTTACCTGGTGAGCAGTCATTTATCTCCAGGCTGCTGCTGCTTCCAAGTAGAACACACCTCTTTTCAGGATGCAGGTCAGAGTCAAACTTGGAAGAGCTGCAGCAGAAATGGCATGCCTGTTCACATCATGGAGTACAGATGGGTGCAACTTTTTCCTGCAGCTGTGGGATAGTTCCATCTGCCCTGTGCACCTCTGTTCCCAGGAGACGCTCTGCCAGGTCACACCAGAAAGGGCTGCAGCACATACGTGCATTCCTGCCACAGTTGCTTTTTGATCTGACTCTGCAGGAGGCATGGTGGAGTAAATATAATACAACATATAATTAATTATTAACATATTAATAACAATTACTATATATTATAATAATTTATTTTTAAATGGGGTGCTGCTAAAGTTTGAAAGATGTTGAATGTGAAAGTTTGAGGACCACGAAGCTAAATGGAGAGAACAGCTGAGTTAGTTAAGCTGATGAGACATACTAGTATAATTATTCTTAACACTACTGTAAAAATGTTTATTAAAAAAGGGGCATATAATGCCCATGTCAGGGGATCATCCCAATTTAAACAATTTGGTGCCAAAATGTTTACCTAACCATTTTTTTCCTTCAGTGCATTTTTATCCATTTTGTTTTGATATATCTTTCAGTTGCTGCCAGCACATCAGTGTATAGTATTTTCCATTCTTTTTAACTGAAAAATCCAAATCATCCTTTTTTCCTGTGTAGGGATTTCCCTGCCAAACTTTAGCCTTTTACCCTAGTCGCAACCCGTACATACCAAAACAGCTTCTCTTGTATGAGTTGTAATAACTGCTGTTTTCCTACCATTTTTTTCAACTACAGCAGAACTGTTTGTCTTTCTAAATTTAGATGTCCGTGGATACATATAATATTTTTCTGTTTAAACTTGGCAGTATAAATTGCATATGAAAAGAAACATGGATTCTGCCTCAGGAAGTCTGTGCTGTATTCTTGGCTTAAACCAGAATAGACAATTACTTGTACTATTTTGCTCTGTTTTTTTTGTTTTTGTTTTTTTTTAAATATATTTCTATACATAAAGGTTTGCACTGCTGCCCATAGCCAAACTCTTGCTAGTCTGTTGGGAAGTATTCTGACAACCAACCTTTGTGTGGGAGATAACCTAAACATCTCTCTTCACAAAATAGTATGGAGAGAATCGATAGTGAAAATTCAGTGGCTTTACTTTGCATGAAAAACCATATACAAACACACAACTGACATAGTTATTTCATAAGAGAGACAGCATCTTACTACGGCAGGTCTTTCAGTGTCTGCAAGATCTAATAACACACTAGTTTGTAGTGGTTTAAGCATTCTTGATTTCTGTTTTTTTTGAAAAAAATGGGGTGAAAACCTATGTTTCACTGATACCATTCTGTTGCTTATGAATATTAGTGTCAGATCAGATTATGACACCCTACCACTTTTAGTAGGTGTTTTGTTATTTTGACAGTTTTCCAGCAAGCCATTTAATTAGAGATAATAAAAGAGAAGCACCAATATACCTAAACCTGTACTTCAGTGGAGACTGCTCAGACCCATAAACTGTAGTGGAAAGAGTTACATTACTGTGTCTTGGTACACGATGTCTAGGGAAATTGAATTTGGTATGCATGCTTACTTGTTTAGCTTCAGAGTCTTCTAGTAAAACTATCTCAGGGAAATGAAAATAGTCGTTTTAGACAGCATCCTTTATTAAAAAAAAAAATAGTAGTACTTAGCATCTATGGATACACTTTGCTCAATGAGCCCGATTTTTCCATGAGCATAAGCTCTTTTACCTGTCTGGATTTGTGTTTTCTGGCATCTATAACAAGCTCTTCTCCTGTAAAATACCTTTGACCCTTCTTTTAAATATATCAGCTCTGAAATGACCGTCATGTATCTCTTTTAATGTTTTCTGTAATGTCTTAAGAGTCGTCATTCTAGTGCCTTACACAAAATTCCATTTAGTATTGGTAGCTCCCCCTTAAATTAACGATAAGGGCTGAAAAAAAGTCATAGCCCACCCAGTGCAAAAAACCTTAGTTACTTTGTAATATCCCTTCTCAAAAAGCCATTGACAATGAGAACCCATGTTTCAACTGAAACCAATTTTTTTTAATTCTATTGATGTATAAATAATCTAGTTCTTGTCAGATGCTGTAGAGCAGTGGTACTTAACCTCTTTTATACCAGGAACCATTTTTACACATCGATGGTCAGTCCTGACCCAGTGTCTCTCACTCCTGACCCACTGCCTTCCACCCCCAGTCCCCAGCCCCTCAGTATGTAGTGCACAGGGTGGGTGTGTGGGTAGGGGGGCCCTAAGCATCCCCTCACAGACTGGAACTTTACCAGCTTATAAGGGAAAAGCCACAGTTTCTCACATTTTTCTTTTTTAAAGAAGAATCTATTTTTAAAGTTTGTTTGCAGCCCTTTCATATATTCTTGCAGCCTACTTTTGGGTCACAACCCATGGGTTGAGAAACATTGCTATAGAATATATGTTTGTATCCATCAAATGTCTTCCAGGTTTGGATTCAATTTGAAGCTTAAAAAAACCCAAAATTGATGTATTCTTGAGAGGAGGTTTTCTAGGCCCTTCTGGATCTATGCTAGGTTTTCATTAATACTGGGCTCAGTAAGTAAAGATGTAAAACTATTTATATACTTTTGAATTAATAAGGCAGCATTGGTCTTAAGTGCATTAACATTTACTTTTTGGTAGGAGCTCTGCTCCACAAGTGTCTGGGTTATACTCCTTCCTCCCCTTATCACCCCTCCCCACACACACCTCCCAATCAAAATGGAATCTTTTTAGACTGGTGGTGCTCAGCCTATGGTCCATAGGCCAGATTCAACCTCCCAAGTGATTGAATCTGGCCTCCAGCACAGGGGATCAATGGCAAGCTGCTTGGCCTGATCCATCCTCTTCCCTGCCCTGTACAAAAATCAAAGATGTCTTTGATCTACTCCACAGCCAGAGGGCTGCTGTCTTCCTTTCTTCCCCACCTTTTCCCTTCCCTCTGACATAGGGAGGAAGGTGGCTGCCAATGTCAATCACAAGAATAGGTTAATGTATCCCATACATGGTGGTGCCCATTAAGTGCAGTTCTCCCTACCACTGACTCTTTCAAGTCATGGTGAGTCACAACATTGCATACAGGTCACCCAGAATCCCTCTGTCATCCCTTCTGTCAGCTTGATGCATATGATTAGTGTGGCCCTGCCCTCCATGAGGTGAAACCAGATCAGGTTGTCCTGCACGTCATCTGCATATAAATTTTTGAAGCATCCCAGGACTTGTGACAAGAACACCCGGTTCGTGAGTTGGGGCTCATTAGCACATAGATCAGGGTGAGGTTTGGAGTATACATTCATACTGAGCATTGCTTAAATTCACTGTGGTTTGAAATGCTGTTGACTCTGATGGGACCCACCCCAGTGATCTATGTGGTAAATCATAAGCCTTTGGCTTTAGACTGCTAATATCATGCATAATTTGCACTATCATGCATAATTTGTACTATATATTTGTGCTAAAGTGCTGCTCAAAAGTGTGTTTATGGAGCATCTGTGCTAAAATTTGCAGCAGTTTAAAAAAAAGGTGATATGCACCCATTCTGAATAAACTAAGTGTATGGGTTATAGATATTGCTACAGTTATGTTTAATTTCAAGCTTATTGGTTTTGGATTTGCTTCTCATTTCCATGTGCTCAAGGTGAGAAGGGTCTGACAGCAAATAGAGGGGGAAGCGGCTGCCAGAAGAAACAGTTGGGGGGGAAGCAGAAAGCAAAGGGCTATCTGAGCCACTCATATTAATTTTCCCTGCTGTAACAGTGGGAGGAGGACAAATTCAAGGCAAACCTCGAATAATTAGATTCTATACCTGGATAATTATAACAAATTTATAAATTTTCTGTATATAGAATCTAATTATTGGGAAGTTGTCTTATAATCAGGGTCATCTAGTTGAGTAAACACAGTAATGACTGTATCCAACTACATTTTTAGCCTCTTTTTTAAGATAGAAGGAACTTTCCAAGAGGCATGAATTGTGGGGATGACTGGACTTTTTCAATTCTTCTGTGTCCTGGAGAGTTTCTTTGTCTCCTGAAGAGCTTCTCAAATTTTTCCTCAATGATTTTGGTCCCTCGCCACACCACACTGGCCCAAAAGTTTAAAGTACAAGAGTACTGTGATCAAGAGTTTAAAATATTTTTAACCTAATACTGGGTATACCTCCCCTGTGGGCCGCCTCCTCCTCCCCCAGTAGTATTAGATGTTTCCTTTTCTGATTTATTTACACAATACATTTAATTTGCAAATCCTTAGTTGAGATCACCAGTGTGAAACCTGGGGTTCTTCACCCATGTGCCTTGTATTGTCTTTGCCTTTTCTTTCAGTACTGATATTGCTGGTTCTGGTACCATATTAGCTTGAACAGGTGCGCCCTACTTACAGTTAGTAAAAGATTTTTTTTTTTTTTTTTTGGGTTTCAGGCTTGTAGTCCCATAATCATGTGCTGTAACACTACTCATTTTTCCTATGAAGAATTCCTTTGAGCTGATAGTGCTGTTGTCATCCTCTCTTTCAATGTTGTGCAATTATTACAGGCAAGTTCTTGAAAAGTGATGTAATCTATTTCAGTTCTTGCATCCTCTTCCAAATGAAGTGTCTTGACTTGAGATACTAAGCACAGCATATGCAGCTCCATGTGCTGCTTTCTGTGGACTCTGGCTTTGAGTTCCATGTGCTTTTCTTGTTGAATTTTAAATTATCTGTGAATTCCTTGGTGTCAGAGCACAGTCCACCTGTGTACCCTTCATTATGAATTGAGTTAGTTCTTCTGCTTGTCAAATTGGAATTGGTCTGTCAAGGGTTAATTCTGGATTTTTCACTAGTCTAACTCTGTGATTTGGATCTTGGACAAAACACTCAATCTGTCTTCTCTTGCTAGCAACTCCATCCCCAGAATTTCAGTATTGATACTTCAGCCTTAAATCAAGTCCCAGACTCTTTTGTGTGTCTATCTGCTTTTGTACTCTGCTTCAAAGCATATTGGTTATGTATTTAATTCTTACATAGAATCTGGCATTCCTTAGATTTCTGTAGTACAGTTTCATAGTTAGCTTTCTTTGCCAGTAAGAACTGAAAACTCCTAAAACATTGACAGCTTCATAAACAGCTTGCATCAGAAATAAGGCTGTCTTCTGAACATTGGTCTTTTTTGCTGCCACTCATTGTTTGCTTTTACAAATATGCTGTTTAAACCTTTTTTGGTTGTTGCTTTAATTTTTGGAGAGTTTATTCTCTAGAAGAATTTGTAAGTGGATAAATAATGTGATTACAGTGTTTATTTGGTTTGTGTTCTTCTGGATAACACAGTCTGGGAATCACAAGATGGATCCATTACTGGAACATCATGAATCCTTTGGCCTGAGGGAGGGGAGACCCTAATACTTTGTGTGTAAAAACAAATTAGTAAAATTCACTTGGGTTTCATTGTATCAGTTCTCTATAAATTAAGTAGATAAGTAAGATGTCTTGGAGAAATCAGTGCTGGGGGGCCAGGAGAACTTAATGAAGGAAGCTAGCCTTCAGGATTGTTATGGGATAAATCGATGGCTGAGATCAGGTGTTAAAGGGAATATGTTGGCTACAAAACCATTTGGTGGGTTTTTGTACAGCTCAGTTCTCCTTTCCCTGGTTTGGCATTCTTCTGCTGCTCTTCGTCTCTCTCTTTACCTTTCTCTGTCTTTCTCTGCCTTTTAGGTAAGGTAGTTTTCTTCCCTAGAATTTTTTCCCTGTGCAAACAATGACAATGTTAAATATCATGGACATTGTCAATAGGAGAAGATCTCTGAGAATCTATAGAGGCATACAGTCTTTTCCAAGGTGCAGTAAAATCTATTTCCAAATTCTAACAATGTATATGAATAAAAAACAAACACTAAAGTAATGTATATTGTGTATTGATGTATCTGAAAGTTAAAACAACCCCTTCTTAAACCAGTGGTATTTCAATATAAACCACGTTTAAAATTTAACATATTTTTTATCAGACTTCCCTCAAAGCTAAATCTTCAGTAATGTCTAGCTGATCTGAAAATCTTAGATGGTGAAATAGTGATCTTGTACCTAATCAGGAAAAAAGAATTAAACCTCTTCTCCTTGTGTTAAAATGAAATTTCATTAATACATGAAATTTGCCCCTTCAGAAAAGAATCTGAACAAAGCATATTCCCAGTTATTTTAAATCAAAAGTAATCTGTATGTTTAGATCCTCTGATGAAAAAGTGTGGAAATGTAGAGCATTTTATTGTTACTTTTACCACCTTGTGTATAGTTCTCTCTTTCTTTTTCCTATTTTATTGTGTATGAGAGTGCATTAATGCATGCACCAACAAAGGGTTTCCTTTAAGTTGTCCATTTAGCCTCCATAAAACACTTCCTGGAATTTCCGTGACATCCATCCATGCTATTTTCTCTTAGGTAGGCAGAAGGGAAAACACCTGTAATGTTAAGCTTTTTCACTAGTGTGTACATGCAGCTTATGAAGTTGCTGATATGTTGTAATAATTACCAGGGAGAGAGAGTTAGCCATGTTAGTTTGAAGTTAGGTAGAGCTCAGGGTAAATATACACCTTATAGACTAAATGAGTTCACAAAAGCTTGTGCTTTCATATATATATTGAGTTCAGTTCATCAGATGCTGTGAAAGTACAACCGTAGAACAGTGTATAAAGTGGAGTGAGTGATTTGAATACAAAAGGTGGGAAGAAGGAGATAACAGGGCAAGAACTTAATTGTTGAGTATGCTTCCCTTTATGTGAATTCAAAATATTTGTTGCTTCACTGAACACTGGAGTCCTGGGCATTAATTTGCTAAATGTGATGTATGTTATGACCAAATTACCCTTTTTATATTAAATTCTCCCCCCACCACCCAACCTGAAAATTTCATTTTTCCATTTTCAGCCTTTGATGCCACTAGGTATTTTCAGAGAGAAACCCTGGCAATGTGCTCAGAAAGGGGAGAAAACCAGTTAAAAAACCAATGGCTTTCAGTTGGAGTATTTTCTACAACAGCCATGACTCCTCTGGAGAAGTCACTTACCCTTTCTAAACTTCAGTTTACCTGTTTGCAAATGATTATGATAAAATCCTCTTGTCACTTTAGTGTTGTGGCATGTATTTTATGCTGCTAAAATGGTTTGAAATCTTTGGACAAAATAGCTATATACATGCAAATGTTTTTACATTTCTCAGGAAATACCTTGCTTTTTGACTTTTAATTGGTTAAAAGTCAGCTGTTTGAATGTTTAGCAAAAGCAGTCACACTGGCTCTGGACTAACATTACATTTGTGTCTTTGCCTGCACAAAAAGAGCATACAGCTGTTCAAGTAGCTTTACT
This sequence comes from Caiman crocodilus, assembly GCA_030014935.1. NCBI lineage: Eukaryota > Metazoa > Chordata > Crocodylia > Alligatoridae > Caiman > Caiman crocodilus. Next base: position 67,727,289 of record JAGPOW010003648.1, read on the forward strand.
TGGAAGAGTATGGACTTTTCCACAGGAAAATGAGACCGCTTCCAACTAGACAGATTTCTCTCGGTCAAAATTAAATGGGTGTATGCTCCTGAGAACCTCCTAGTAGCTACAGTAAAAGTTATCACCAAAAAAAAGAAATCTTGCTTTGTTATGTTTTTTTGTTTGTTTGGGGGGGTTTCTGGCATTCTGTTCTCACTGAGTTATAAAATCATTATACTTTTTTTTTTTTTTTAAGTAACCCATTTCTAACAGGTGGAGGTCAGCAGTTAGGAGGCAGCATTAAGTGTTATTAACACTGATGTTATGAAATCGCATAAGGATGCCAAAATGTTCCACAAGCCCTTTTTGTTTTCACCATTCTTCAAACCAAAAAGTTCTCTGTGTAGTTAATTAAGCATATTTCATATTATTTGCCATAGGGCTTTTAAAAACTTGTTTGTAAACATTCCAGAGCATGTTAACTATAGTTTTATAATTGTTCCAAGGATATCCTTAGTTTGACATGCTAATACATGATGCCTTTCAACACAAACCTTGTTAAAATATGAGTACATGGTTTCTCTTTTAGAGGTTGTCCTTTAGAAGGATTTTACTGGGTTTTTTTTCCTTTTACTACAAACAACTGTCTTTATATTATGCATACTCTTAAGATTCTGATTGGACCTCTGGAGAATCCATTGTGTCTGCCAAAGAAGGTTGCTGCCTGAGGAAGAAATGAGATGTTTCTTCTTTTACAGGCAAAAAGGTGATAATGGAGTCTCCACAAGGATTCCTTCATGGGAGGCGAGGGGGGAGATATAGGGACACATTCTTGCTGGCCCAGGTAGTGCAGGGGTGAATTCTGCATTTGGACTGCTCTGTCAGTCTCATCCTGCTGTAGCCACATATTATGCTTCTGCTTTGGACCAGAAGCCTAGTCAAAATACCATCTTGGGGGGTAGGGAATAGTTTCCAGGAAATCAAGCAGCTGTTGACAGCAGGCTAGGACCTGGACTTCAAGGTGCCATATTCTGAGTCCATCTTTATATTGATTTTTACCTTACTAGGGCTGCACTTGAAGGTCAGCTTCTGATGAGTGTTTAGCTCAAAGGGAAATTCTATCCTCCTTTTTCCAGTTATTTACAGAGTCACAGAAGCTTAGGGCTGGAAGGGACCTTGTGAGATCATTAGGTCCAGTCCCCCTGCTGTGGGTAGGAAAGACTGCTGAGGTCAAATAACCCCAGCAAGTTGTGCATCCCATCTCCTTTTGAAGATCTCCAGGGTAGGTGCCAGTTCCACCCCTGCTGGGAGTTTATTCCAGAGTCTAGTCACATGAACTGTGAAAGTTTTTCCTTATATCCAGCTAAAAAGGTTTTTCATTCCTCACTGAGGAGAGGCATTGCCCCTTCCTCATGCCTTCTGGCAGACAGTTCAATTTCTCTTTCTCTTCTTTTCTTTGGAACCCATTGTGGTGTAGGTGGGCAACCATTGGTCCTTCTGGATCATAGTGTATGTGTGAGAGGTCACTCATGCCTTCAACATACACCTAGTCAGAAGTGTGGAGAGGTGGAGGCTGCCCAGGCCTTCCATCCCTGTTTTAGGCCAGTGAGACAGAATCCAGAGGCCACAGACATTTGGTGCCCCAATGGCTGTAGTTATGTGATCATTCAGGGATCAAACTGGGCTCTCCCACATGGCAGACATGGATTCTACTGCGGAACCACAACAGCGGGTCATTTTGGTGTAGGCCCCATGGAAGATGGGAGAGGAGGGGAAGTTGAATTGAGTTCCATCCCTGACCATAAGTGTTATTCTTGCGATTAGATATTAACAGACCTTCCCACTCTCCACTCTATAGTCAGATTCCCTCTTCTGTGCCAGAGCAAACTTGGAAATCATGGTTGGCTGCAGGTTTAAAGTATGCCTGTATTCTCTGGGGAATGTCTCATTCCTTATCTTTGTGATCTATGTTTGAAAGTTACTATTGCCCCACTACCTCTTAGTGTACCTTATAGGTCAGTGTTAAAAGTAATTTAACTGGAAAGAGGTGTTGAATTTCCAGAGTGCATTAATTTACCTTGGCCTCTTAAAAAAATTGTTTGTAAAAGGCAAAGAAGTTAACTTCTGGCAAGACTTCATGTCAGCTGTATTATAGTAAATAGGAGTAGTAGTGGCCTTTTAATCAGGACTAGATGATCAGCACAGAAATTCAGTTTTATCTGTTCTGTAGGCCATGTCCCATACTTTGTGAGTAGTCAGTGTTTCCTAGCACGTTGTGGCTGTTACTGGAACATAAATGTAAGATAAATGGTTTATTTGCTATACTTTCATCTTTGTGGATAATGACTATAGCAAGTTGTGAATCTATTACTGCAAGAAAAGTATTCTCAAGTGTGTGCTCCTTTTTGTGATGTTATGACTGCGTACTCTTATCACTAGCATCGTGTTGTGACACATCAGTGGGTATAATACATGATTTCTAATACAGCCCAGTGCTGTTTGTAATTAGCTGTCCAAAAACTGTCATTGGATATATGGTTCATTTCTTCATGTTATGTGAGTTTCAAAGATATTGGAGCCATATTTAGGATAGTAATCTTAATGAAGTTGTGTTCCCTAATATAGTGTTGAGCTGAACACTTGATCTTATTTATCTTGGTTACTGACCATAGTGCATAATCTGGGTTGGTCGATGACAGAAATAGATACCACAAAACTTGGTGTGTTTTTTTTTTTCAATTGCTTCTCATTGATTAGCCGAAAACAGAATTACAGGAAGGGCAGTGTCATATGATTTTTCCATGCTCTTTTTCTGTTTATTTGTTAGTCTTTGGGCTTAGCTTGATTTTAAGTTTAAATATTAGAGATACTTAGTGGATGTTTTTGGTTGCTAAGAGAGTAGTTATATAAAGCTAAAAACATGAAACTGGGCTCAATGGAGCCAGACCAATTTTTTTCTTCCTACTTGGCCTCCTTAAAATGATATTGTTGGTAGCAGTGGTCTACCATTTAGATTTTGTATAAAATATAACAATTTTGTATCTTACAGCCTTGATATTTTTTCTTTAGTTGAATTGTAGCACTTGCAGGACCTCCCACTTGTCTAGAAGTCTGTCATGCTACCATTGTGTATGTAAGGAATAAATGCTGTCAAGATTAAATAGAGAAGTTATCATTTTATTTTTTTTTTAAAGGTGTTTGGATCTAAACATTCCTTTGCAGTTTTCGTAATCCACATTTTGCAGTGTTACTGCATATGAAAACTACGAAGTAAGAATAATTCTTTAATTATTTAAGACTAATAATGGGCCCAAACATGGAAAAGTAAATTGCTTGTTTTGTTTTCTCTGCCCCCTCCCCCTCAATATTTTAATATTAAAATATGTTTTGAATTAATATAGTTAAGGAAGCTTGTGGACATATTTTACCATTGTATGCCAGAGTATCATCTTGCTGGTATAAAATAGAAATAATGTGGTGGTGATTCAAACTCTATTTTCAGATGGAGGTTCTAACTTTTTTATCCTGTGAAGTTTTCTGCAGTGTGTCATTCAAGCAATTACTTTAGAAAACAACGAAAAACTAAGGGAAATAATACAAAAATGCTAGATCTGCTGTGCTTCCCAAGATGTGCACTGTACACTAGAGCCAGGTGTAGAAGTTGCACTTATTGCACAGTAGGCATGGAGAAAGCACTCTACAACTGTAATCAAAAAGATGATCAGGACACACACAGTCCTGTAAAAATGGCAGATCCTGGTCTGACATGTGTGGTATCTGACTTCAGCATTGTAGGTTAGAGTACAGTACTGTAATGAATATCTGTACCACATTCTAGCACGACTCATGGTAGGGCACATTCCACCGACATCCCATGGAGCATTGTGGCAATCTGGTCACCCCTCCTCCCAGGGTGGTGCTCTAGCCTTGGTCAGAGCTCGTTTGGTCTGCTTGAACACTGGGCTGGCCCTTCTCCCTGGCTGTCCTTGACCCAAAGTGGTGAAACCCCTGATCCCAACCCCACTCTAACCCTTTGTTCCTTCTGGCCTGTGAGCCCCTGTCTGGTACTGTCACTCAGTGTGCAGATTCTATCTGCCCCATCTAGGCATTTGTAAAGGCTGCAGCTTTTGATTAAATGCTGTGCTGTTTGTTGCAGGGGTTTTGGTAGTAGCCGAAAGCTTGCTTAATAACTATTCTCCAACCATTTGGGTTGGTCTAATAAAAGATATCAGATTCACCCAAGGAAACTTGTGCTGTTTGTTTGGAAACCACATTGACACAGGAGGCTCTTCAAGATGTTCATCTTGTACAGTGTTGTTTTGAAGTGTCAATGTCCAGGTGTCAGCCTGTTCAACTCGACCTGTGTTCCTCTGTCAAGGTCATGGCCAATGGAGCACTTGTTTGGCATTGGTATAAAATGCTGTAGGAATAGATTTTAGACCAGATTACTCTGAATGATCATTTCATTTCTATTAGCCCTACCCCTTATCTAAATTTAGCATGACACACAAGGCAACAGTTCCTGGCCTGCTGGGGTTTCTATGGGCCAAGAAACCTGGCAGCAGGGGAGCTGTTAAGGGTTTGTCTTATATCACTTGGTCTAATGCCAAAGAGTTCAGGGAGTACATCGGGGGGCTGTGTGTGTAAGATGTGCAGCCTGTTATGAGTCTCAGCACACTTAAGTATAGTATCAAGCTTTTAGTGCAACAACTTCTGGACCATAGAGGAGCACAGAAATTTGATGGGGCATATACCATTGCAAGTGCGGTGGTTCTGTGGACTTTGAAGTTGGCACCCCATGTCATGCTGGTTAAAGGTGTTAGCTACCTGTTCAGAGACTTTACTGCTGGCTTCTGAATGTGATGTTTATAGGTGAGGGAATGGTTTACTGTGATTCCTTGGTAGCTTGGGGCATGCTTATAGGAAAGGATGTGGTTGCCTACTCAAATATTCAGCATGCTCATGGCTCGATGATCGTCCACATGGAAGAGGTGATGATACTGATTTATTGATGCTCCCCATTGACCTCATGCCTTGCAAATGCTTCTCCCCACCCCAACCTCCGTGTCACTGGCCTGGAATGAAACAAAGGTGCCAGTGTTGGGACACCCTGCTGTTGTGGTGGACTTATCAGTCTGTGTTACATTGAGTGGGGCCATAAATCTGGATAATTGACAGTTGGCCGTCCCATCCCTTAAGGTCACTTTACTTTCATAAAAGAGGCCAGAATGTTTACCCAGATCCACCTGGTGCAAACCCCAACTTAAACAAACCCCAGTATACACTGAAAGCTTTTTTCGAGCCTCACAACCAAGGTGTAACCAACAGTCAAAAACTACACATTTTCTGTGTTGATCTTCCAGGTACTGTTTGACAGAGAAGTTACAAATGAGCACTGCTGCAGGTAAGGTGCAGTAGAAAATAGGAATTCTCCCTAGCAACCTTCCCTCCCAGACCAGTCTCTCCATCCCTCTCCTCCCAGAGAACCAGAGAAGGCTCATCCCTCCAGGCCCTTGACACTTGAGTGGCTCCTACTGCAGGGAGGTGGAACCCAAGTCTCTGAGTTTTCACACCTGGGAGGTAAAATGCAGGCATTTTGTGTTCTGGTCAGTGCCAGGTTGTGAGGAGCTGTGCAGCTGCCAACTCCAAGCAGGAGAAAGGGTTCAGACAGGGAACTCGCCAGAGGACCCTCAGTATCTCCCTTGTCTGCTGGCTCTGCATTTGTGTACAGGAGGCCCAGTCATGGAGCCCAAGATGCTGGATCTAGGGTGGTCAACCAGATACCTGCAGAGTGCTGGAGACATGTATGGTTGGATCCCTGATGTGAGGGTTAAAACGGATGGTAACAGCTTGCACATGTTGTGCTGCAGCACTTCAGTGAGCATCCAGTCCCAGAAAACGTTGCTAAAGGCCAAGAATGAGGTCTATGAATGGCCAACTGGTCTTTAAGGGTGATTGCATGTACTGCTGTGGAGCTGAGGGAGTTGCAATGTCAGGATAAGGAGTTTATGCATAGGATCAAAGACTATGACATCCCTGATTGGCACCAGCATCACCTCCTGCAGGAAGACTGTTGCCCTTCCGGACCAGAAAGGTGGAGCAGGCTGCTTCCCACCCCCTGGTATGGAGAGCTCGACTCCAGGGACTTCTTGGAACAGTGTGCCTGGGGAGGGCCTGGATGGCACCCGAGGGGGAGTGCTCCACACTGCACATTGATTGGGGGATGCTGAGGGACAAGGGTGCCCTGGGACTGGAGATGTGGTACATGGGATCCACTGACCTGTGGTCAAGGAGCCAGGAAATCGTCTGGTGGGGCCTCTTCCAGGGAGCAGCAGTATAGAAGGGGAGGAGAACCATGCTGCCTGAGACCCAGTGCCAGGGCTGGCACTGATTCAGCCTGTCTACCAGCCCTTGCTACCCACAATTGCTGAGCGTTGGCAGTGCAAGTGCAGGGCCCCAAAGAGACCAGGATGATGGGCAACCAACCAGCCCACCAAGCCAGGCCACTGCATGCTCGGGTCCTGCTGTGGGGAGTGGTGCAGCCTCTGCAAGGGTAGGCAGGCCCCTGGGCTCCAAGTTATGGAGTGGGCAATGTTCCACAGGTTTTGTTTATTATGCACGTGGAAAGTTTGGCAGCTGCAACATTTAATTAAACCAAGGGGTGGCAGTTTTGCTCATGGCATTCCCCCTCCCCCAGGGTTTCATGTTGGTTAAGATGAACGTCTGCAGCTGCCCATCCCCCTCTTCCGCTTCAGCGTCATAACTGCCCAGTGCAGCCCTTGTCTTTCCCCAGTCTCTCAATGTTAACTGTGATGAAGGTTTCAAGTTCCGGAGGTTGTACAGGTCTTGTTTTATAAACGCACTAAAAGTTTGGCAGCTTCAACATTCGATTAAAACGATGCATGTCTCTTCCTCATGCCACATTCCCCTGCATGCTGGTGTGTGCCTCTGGGGAGGGCTGAGGAGGGAGAGACGAAGGGGGATGGATGTGGGTTCGTGGGCAGCGGTGCCTAAGACACGGGGCCAGATGCGCCTGGGGCTGGAGACGCATAGCTTGGTAACAGGGTATGGGCACTTGAAGCCCTCTGGCCCTCCTCATCTGGGGAGGGTTCTGGGTCCACATGGGTGAGGAGCTGCCCAGCCAGGGCTTCATAGATTCAGACAGCCTGCCACAGCATGGTGCCAGGACCACCACACACATGTACACACACCCGTGCACCCTGGGCCTGCCAAGCATGCATGTGCAGGATGGCCAGCTGATGGCTTATGGCCACGATGAACTGAAGCTGCATCAGGTCTAGGTGGGCAGCTGTGATGTTCCCATCAGCCAGTCATGGGTGGCTTATCCTTTTTTATTTTGTTCAGAACCTGTTTGCAGCCCAGGGAGTCTGTGCACACTGGGAGTCATGCAAGAGATACCCCTCCACCCCTGCAACCTGCTGTGCTCAGGCCATGCAAGCATGCTCTGAATCCTGCCCTTCTTCCTGAAGGTGAATGTGTTCTTCCTCCTCCTGCATTAAATGGGCTCACTTAGAGTAAAGCTTGAAAGTTAGAGTGCTTCTGCCAAAGGCTACTTAGCCAAGAAGACATTTTTCGTCTGATTCAAAGTTGAAAGCTTTATTTGGTGTGTTGCTTGAGGTTACCATCCTACTTAGAGGCCGAACTTCATGTTAAATCCTCGTAAGAATAAAGATGTTAAAGGACTTATTACTTATCCTTATGACATCCTATACATTTTTTTCAACTTGAGTTTGGTGGGTTTACATATACAATTATAACTTGGGGTTTGCATTCCAAAATCTAAATTTACTGGCCTTTACCTGAAAGCTATTATCTCAAATATAATTAAAGCTGAATAATATGTTAGAGGAAGTAAATTATTAACAAGCTTTTGAATTGGAATGGGCAAGTTATTTTGATCATGCTAGAATTAGACTTGTGAATAACACTTTTGCATTAAGAAACCATGTGTGATTAGACTTTATACAGTTTTCCTCATCTGTAAATGGGGATAACAAGGGGCACAGTGAAGCTAAACTCATTACTGTTTGTAAGGACTTAAAAGCATTTTTGTCAAAGAATCTGAAACTCTGAAGGATTAGTCTTGTTTGTGTGTTATTCAACTATGGTAGGCAAAAGTATACCACTCTCTCTGTTTAGAATTATTACAATAATGGACACCTGTTTTAAATAATATCCAAATTCTTATGTGCCATTCAAACCTACTGATATCCACATAATTGTTTTCAAACATTGTTTATCAATAAACTCATATGCAGCAGAGATGAAGGAAAAATGTAAAGGGCTGCTCACAGACAGCAGTCCCTTTGAAGTTTTGTAATTCTGAGCCACCAGGCAAAAAAGTCAGTCACTTCAAAGAAAGATCCCCCTCATTTCAGCTGTAAATCTTGCTTCTAACTGTGTTGGCTTTTTCAGGCTAGTGTTTTAAGCCCACACAGTGGGTACTGGAAAATAATCTTGTAATACAAAAAGAACTGTACCATTAGCTCATTTCCGACCAGTACTCTCTATTCAGAGGAGGTGTTATTCTGTTTTGCTATTGAAACAAATGCAGTTATTCATAAACTGAGGCTGCATGATTTACATCAAGGCTTATATTCGGTTAAAAGCAACAGATTCACTTTCTTCATGCACGCATACACAATATACACTTTCTTTGATAGGTCTTTAAAAGGTTTTTTCAGTGTTCTATACAATCTGTATTTTGTGGAGATGGGGGTAGTAGCTAAACCTCAGCTGTGGTTCAAAAGTTCATGTTGCAAGCTTGTACCAAATAACTACTTGATGTATTTACAGTACTTTTTTGTGTTCAAATTTGGCTTTTGGTAACCATTCCCAGTTTTCCTGTACCTCAGTTATCCAGCTTCAGTACCCAGCGGTTGTATTGAATTAAGGTGCTACTGTTACTTTATGCATTATGAAGAAATTGAAGCTTTACTGATGTTGCTATAGGTAAAGCTATAGGTATTTGGGTATAGATTTTGCTTTTATATGTTGGAATAACTTGCGTAACAAGATGGAGTTTTGCTATGGATTTCACTGAGGGCAGAATCAAGCTCTTGGTCTTTAAAAATAAATAAATAAATAAAAAGTTCTAAAAATCTACAGTCTTTTCCTGCACTAATTTGTTTATATTGGATTGGTTAGCAAGTTAAGCATGTGTTGTACTTTGTTACTTTGTTTGGGTTTTTCTTTTTTTTTCCCTACATTGCTGAAATGCTTAGTCCCCTTTTATGTTTTGCAGTGTGTATATGTTACAGATCACATCCTCTCCTGGAGATGCAAATACCATAAGATACTGTGAGCTTGCTTTATTGAACAAGTCATTTTACTTTTGTATTCTTTAAAGGTAAATGTGGCCTTTCTTATGTATTTTAGAAATCTGTACTAGTAAATTAAGTGCCCCCTATATTTGTGGGGGTTTTTTAAATTTTTTTCCTTTGTTTTTTTTAAAGAATGCATGAATAGTGCTGCTGGCTCCTCATCATGATTCTGTATGGTGAAGACCCTGCTGAGAGATCAGCAAAGGGGGCAGCATGAGTCGTTATCTATCAGTTAAACCTGAAGTTTACCCGAGGTTGCATCCAGCCTGCATTTCAGCATTTTATCCATCCTGCTGCACTGGGGGACTTAGGTGGTGGGAACAGCTTCAGTGGTAGCCCAGCAGGCTGGGAGAAGTGGTGGCAACAGCATTGCAGGTTTGAGTTGGAAGTATAGGGGTGCATTGAGAGTTTTTTGGGGCCGATAAGGTAGCCAGTTTTTAAGGATGCATATCGGCCAAAACCAATCCAATTTCCGATACAACTTATTAAGTCTGTTTTGGTGAGAGGGGAGGGAAGTGGAGGAGGGGGTGGGGCAGATCAACACCGCCCAGACGGAGGGAGTGTGGCTGGGTTTGGGATAGGTGATGCCAAGCTAGAGTGGAGCAAGCACAGAATGGAGCTTGTCCGGGGGGGTTCCCGCATCTGCTCCTACTGCTTGTCCGGGAGTGCATGGGAGGGGTGACCCCATATCTGGGCTGGGCAGGGCAGGGGAGGCTGCAGCTGTGGGCTGGGGTCAGGGGCCATGCTGCGCCAGTCAGGGGATTACTGATGGGGGCTTCCTCCACAGCAGATTTCACCATAGTCCTCTCCCAGCACTGCTGCTGCCCACCCCAAGTACAGTGCAGCCCCAGCCCCAGCCCCAGCCCACAACTACAGCCTGTTTGGCCCAGCCTGGCCCACCCCACACAGATCCAGATGTACGTGTCCTCTCCCCCCCCACACACACTCCCATGCCCTCCTGGATGAGTTGCAGGAGCCGCTGGACGAGCCACGCACAGTCCTTCCACGCACCCCCAGGTAAGCCATGGCTCCATCCCACGCCTACCCTGCCCTGGCAGTGCCTACCGCAGCCCCACTCCCTCATTGTGGGGGGTGTTGATCTGCTCCCACACACCCCTTCCCTCTTTTCTCTTCACTCCCTCCTCCCCTACAACAGACTTACCAGCTGCATGCAGCTCTCCAAGCTGCCAGGCTGTGCTCCTCGCTGCCTGCATGCTGTGCTGCAGCTGCATGCACGCGCAGGCATTTATTGGCTAAATTATCGTCCGCTTCAGGCTGATTTCCAACATAGTCAATTTTCTTTATCTTGATGCTGATCCAGTATTGGACTAATGTATCAGTGCATCTCTAGTTGTAAATGGCCTGTGCTCAGAACTAAACTCCATTAGAGTGTCCCCTAACTCCAAAATGTTGTGAACCTTGACTTTCCAGGATTGGAATCCTAGGGAAAAACCTGGGTCAAGAGATGGGGGGGTGGAAAAAGACATGAATAGTTCAATAAATGACAGTACCCATTTTCCTAACTGGAAGGAGGTATGAGACTGAGGCAGTAATACAAATGCAAAGACTTTGACATATCTAGTGGTTATATAAAATTCACACACACAGAGTTTTCTTTCGCAGGAATTCTCATTATTGTGCTTCAGGATAGGCAAATTTGAATGGATTATAATGTAGTGAAGAATAGTTTGAAAACATTTCAGCCTTACAATGTGCAATTGAAGTTTTCAAGGAATTTGGTGGCAATATGTTTTTCAGCATTAAGCACAATGGTGTAGAGAATGCTTGAAAATGTTTGCTGATGATTTGTAATTACTTTGATTGCATCAGTAGAGATTACATAATACCTCAGTAGCTGGCACTAGTTTATACTAATTTTCATTCTTTCTCCTACCAGCTTTTCTGTTGGTTGGCTTAGAAGAATTGCTGCTCATAATGCTTATAGTTCTTCATTAATCTATGTGCTTTGATTGATCTGCACACTTAGCTCATTTCTAGACAAGATTTTTACATATGCGTGCCCAAGATTTGCACCCCAAATCTATATTGAATAATTTAAATTGGTTGCTGCTGAAAAGACCAAAGTTCTCATAGATGCTAATGTTAGGCACCTTAAGAATGGCTTGTTTTTTCCAAGGGGCTGAGTACTCAGCACTACTGTGGACTTTATACATGTAGGTGCTGCAGCCATAAAGTTGGGTATCTGATTTTTAAGATTATGTAACAACAACTGAAATATATTTGTATGACTTGCCTTTCTTTTGTGCTTTTATTTTAGTTACTTGCAGTAAGTTTCTCTGATACGGATTATTTTGTGCCTATAATTCCATCTGTTTCAGATCACACGTTCTAAGGAGCAGTGGCAAGCACACCTGTAGCAATAAGTACATTTATTTACAAAATGAATAATTTAAAATTATTCATATAATTGATTCCTTTTAGTCAATGCTTGATTCTTTCCATGCCTATTTCTCAGAACAGTCTATTGATTGCCTGTTCTACTTTGAATCAGTTGAGTGTGTTCCATCATAAATTGTATGAAAGTGCATACAGAAATACCTGAAAGGATATGTCTCTCTTACCGCCATTTCTTTGCTGCTTTCGTTCCTCTTTTTCCATACCATTATTTGTCAGTTGCAGAAAATAACCTCTTATTAATATAGTTCTGGTTTTTGTGAAGACTGTGAAGATATTTGATGAATGTAAAAAATTGAAATACGTAGAATGGGGGGAGAACGTTTGGTTGCCATTGAACATAGCCACCTGGATATGAAACGTGGACAAGGTTTAGCACAAGAAATGAAGAACCCATAATCCACTTAAAATTGGATTTGAGACTTAATCAGGCAGAATGTAATTATTTAGATTATCATTTGGCCAAGCCCTTGGGTCTTACACATTCCTCTCTTTTTACCAAAATACCAAGGGATATGTTATAAACCTAAGGGGCTAGGATTTGGGTATTATGTCTCATTGTAAGATGGCATCCCCAGCAGTACAGGTAGTCACAGCACTGCATTAGCTTGAGACATGCCAGCTATAATTCTGTAGTATCTAGAGGGCTCGTTTGCCCAATTGCTTTATTCTGTGCTAGCTATTCTGAAATAGCTCCCTGTGTGTGGACACTCTATGCTGAAATAAGTCACTTCGTTTGGAATAATTCCAGTATAAGTCCACTGATTAAAAGTCCCTGTAGTCTGAAATTCTCTGGAATAGTGTCCAGTTAATGAGCTATTCTGGTCAGTTTCGCCATGTAGTCAAACATTAAATGTTTTGTAGAGGCTGTCCATCCACATGTCAGTTATAATGATCATCAGTTTTGCCTATGCTTAGTTTGAGATCTGACATCATCCTGGCTGAGGTAATAAGGTTGTGAAGGGTTAACACTCCTGTATTCTTCAGAGTTTCATAATCCTTTAAAAAGAAAGGTGGAGTCCCTAGGAATGCATTCCTGGCATGAACAGGCAGATTATACATATTCAAGAAGGAAAACAATTTAGAGTGTTTTGTTTTGTTTTTTTTCCAGATATGAAGTTGAAAAAGTTAAATGTGCAAGAGGGGAAAGCTGCTTTATCATTGACATTTTGAAATGAATGAAGTAAAATAATTAATAGTAGTATCACATTATGTATCATTCATGCATATCACTTCTTAAGTGTGTTAATATTAAGTTGAAAACCTATTCAAACCAAAGGGGAGAGCTAGGTTTGTCACAATAGAATCACAATACAGTACTTCAAACTGAAAAAAACCTATAATAATGAAGAAAAATGGTCTCCTTGGTATTTGGAAAGCAGAGGTTTAACTTTCGGCTCTTGCACAAACTTTTTGCGTCACACAGAGAGGGCACTTACCTGCTTTCCACCTGTGTTCCACATCTGTAAAATAGGTCAATTGCACTTGCCTATCTCAGGGGTGCAAGGAGGATGACTATGCTAATGATTATGAAGTAGTGATATACTGATGTAATGAGTATTATGAACATGATAGATGCCAATGATAAAACACTCATCCAATATAGGACAATGTATGACATTGATTGTAGACAAATTGAATATGACATTGATTGCAGGCAAAAGGTAAAAACTAAAAAACAAACATTGCAACAACATTTTAGAGAACTTTTAAATACCTATTGCCTCATTTCAAGCTAATATTTCACTTTTCTAGTCCATGCACTAAATTTCCTTTTCCTCTCCAGTCTTTTACTAGAACATAAGAAACCAGGGATTGAGTTCTAATATTACACCAATATCAAAATCGGTTTGTTCAGTTGCCAAGTATGATGGGATTGGTGAGAGCAGAGTCTGGCCCAAAATATACGCTGCTTTGTGTGGGAGGAATGTGGTGCAAAGTGAAGATAGTATATATACTTTTTAAACACCTTGTTGCAGAAGGCTGCTGGGGAGGAAAAGATGGCAGTGGTATGAAGCAGTTGCTGTTTTTCTTATGTTAAGGTGATTAAGGAGGAATCTGGAAAGGACAATCTTGTCCCTAGTGTTGGCGGTGCTGATGAGGAAGTGCATATGGTTTGGGTTGCTAAGGATGTGGACAGATACACATTTAAAGTACTCTAAATGCCACTTTGATTAGGAACACATCCAATTCTGACCACTTCAGCTCTGTGCAGATATGTAGCTCCCTCAGCCTCCCCTCTCCAGAGCACTTCATAATGTCATGAACGCATAAAGCAGGGAAGCTGGAGAGCAGGAATCCCTGCATAAGTCTTTGCCTCTGGACTACTCTGGAGGTTTCTGAAGACAGCAATCAGCACTTTTTGGATGGATGGTCCTCCCTCCCCGCCCCGTTGGAGTGGGGGAAGCACTATGGGATGCTGGAGGATAGATTCTGGAAGGAACCACTTTGCGTTCTGTTGGAGCATGTGGACGTTTCAGGAAGTGGTTCAAAGTGAAGTGCTTCAAAAGATGCTTTTTTTGGGGGGGGGGGGGAATCATTTTTGAAGCACTTTGGGTATTTTTGAAGCTGTACTTTGGGTGTGAACATCTGGACCCTTGTTGCTTGTAAAGCTTCAAAGACACTTACAGCACTTCAAACACCATGTTTGTCCATGGCCTATATAATGTTGATACTGTATACCATCACAGGAGATTCTGCCCTTACGAGTTACCCAACATGAGGCATAGAGTAAGCAGTAGTAGTATATCCACCTGCTTTGGTTGGTATCCGGTGGAATTGAGAGGCCAAGGGAATCTGTTTTGAAGAATGTTTTGTGGTACATCTCTGATGTAAAATTCTATTTTAAATATGAAAATGAAATACAATTGTAAACTGATTTTTTTTCCCATTTATTATAAAGTTAAGTATGCATATTGTGTGTACATGTGTGTCTTAGTCATATATAAGAACTCCAGCTGAGGATCAGAGCCCTATTGTGCCTTATGCTTTACGAACAAGTAACAAAGATGGCAGCCTTTGCCTTAGGAGCCTTCTCAACCCAGGTGGGAATTATCGTTCGTCCACAAATATAATTGACTCTCTTGAGCCATTTAGCATTTTTATCCAAATCCCATCTATGTATCCTATCATGAAGACACTTCATTAACTATAAAAAATATTACCTATCTTGTTTGTGTGTTAACCTGGATAGACTTCCATGTAAAGGCTGTGCAGGAGAATTTTATGTAATAATAGTTAATCAACATGGAAAATATCAGTTGGGACGCTTGCAGAATCGGTCATCTCTGTCTGTCTCCCATGACATTTATTTTTCTTTTTAGACACTGCAGGCTTTTACATCATAAACAAGTTTCATCGGTTATTTGCCTCTCACACCCAGCCCAGGGTTACATAGTTCTGTTAGGTGTGCTGCTGTTGTTCTGCAGTAGATGGAATGCTGGAAAAATTCCAGGGGCTGTTGGTAAACACAGGGCTCAGTTTAGTAGTAATTGGTTTCTTCCTGAATTTCATAAATTAAGGTCAAAAGCAAAAGTAGTAAGTAGGAAGTAAGCTGTCTTCTGAAAATTATTTTAGACAGGATGCTAAGTGCTCACTCAGTTCTTTCTTGGCAGAAAATTTTAAAAGATTTGAAACTGTAACAGCAGGAGCTGTTCATGTGTGACAAACTATCCCAAGAGTCATCTTGATGTTAAGATTAAGGCCAACACGGAAGAAGTGCTTTTTCAAGGGGAGGTGAGACAACTGCTTGTGTTGGGGGTGCTTTACTGCCCTTCATCCTAAAAGGAGGCTTCTGCTGCTGCCTGACCTGAATATGAGGGTCAGTCAGAATTGATGTCTCCTAATTTTTATCTCCTAAGTAAACTATAGAGTGGACAGGCTTGCTTCTTGTAGACTTGCCTAAACGAGTAACAGTAAACTCAGAGGTCTATGTCAAGGCCCTGAAGAAACTGAAACATTGCATGCAAAGAGCTCAACAGAGATACATCTAAGGTACTGCTTCTGCACTACACCTGCCCATGCACCAGCTTGTGCACCACAGAGGCAATTGCACTGTATGTTGCTCCATTTACCATCTTCCATATTGTATATATACTAGGGCAACATTCTGGGGATAAGAGAGAAGTGATGGAGGCTATGTGACAGTGCCTATGCACCAGTGCCGTAGTTAAGAAGGCCATGACATATCTCTTGTTTTATCCAAGCAGTTGTTCCAAGAACATATTTATTTTTTACTATACATGATTTTACATGCAAGATTTGGCTGCATCTAAGAAATTGGGCCTTACTGGACTATTTTAAAATGGTATAACAGTGGGGAGAAGGGGCCTTTAATGTTTTACCAAAGTGCTAAAGTCAGGAAGGAAGAAGCATTTTGTAGTCGTGTATGATGGATTTGTATATGTGTGTAGACGCACATACATGCACCAAAATCATTTTTTAAATTTCTTATCCCATGTCTGTCTCCTCTTCCTCTGATTGGGAAGTGCATACCAGATTTACCAGTTTCCAGTTTCCATTTTCACATTGAGAATTTCTGAAGTATAGAGCATATGGATTCATTCATTCACTGCTTGAATTCTAACAAGTTAAAACTTAATTTTTGGGGGAAAAAAAAGAAAGAAAGGAACTTTTTTCTATCCTTTCAAGGAGCTATAACAACTGTATGCCAGCTTTAAGTTATTTTTCAACAGACACACAGAAGAGTGATGCATGTGTGATATTTTCAGTGGGGGCCTGGTGGTTTGCAAGAGCTAATGATCCTCTCTAGCACAGGGGCTGGCAACCTTTTAGGAGCAGCTTGCCAAATTAACGTGGCTTGCTCTGAAGGCAATTTTTCCTCAGCTGCTGAATTACTGCTGGAAGTTCTAATGCACGTATGACTAGCTGCTGAATTGCCACTGATGTCTCTGCCTCCGGGACTGAAAGAAATCGCTTCACAAGCCACATTCGGCTTGTGGTGCTTTAAGGTTGCTGACCTTTGATTTAGAATACGATCCCATAGAAATATTATCATGTTATTTTTCCTTGCACAGATGCCTGAGATCTAGGAGAGTGGATCTATGTTACCTCTTCAGTGATTAGTGACTCGAGCCATTGTTTTCAATGGTGAGAGATGGCACAAACTTCAGCATTAAACGCACAAAAGCTGAATCATTTGACTCCAAGAAGAAATTCCCTCTCCAGTGAAGAAGTAGCTATTTCTCTGCAAGCCAGACACATTAGAAAGAGACCTGATATCTCTTATGTGTATGAACAACAGTTGTTAGTCTAAGTATTGTTTTTTTACTGTCCAGTTGGAGAAGTGCCAACATCTTGCTAGCATCTCATGATGTTTCTTTTCATAAAACTAATGTTTGCAAGAGCACATATCCTTCCCCTCTTTTTTTATTCCAGTGGGATGGTAATGATTGTATCTCAAATAGAGGAGCCAAATAGCAACAGAGGGGATACTTCAGTAATTTAGTTTTTACTGTGATATGCATCCAGATTGCCCGTGTGTGGGAAGTGTTTTGGCAAGTTAGTAGGATGTGTGATAGGGCGGTAGATGAATGATCACATCTCCAGTAGAACATGGAGCCTGAAATTAGCAGCCTGTAATTTGGAAAGTGTCCAGGAAAAGCTGTGAGAAATTTTATTTTGGATTTGGAATGAACCAGGAAAAGGGAGGAAGTTTGGTCTTGCATTGTGCCAAATCTGTGCTCATGCTTTATCCTCCTAATGATCCTCCACATGGCTTTCCAAGCATGTAACATGCCAAATCAAATTTGACATCCATGGTAGCCGTGAATTGGTTGGTTATTCTCTCCAGCATTTCTTGGTTTAATATTTATTATTTAGCTGTAGGTTCTTAAAGTTTTCCAGATCATCACTAGGATGTTGTCTTTTACTTGCTCCTTTTCTAATGGGAAGGGAAGATAATGGTAAATTATCTGTCAGACAGTGGCTGCCTCTAAGTCCTGAAAGGAGCTGGAAAGCTTTAATTGCAGTCAGAACACTGCATGTTGCCTAGGCCTGCACATGCTAAAAAAAAAAAAGGATGTGTGTATTGTTTTTAATATTCCACCTTCCATCTTCAAAGCCCTTTCCAAACTGGATAATTCTGTGAGGTATTACCATCTCCTTTATGCATTTACATTTTTTTAGTTCTTAAAGAGTTCTTTTAAAATACCACAGTTTAAAAAAACAAACAAACCCCCAAACCCACACTTTTTTAAAGGGATTTCCAGACTCTAATTTAGAAACTTCAGGTTTGAGCTGGCGATCAGTTGTAGATACCAGTGGTGAATTTAAGTATCTGCTTGGGTAATAGGTGAAGTCAAGGGGTAGGCAGACATTTACATTCACTGTTGCACCTCTAGTTTTTCACCCACAGGTGTTTGTGGGTGCAAAGTTGTTGGGCATTAAAAAATGTAGTGATTAACTGTAAGAGATTTCCTCCCCCCCAGCAATTTGCATAGGGCAAAAATGTGAGGTTTAACATAACCTTCACTGTATCATGTCTGTTGGAGTACCATCCATTTCCTGTTTCCATGGAATATTCCCAGAACTTTGTTTGTGCTCTAGGCATGCACTTTAAGAAAATTCTGTTCGTCACAGAAACATGTTTTAATTTGGCATATTTTATTCAAATAAACACACAAAGAATCTCCCATTTCAGATTAGAAAAATAAATAGGTTCTAAATGGCAAACGTTTTAATTTAAGTTGTCACTTCTTTCTCTCACACCAGTGATACATTTAGCTGTAAAGAGAAAACTTGTTTGAAAGCAGAGTTAAATGTGCACATTTATTTCTTTTGCTGTTACTGATTTCTTTATGTGGAAGTACGTTAGCTGAAAGTTGATACAAATATTTGTTTAGTTTGTCAGTAAAAGTTAACTTGGTTAAAAATGATAGCACTCTGGCAACTTTTTAACTAACAGGTTAGTTCTGTAATTATATAACTATGAGATTATTAAAATTGCAGGGGTGTGTTTGTGTGTTTTCTCAATGTTATATACACAGTTTACTATGTGAACATTCATTTGGTTTAGAAAAATACAAAGGACAAAATCAGGTCTCCCACAGCTTATATTAAATAGTATATTATTCATGATTTGTTTCCACTTGTTTTTAATGAAGTGACTTCTAGGTACAACTTAAATTTAAAATTAGTACAAGATACCTTGCAAAAGAACTTTTTTCCATGCATCATTCAGGAGTATGAACAGAATCCCTATCTAGAATTCACTGGCTTCTGCAAAAGTTCTCTTGAAGGTGAAGAACAGCATAAGCTATATCATCAGATACAGAAACCTTGGGGTTGGTGTCATCTTTAAATTATGTGTGTTCACAGAATCTGTTTAAAAAAAAAAAAGACATCAATCTGAACTAGAACCTTTAGGCCTGTTGACAACATAAATATTCATGAACTGAGAAAGAAGAGATCTCTTTAGGCAGTTTTAAAATGCTGTAGAGTTTTGTTTAATTCAAAACAATCAGACTTTCTCAGAAAAGACAGTTTCTGAGGGTAATGAGTGAGTATCACTCCTGTTCCTTTAGCTGAGGCCCAAGAACATTTTCCTAATGGCAATTTACCTGATGGCATTCAATGCCGAAAATGCAAAGTGCTCCACCTTGGGAGAAAGGACCCACACTAGTCTTATAGGCTCAGCAATGTTGTGCTTGCTATCACTGCATCCAAAAAAGAATTGGGGGTCATGATTGACCACAAAATGAACATGAGCCAACAATGCGACACCGCAGCTGGCAAAGCAAACAAAATTCTGGCCTGCATTTTCTGTTGCATCTCAAACAAGAGCCAGGAAGTCATCCTCCCACCTTACTCGGCCTTGGTAAGTACTGCGTCCAGTTCTGGGCTCCGCAATTCAGAAAGGATATGGAGAAGCTCAAGAGAGTCCAGAGGAGAGCCACGCAAATGATTAGTGGACAAGAGGGCAGGCCTTATGAGGAGGGGCTGAGAAATGGCACCCTACAGCCTGGAGAAATGTAGACTCAGGGTGACTTGGTGGCAGTTTTTAAGCATATAAGGGATCTGCACTGGGAACTGGGAGAACGACCATTCAGCAGAGCATCCCAAGGAAAGACAAGGTCCAATGGTCACAAACTCTTGGAAGACCATTTTAGGCTGGACATAAGGGAAAACTTCTTTACTGTCCGAGTCCCCAGGGCCTGGAATAAACTTTCCCCAGAGGTGGTATAGGCACTTACTCTGGATTCCTTTAAGAAACACTTGGATGCCTGTTTTGCTGGGATCATTTGACCCCTGCTGACTGTCTGCCCTTTGGGCAGGGGACTGGACCTGATGATCTTGCAAGGTCCCTTCCAGCCCTAATGTGTCTGAAATTTATGAAATCTTATTTTTTTTCTACATAGTTCTTCAACAAGGGTAGACACACATTCATAGTTTTTCTGCTTTTATCATTTAAAAAGAAACAAAAAGGAAGAAAAAAACATTTTGGGCACTTTTAAATATGTTCTAATGACGGGATAGAAGCACAATATACGCTCCAGCAAGAGAATAAAAGCACCATGTCTCTATCTCTTGCAGATTGCATTTAAGGACCAGAATTGACTAGACCTTCTGTGTTGCATCTTAGTCCGAAAGCTTTATTTAAACTTGAAACGTCACCTTCAAACAGTGAGGAAAGCCAGAAAGCAAACCTTCTAGAGGTTTCTTCTAGAGGAGTGCACAGAACTGAGAGTACCACTTTTCTTTGGTAACAGTGATTTGTCACAACAGTTCTGGCTGGCTCAACATCAGCTCTCTGGGCAGTTCATGGGTGGAAGTAAAACTGGATTTTTTTCCAGTTTATCTTCTACTTGGAAAGTAATTTAGAGTAAGTGTTGTATGAAAGGTGCATTAGGTGCCCACATGCCCGATTTAATGCAGGGGTGGGCAAAATGCGGCCCATGAGCCAGATGCGGCCCACTAGACCATTCTGTCTGGCCTGCAGGGCCCCTAAAAAATTTAGAAAATTAATATTTATCTGCCTCTGGCTGCCTGTTATGTGGCCCTCAATGGCTTGCCAAACTCAGTAAGTGGCCCGCCACCCAAAATAATTGCCCGCCCCTGCAATAATGACGTAACATGAAAAGTGCTAACATAGCCATTCAAAAAGTGTCCTTTTGTTCCCCCCTTAAATGTTGAAAATTTGTCACCATTGGTAGGACCAGAACAGTGGTGACTGAATTACTTTAATTGATACTGTTCTAGTTAATATATTACATGGTTGTCAGTGTGCTGTGTACAAGTTCAAAGCAGAGATTTGGAGAATTTTAACTGCACTGTAGAACTGTACAGTTTGGTTTACATCTGTTAGAGCTATTATTGTAGGTTGTTGTCAGATTAAAAAAAAAATTAAGCGTCTAACCCTCATCATTTTTATGAAAGCCAGAATTCTGAGATTCCATGAGCTGCAGCTGTAGGAGGGACCTATAGTGTCTGGACCTTAATTCTGTCCACTAATGGGTCACTTCAGATTAATTTGGAAACTCTTTTATGAGCCAGTTCAAGTTTCACAAGACCACCCAGCAGTTGTTGTAATACGCTGGCTACCTAAGGATGGAGATTAGTGTGCAGAGTCTGATTGATAAAGCTCTGTGGCTTGTGATCATCCAGTTTGAGAGAGAGGTGGTTGTCCTGGGTCTTACTTCTACACCTGAAATCTGAAGCAGCTCTTCAGCTGGAAATTCTCTGATGTTTGAGAGAGTAGGTGGTAGGGAATTCAGCTTTGGAATGAATTCACTTCTCATCTTGCTTTGAAATAGCCCTACATTCAGACATTGGTTCAAAGCCTATTTTTTGTGAGTGGCAAGGATTCTTGTATGTGGTGGGTTTTTTATTAGACCAGTGGCACAACTGGGATAGACTTAAACCAGTTTTAGCATCTGAAATATTAGAAAGCTTATCTAATTCTGTCCCAGCCGGGCAGTTGGTCCAAGATGGAGGTTCCCACACTTTTTCTTACTGTGTATCACCTTCCATATTTACCAGGTGCCCATGTACACCTACTAGCATACGGTTTATATTTTAACCCCTTAAATGTTATTTATTCTAATGAAAATGAAATCTGTCATTATACAATTTCTCCTGTGTATCCCCCAGAGATGTCTTGTGTATTCCCAGGGGTATGCATACCACAATTTGGGAACCTCTGCAATAAAAGATAACATACACAAAAATCCTTGTCTCTTGCATGCTTCCTAGACCAGGAATTGGCAATATTTTTGGGCAGAGTGCCAAAAACACCTTCAACCTTGACTTGTAAGATGTTGGCATGCCAGGGAGAGGTGGCAAGGGTGCTGCAAGGAGCCCAATCCTTGTTTTGGCAATGCAGCCCCAACCCCTTCCTGCCATCTGCCCTAAGGCGCATGTGCCAAACAAAATGCCTTTGCATGACACACGTGGGTGCCCATGCCAAGGGTTGCTTTCCCCTGTCCAAGTCCTTTATGGCTACAATTAATCCAGCACAGTCAAAACATGAAAGATATGTCTTCTTGAGTATCATTTCGTAAGGATAGAAGTGAGTCTCCCCAGGATAATTTTTCTGCCATTTCAGAGTAAGTGAGCAAGCAGGTTTTTTAAGATTTATTTGTAATGTCTTTATGCTGTGCATTTTTAATTGATGGCTAGAATACCTAGAAGAAGGAGATGTTTTGGGTGTTCACTTGCATTAAGTTAAATGAATAAAATTTCCTCTCCGGCTTTCTTCAGCCAAAACTAATACTATGGGGATGATTTTGTGCTGCATATTATATGTGTTTATATACTATTACATCCTTGTTATGAATTGTTGTGCAAGTAACACCTAGAAAACTATGACAGAACAGTGTTAGAAACCAAATTATTATAAGATATAGGTTCAAAGGAATCTAAAATATTTGGGTGCCCAGTTTACATTGACTTCCTTTGTAAGTTGGGCACATAATACCCTCATGCTGCAGTTGAAGATAGTTCTAATTATTCAAGTAAACTTCCTCATATACACAAGGCCAGTTCACATTATTTGTATACCAACATAATATATTACCTTCATATATTATAACAGTCATGTAAGAGTTAAAGTCTGAACTGGTAGCCTGTGTGTTGCAAGAAAATGTGTACAATTAACAATTATCCAAGATAAGGGGTTTCTAAAATAAGACTGAGTCTTTAAAACTTTCCATATGTCCCCACTAAAAAATAATCTACAAAACCAGAGAGCAAACAAAACTATTCGATAAGACATGGATTTACCCACCCTGGGCTGTGTCTGGGCTGTGTCTATGATTTCCTTCCATTCTTCCTACTTCTCAACTTCAAGCTGTTGTCTTGGGCCCATTAATGGGAAAAGTAATTCTCAAACAGCTCACCAGAGCAGAGGGTTAAGGCCCTGAACTCATGGGACCTGGACTGAATTATTGCTCAGCTCACAAAGTCTGTAGGAGGCACCGTCTTGGAAAAGTTACTTAATCTTCCTTGGTCTCAGTTCTTCATTTGTGAATGTTGCTTCCCACCTTCACAAAATGGTTATAAGCATAATTCACCAATATTTGGTGTTTTCAGAAATGATGATGTTGTGAGGCATATAAATATTTGTGTGTGTGTGTGTGTGTGTGTGTGTGTGTGTGTGTGTGTGTGTGTGTGTGTGTGTGTGTGTGAGAGAGAGCAGAGGAATTAGAGATGGAAGATACACCTACAGGTACTAAACTGTCTATATCAGTCTCTTCCACTTCTAATTTTTGTGTTGCAGGTTCGCCTTTGTTTCTTTAGGGAAAAGTTAGCATGCTGGCTTGGTAATTGTGAAGCTGGACTATGAGGGCAGTCTGAATGTTTTTTAACTTGCTAGCAAATGCCAAGAAACAAGGGTGTCATGAAAAATATACTTAACTAGTATGTGGTGGTTGTTTGCAGATGTAATGGTTATTACTGCAGTCAGCTGGGTTGCATCTAATAATTACCATAGCAACTAAAGCTCAGAAAAAACTGAAAATAACTGCCGAATGCAGCTTACACTTTATAGTGCACATGGCCATTGTATTACCTCTTTAGAATGTCATTGCATTCAGTTAAGCGTAATGTATAGTATGGAGGCAGTGCTTTATATTACTACTTTTTAGAAAGAAGAAGTGGTAGCTTGATGTTTTTCAATATTGATCTTTTTAAAATCTCACAAATGAAACAAAAATCCAGCAGACTTTCCTACTGAGACTTTCCTTTTTTGTTGGTAAATGTAGGTCCTGTCTCCATGAGAAAGCAACATTTTTTAATTTAATATATAGTTTTGAAACTAGCCTGGTTACACCCAGGCAAACTCTTTATTTTGCCTTTCAAGTCTTATTTGAGTGTCTCTTAAACCTGACTTCAGCTGACTTTGGTCTTCAAAATGAAAAAAATAGCTTAGTTATATGCTTTTGGGAATCTGCCTCTCTTTTTTATTCTTCCTCTTACTTTTTAGCCCATAAAGGCAAGACTTGTCAGGGTTGTATATGATTAAGAATATTTTTAATTAAAAAAAAATACCTCATATGTAGAATATGTGATCTCTTCCTCCCACTTGGCTTTACCTTCTTTTTCTGCTGCAATCGTAGTTATATGTTCCAGCTCAGAGGGTGGGAAACGTAACTTGGTTGAAGCTGAAATGAGTTAGAATGGCAGGAATTGCTCAACAGGAGACTTCTCCTTAATGTTTCAGATATTTCTCTTTCACATGCATATATGTTACTTTCCGCCTGACTTTTCAAGTGGTGTTGGAACACCCGCAGCTCCTGCTGACTTCAGCACCTATGAAAATCAGGCTTCTTTTGAATACTTGTGTCTCATAGTGTGTTAATGGATGCCCTGAGGTACCAAAGCTTTAAATTGAAGCTAGGTTTAGGCTCCTGAGTAGGGCTTAATTGTGAGAGAGTTAGCACCTATGAATGACTGTCCTGTATAGCAGCTGCTTGTCTGGAGTCTCAAAAGTTTGGCACTGCCATTTATAGTCCCATTTTAAATTCAACACCAGAATATATTTGTAAACGACTTGTATGTTTTGACAGGGTGGACAAGGAAGAGCTATAAAAATGTTTGGAATTTATTGTGTGTCAAGTGCAAGTCCTTTTCTAAATTGAAATCATTTAGCAGTTATGCATTTCCACTGACCTGTGGTATCATCCCATCCCATATTACACTGTTAACTGTAGTTACTACTTATGTTTTACAGGAATTCCTTGGCACTTGATACAGGCATGGCCAAACATTTCCAGTTCTGGAGGAGAGTGCTAACTTGGGGAGCGACTGTTAAGGCAAACCAAAAAATTTGCTGAGAACACCCATAGTGTGACAGGAAGGGGCAGCCTTCCAGCCCAGCAGCCATGCCTTTCGGCCTGAAATTGCGACGGACCAGGCGCTATAATGTCTTGAGCAAGAACTATTTTGTGGCACGGATTCGTCTGCTGGACAGCAATGTGATAGAGTGCACACTCTCCGTAGAAAGCACAGGTCAGGAGTGCCTGGAAATCGTGGCACAGAGGCTGGAATTACGTGAGGTAAGGGTGACCCAGGAATGACCATCTGTCGCTTGTAATTTGACATAAATTTAGCTCTAGCAATTTAGCATTTGGAATCTGTTTATTTAGAATCATGTTATTCTTGGAGTTGGCCTGATCCTATCAGTGCGTGGAACATTGGCAAACGCATTCTGGTTGCATGAAAAATATGAGCAGTGTGCTACTTATGGCTTGTGCTGTGATTCACATTTACCTTTTGAAAGAACTTTACATTCTTTTCAGAAGATAAAATGAATCATTTTATTCCTTGCCTGAATAGCTGATGTTCCCACATCTGGGCACACATTCAATATTTAATCTCCTACTTGTGGTGAAGGTAGTGGCTCTGTTTTTTGTTTGTTTGGGTTTTTTTGGGGGGGGGAAGGGGGTTGCTCTTATTTATTTATTTATTTCATTTATTTTAAAGGGCTGCTTTTAAAAGACCAGAGACAGAACTGTAAAAAGATGTCTTAGAAAACGGTGCTAATATTATATCACACAGTCCTCTGGTTCTTGCATAGTTCTGATTCAGTCCTTCAGAGAAGCTAGAAATAAGCTGGATTTTTTTTTTCATTCTTTAATTGTATGAATAGTTTTTATTTCTTTGATCATCTGTTGTGTGTTTCCATGGATATACATTGTCTCCATATTTTGGTTTTTTTAAGGTTGAAACGAGTAGAGAATGAGATCATTCCATCAGTTTAATTGACCAACAACTCTCTGGGAGCCAATTGTTTGTCGGATGTTACAGTCCAAAGTTATAGGCATGTGAAAAAATAGGGTTTACTTTACTAGAGCTCTTCAGAAAAGCTGTGTGAAGGGTGTCATGAAGACAGTCTTTCTGGTTAGAGCTCAGTAACATTGAATTTCTCTTGATGTAACAATACTGATTTCAGTGATTCACTAGTTGAATTACACTAGTGATTCTATTTAAACATTGTACTGCATGAATATTTTTTGCACTTTGTCCCACAGGCCAGCCCCAATCAAGGTTAGATGCTTAGGGTTCCTAATTAGATGTAGAGACTTGGTTACCTCCCAAAGCTGATCCAGATTGCCTAATCACTTTTCAGCAAGGTATCGTCACCTCACCAACAGGAAATGCTAGGCCCAGAGGTGTGTCTGAACTCCTGCTGCTCCTCAGAGGATAGGTGTCTGACTCAGATGTGTAGGGAGGTGTTTCTGTTGTGTCCGGTCAAAATTGTCCAGAGGGGGAGATGCTGGTCTAAACTAAAAGGTATTAACTCACAGCAGTGCTGACTTAAATATGAAACATAATATCCTAAAGAGGAGCCCACCTTTTTCCTATTAGCCTAGTAGTTAGAGACTTTACTCCATCACATATCTGAGCTCTAGGCTCTCTCCAGCCTAAGGGAGTTGAACCCACAGGTCCCCCCATCAGCAGAGTGCTCTAACCACTCTCTGTGATAGACTGCCCGAAGGTTTCCTTCATCCTTTCAGTTGAAACTGGCCCACAGGAATGGGACTAGAAAGGTAGCAAGCAAAGTGGGGCTGGGGTTCCCAACCCATTTTCGGGGGAGTGTCCCCCTCATTGGGCTACTGCCAGCCTCCCTCTTCCTTGCTTTTCTAGACCCATGAATATTGTTGTCTTGGTTGTCCTGTGGTACATCTTCCAAAAACAGGAAGGGTGGTTTGAGCCTCCTTTAGCTGAAGATGGTTTTGAAACTGGGTCTTCCCTTTTCTAGATGTGTGTTCTTGGCACTAAACTATTGGGCAAAATATGAGTTCTTCCTCCTCTGTTTTCTTTTGAGCAGCATGCAAGCTTTCGGCATGCAAACAGTGACAAGTCCGTTCTGTCCTCATCTAAAGAATGAGGTACTAGGTTATGTTTATTATTTTCCAGAACCAATGTGGACTACAACAAGCGTAGGCAGAAGTTAGTCATGTAGGTGGCTGATCTGGGTCAGTTCTGAGTATTTGCAGGAGTCAAAGCCCCAGGTGCTTAGGGATCTAGATGTTTAGGCAAAAATGGAGGTGTCTACTATATCTAGATGTCTGAGCAGCTTTGCAATTGTTGAGCAGGGCCAATTAAGATTACTTTTTTTCACTAAGTCAGAAGTCAGTCACCTCAATCCTGTTTGCATGTCTACAGGGTCATTTAGGATCTGGCCCTGAAAGCTTTATTTCTTGATAAGTTTCTCAACCTGGCTTTTCCAACAAGAAACATATGTCTTAAAGGAATTTCCTATCAACCTCTGCTGGCAGAAGGTCTGTTACAGCTTCTGGATTGACATGTTTCTCAAGTATTGTTTAAAAATATGACAAATTCATATGGCGTCACAGTAAGTTCTGTACCTGGAGATTATGGTGTCACAAATGGAAGAATATCAATGGCTAGGAATACTTATTTTAATCAATAGCAAAAAAAAAAAAAAACCCTCTTAAAAACAAAATTTGTTTCCAGACCAATTTAGACCATTTAGTAGTAATAGAGAATGAAGGAAGAACACATCCTGTGGATATGTACACACATGTATAGGCAGAAAATGAGGCAAAAATCAGCATGCTAAAGAGAAGTTTTTTTCATAAGATGTTATTAGCCTTTACATTTTGAAAGTAGTATGGTATACGGTACACTTTTTAGTAAAGATCAGAGTCATAAGATTTTAATGCTTTGAGAAACAAATAGTGTCTTCTCTTCCACAGCTGTCGTGCAAGGTTCCTAGTCACAGTTTAATCAGTGTGGTTCTGTTGCTGGAGAGGATTTGGTGAACTAGCATGGAGGTTAGAAGCCACCTGGGCAGCTTTGAGTGTAGTTCTTCTCTTGGGCTACATACCGACATTCAAATAATCTGAGAATTCTTCCAGGTTTGTTCTCCTGGTAGGAAAACTTACAGCCTCATGTCCAGATATATGAATGCTGAGCCCCTGAAGAATGGAGAGTTTGCAGTGCTGACACCATGCAGCCAGAAGGGCCCTATGCACATGTCTCAGCATGATCCCCTAGTCTGCCTAGCAACTGATAGCATTAGTGCATAGGGCAGCCATTTTTACTCTGGAAGAGAACGGCTGAGCATCTGTACACTCATGGTTTCTCCTGTGAGAGCAGCCACTCAGGAGGAATTGAATGAGTGTATGAGTCTATTGAGCTCTGCTGCATAGGCCGAGAGGAATGTTGGGCTGGCAGACCTAGCACTCTACATTCCCATCTTCCTTTGGGAGGTGGTCTTTTGCTAGAGCTATGCAAAAGACCACAGTTCCATTTGGGGGTAGATTTCAAGATTTCAGAATCTGTCTTGTTGCCAAACAGGAACAAACTTCAGAACTGTAGAAATTCTCTGAAAAGAACGGGGAAAATCATTAAAATATTTAAAACAGGAAGTTATTTCATAATATTGGAACTGACATTTTTTTTCAATGTTCCCAAGTTTTCTTCCAAGTGAAATATTGACAAAACTTAAGAATTTTCCAGCTCATTCTCATTTTTTCTGGTTCCATATTTTTATTGATGGGATATGGTTCTCCAACCCAGTGTAGTAGCAGTCACCAACTTGATCTATTGTTGTTTTATGTTCTGGAGCAAGGAGAAAAGTTCTTTACTTTTCAGCCTTAACAAAACCATCTCTAAACCAAGATGGAGCTTTTCCAGGTAGACTGGGGATGGAGGAGTATGGTTTTTCAGTGGGGGGCGGTTTAAGCCCAAAGAGCTGTGGTGTATTTTCCCTTTACCATCTAGGCCCAATGTTCCCTTTTTCTTTTTATCTTAAACACTATCCTCACATTTCCTTTACCTACATTATTTATACATAATCCTTTCTTCAATCTGCTTTAAGATTGTGTGATGTGTGATATAATTTTTTAAAAAATGTTCTGATGTTTCATATCATAAACTGTATTCATGTTCTTGACACATTTGCATGAGTCTTCCTATTGTATAATTTCCAGGTGTGCAGTAGTCTATATCTTCAGGATCAGGAATAAATGCACCTTTTAGTCAAGATGATTTGTAAAGAAAATATTTTGTTAAAAAAAAAACCCTCTACTTGCTTGAGTTGGCTTTGTGCATTTTTGTGGAAGAGCTGTCAGTCATTATCCCACACATGACTGAAGAACAGTATCTAATGGATTATGTATATTTTTATTTGATCTTCAGGGAATGCAGCACTGAGTCAGGGTTCAAACATGGGTCAGCAGAAAGTATGTATACCCATGTAGACTATTGAAAAATGTGTTTGAATCCTGTCTAGCAACTAACTGCCTTAGCTAGAAGATCTGATACATAGACAACTAAAAGTTATAATAAAAAAGAGCTTTAATGGTAGCACTGTCAAGGATTAACAGTACTAGAAATGAAAATGTAAGAAAGAAAAGCTACAGAAAAGATGCCATCAACCTGTATCTGTTGCACAAATTATAAGGCTTTAGAAAAAGACTTCAGTATAATAGGACTTATTCTTTCCAATAAAAGTAGTAGTGAATATGTACTGACTTATGATTAAAATTAGTTTGCTGTACTTCCTAGTCACTTCTTTGTTTTCCTTAAGACAATGCAATTCAATAGTAATGCACTGTCTTCGGTGGCTAAGAGTTGAATTTGTTAATACTGAAGTGAGCGCAGAAACTATTTCAATATTAGGCTACTTTCAGAAGCCTGAGATAACGGGCTTGTGCGTTATTACCAGCACCCTTTACTAAAGCACTCTGGGCTTTTCCTGGAAGGTCTCTCATCCTCACTGGACGCAGTGGCTGGGCCGTATTCTGCAGCCTGTGCTGCCTTGGGCAGGTCTTATTGGACTTGCTTTGCAAACTAGGTAGGATAATATTCACTGTGAGCATAGATGGGAGACCTTTCAAGTACAGGCAGCTAAAGTAAAAAATACTGTTTGCCCCTGTAAATCAGCATTGAATTAATGCCTAGCCATGGAATTTGGAGTACTGTTCCTTAAGAGGGAATTTTTGTACTTTATACCAAAAGGATCTGAGACTGTCTCTCCCTCAGAGTTCATTTTTTAGTTGGCCTTCTAGCTGAAGTTCCACTGAGTGTTCTGTCTGGATCATCAGATTACTTTGAGGGAGGTTGCTTAGTCTGGTGCTTGTCAGCTGATGAGCTTCCTTAGGTTTCCACCTCCAGGCATTTCTGCCATTCTCTCTGATACATGAGTGAGGGCATCTCCATTAGACTACAGGATATAGCAACGCTTATTTGTTGCAAAGTTTCTACAGGGGTCTTGTGTAAATACAGCTTCTGTTTTCACTAAATAATTTATCTTTTTACCCACCATAGCTTACTCCATAGGCTGCTTTTAGTTTGTTGTCCTTAGCTGACACGGGTTTCCTGATTTGTCTTGTATCTAACAAAAACACGCAGCTTTTAAACCAGAATGTGCTTGATAACACCAGCCTTACATATGTTATGAGGTGTTAGGTAGAACACAAAACAATTTAAGAAAAATATTGGAGAAATAAGTTACAGCCTCTTGCTTTTTAGACCTCTTCCAGTATATTCAAGGCCTCCTCCACATGTTACACTGAAGGCGTGATTAACCAAGTAATCATTCCAGTCAAACCAACTACACGTTCAACCAATTAATAGCCTGATAAAACAAGCAATAAGCTACAAAGTTATTCCATAAAAATGTGCAATAACTTTGTACCTTGTTCTAAGCACTCCATTAATTGAATGTGTGGCCAAGTGCTCCTCTGTGGCAGGAAACCCCATTAATTGTGGGGCTCCCAGCCCTGTAGCTGACAAGGCTTGCAATGGTAGCACCATAGTCAGCTGCAGGGCTTGCAGTGAGGCGAACACTGTCCCCTCTGTGAGTCTCCTTGCGTGCAGGGCTCACAGCAGGGGCAGCAAGGAGAACGCCCCCACAGCTATGAGATGTGCATCTCATGGTGTGCACTGGTGGCAGTGTTCCATGCAGTGGGATCTAATATGTGATCCCACAGTTGGGCCTCCTGCCATACACATGTGACATGGCAGGAGGTGCAATTGTATGGATTATGCATTTGATCCCATTTCACCTTTACCTGTACATGTTGTGGGGACCCATAATGCATCATCCTGAGAACAAGAGCAACCAAAGTTTACAATTTATCCACAAAATATGTAGCGCATAGATAATAGTATTATACTTTGTTTTGCAGTCAATGTACCTTGGCACTTCTAGAATCAATCTAGAAGTTTGCTTCAATCACTAGTCTCACAGTGGTAAGAGTGCTCACTGTTTCGGTTACTGCTACTTGTGACAGTGGGCTTTTGGTTCGTTGGTAGACCGGAAATAGTACTGGCACTTGGAAATGATATATCAGATGGCTTTTTTGGTCATCTATATGAAATGAACTGTTGATTTCAGTCCTGTATGAGCAGACCGAGTCAGTTGCCTAAAGGAAAAGACTGATGCATCCGATAGCCAGTTCTCTGCAAGACAAGTCTCCATATTTGTAAATTATATACTGGTATAAGAGTCTGGTAATCTTAGAGTGGGGGATGGTTGCTGTTTAAGTCCTTAGGTATTATAAAATGGTTGTGTCCTAAAATAAATAACATTTACTGAGGTGTTAAGCTGGGGAGCTGAATCTTAGCTTCTTGGTACAGATTCTATGATAGGTGTAGAAATGAATTCTCTGCACTCCAAGTGACTTGCTTTGGTATCCTTTGTTTAAGCCTATACTATATCACTTTTTTTCTTCATTCCCACAAAGTCCACTCTACCCTCCTCTGGAGAAGAGGGCTGTGCACACATACTTCCACCGGTACATTTCTTTATTTAGTTGTATAAGATACATTGGACAATCTATCAGATCCACTGAAGCATATGAGGTACTTCAGACATAATGCTTGTTTCATTTTCCTTGGAAAATTGGAAGCAAGTCAGATGATACACCCTCTTCCCCCCACCATTGTGTTACTGTAGCAGTTTTCCACCACAGTAACAAACCTGTTTTTTATCACTGGAAAAAAGAATTTTGCCGCTTTAAACCTGTTGGTTACAGTACTTATTTTAACTAGTTTTTTTAATTGATCTAAATTTCGATTCCATATCTTGGTTAATAGATGATTTTAAAACATTTGACATCGGTAACTTGGACATTAGCCTACTTCACTGCTAATTTTTTAATATTCTTCAAGTACAGTACAGCATTTTCACTTAGAACTGCTATTTCATGTTGAGACTGAACTCTTGTCTTGCAGTTAGTTTCTAGAGTTCACGTATTAAAGGATTTCCCTTATAGTGAAATTTTTATACTTGTTTTTTCTGCCCCCCACACATTCTTTTTTCTTACAGTCTCCACTCTCCTCCTACTTCTGATTTTAATCTAATCTGCTATTGCAGTGAGTTAGTAAGAAAGAACATTTGTTCAAAAATAATTGCACATATGGAATGACCATATAGCAATTAATTTATTTCAGCTAATTTGGGGAGGGGGGGTAAGCTTAGACTTTGAGGCACATTCTTTCAAGTTATTTCTGCCCATCCCTTTAGAATATTGACATAACTCTTATTGATTGTTGTCAAACAGGGACAGGTTTTTACTTCCATATATGAATAACAGTTTTGAAGGGAAACGAAAAACCAAGTTCCAAACAGCCTTACTTTTAACAATAGCATTTTATTTTTGCTTAAATATACATTTTCAATGAGAATTTGAGGCGGTAGAAGTTTTGCATTTTTAGTTTTAAGGAACGTTCAAGTTATTTTTACTTCGTAGGGTTCAAAATGGATCCATTTTCCATATTTTTCATGAAAATTTTTATTGTAACTTTTACCAAAAATACAGATTTTTTTTTTTTTAATCACTTAATATTGGAGGTAGCAGTGGAAATGAAGATGTTAGTTAAAACACCTTTAAATGCTGATGCGGACACTTATTCAGAAAGAAGGTGGCCTTAGTTTCCTAAAGTTTAATATGTGTTCATAGGCTTTAAATTCATGTTTTCATGTAATTCAGTATATTTTCCCAAATGTGGGGATGACTTGTGACTACCAACAAGAGTTGAAGAGGAAAATAGTCATAAGTATCTAATCAATTTAGGAGCATAATCCTTAGTGATTTATACATTCACTGGGATTTGAGTAATTAAATCCCATGGATCAGTGTTTCTTTATTTTTTTTAAAGCCCTCTATCTTCAGGAAGATAACACCGTTAGCTTTATTGCAGGTTTTCCCTCTGCATTTTTAAAAAACAAATCTTAATTTATAATCTTCCATGTTCCTTTATTGTCTCTCCAGCCACACTTCCAAAGGGAAGTATATCTGGAATTCTGCTTCCAGGATAAAACTGGGGAGTGTCTAGACCGGTCTTCAACAAAGATGCTGACTATGTCAAGTTAAATGGAGTAAATAAACTCCAAGAAAAGAATCTCCAGTGTGTAGATTACCTGAACTTTTGGTTTAGATCTTTAGAGTATGATCCTTCTTGCTCTGAGCATTGAAATAGTAATGCTGCCACAGCTGTTTTTTGAGGTTGCAACCAAGTCAATGGGCACATCCAGATGTGTATGCACGTGTGATTTGCAGTGCTGCAGACCCATCTGTGGCACCGCAAACTGCATGTGCTGCACATTTAGGCATTTGCTGCACTGCTGATTTGAAGTACAGATGGGTTTTTTTTGACACTGGGCTCTCCCAGTGTCAAAAAAACCCGTGACAGAAAAAAGCAGAGTGAATGGCACATGTGGCACCAACTTATGCTCCCCAAAACTGGAGCCTTGCCAACTGGAGCCATACTCCAGATTCTGGCCAGGCTCTGCATGCCCAGCTTGCTACTGGAGGCCCCCAGGACCTCACGTAAGACTGCTGAGGCTGGCCCAGGTACTGGTCCCAGCCTCCCCTACCCCACTTGGGGCCAAAGTATGTATGTATGGGCATTCCCAGTGACAGATAGCAGTGGCACAGCTATGCTGCTGCTGTTTGTCCCAGGGGAAGCACACTTGTCTGGATGCTCCCAGTGTGTCCATGCTCTTCTTGGCTAATATATCCTGGCCCTCCTAAGACACCTTTTCTGCAGCATTACAGTTCTGCATTAGGTGCTTTTGCATGTTGTACCCAGTTGCTGGAGATGCAATGGTTTTGGAGGTGTAGTCCTTTCCAGGACCAACTCTTGTTTTGAGATGGTGTTTGCAGGGCATTGCAGTAGTTTGTCTGCCCTCTGTGGAGAGCATTGGGGTAAATGTCAGTTCTAAAACTGAACCTAGTTCTTCTTCATCCCCTGGTTTATTCCCATTCAGCAACTCTCATTTGTTTTACAAGTAATCCATTTTAATATACTTTTTTATAAAAGGCCTTTTAACATGGCAATGAATTTTTTATGTACTTTTCCCCCAGGTTTGAAGAAATGCTCTGTATGAAGTGAATATTATTACAGGATGTAGACTGATTTTTTTATAAGAACTAGGTTGCATAATACTCTATGTTAACGATACTCTAACAATATACTATTTTTGGATGGATCTTATTCAGCCCAGATGAAAAATTCCCATTGACTGCAATGATGCAGAATCAAGCCTGAGGTCTTTTTCTCGAAATAAAAGCAGGGGAATAATTCCTCCTCAAAATAAAAGGAGGAGAAATTATGGTCTTGTTTTCAACTTTTAAGTCTCTCTGAAGTCTGCAGAAGTCTCAGTGGTCTTATTTTTTCCTGACAAGAGGAGAAAATCTTTAAAAACTGTTCTCAGCTGTTGGTACAAATTGCCAATTCATCTGAAGTAGAGCAGAGAACCAGGCAGTGTGGAAGAAATTAAGGTTCATTTCAATTTTCCAGGCAAGGCTCTCTATAAAACTTGAAAAATATATTTCTTATTCCAACATAGTTATTTTCCTAACCAAGA
This sequence comes from Caiman crocodilus, assembly GCA_030014935.1. NCBI lineage: Eukaryota > Metazoa > Chordata > Crocodylia > Alligatoridae > Caiman > Caiman crocodilus. Next base: position 67,762,335 of record JAGPOW010003648.1, read on the forward strand.
ATGACACTGCTTATTGTGAAGAGTTGCAAGTAATTTTCATGCCTAGAAAGAAATAGGTTTAGAACTGTTAGTATGGTAGCTCAATAGCTTTTTGCTGGACTGCCTTAACTGGTGGTTGCTACTATTTAATGATTTGGGCCTTTGTCCTGCTACTGTTCTGCAAGGAGAATACCCTGTATGAATAAATGACTGTGCTGTCCACTGCAGTCATTGGGACTTTTACAAGTATGGCGAATATCCTCATTTTTAAATGACTATGTGTATAAGATCTGGAGTTTTTGTTTTAATTTATTCACAGTTCTCTTGTCTGGGAGTGTCTAGAGTATTTTGCTTTTACTCTAAAATTCCACAGACAGATTCTTTGCAGAGGGAGAGGATGCATCTCCACAGACCCCGCTACAAAATAAGTTTTGTTTCAAGTTTTTTTGTTAGCTGTCTGGTTCTAGTTTCTTTGAGCTATGCAAAAATGGGTCCCTGCCTCTGCCAACAATGGACCTGATCCACAGCCAAGTGAAATCATTGAGAAGCCTTTCTTTGGCTTCACTGGTCTTTGGTACAAATGCAGTATTTGCTGTTTGGGCGTGAAGCCTATGCACAAGCATGTAAGATAACTGAAATCCTACAGATCCTTTTTAAAGAAAAAATCAGATATCTGTTTTGTAAAGCATTCATTCCATCAACGCCATAATTTCAGCATAGCCATTTAATGTACAAGCTTGGTTAGACACTTGAAAGAGCATTGATACTCTGTAAACTGGATTTCAACATTATTAACATCTTCAGGTTAGCCCTGAGAAGCAAAGGAAAACAACAACATTTAACTCTGGCTTTGCATATGGAGTGGAAAAATTGACATAATGCCATTTGCTCATAGTTGCATTTATGCCTTCAGTTGTATGTGTGGTCTTGGTAAACTTGCCCAGAGCATATACTGACACTGTTTTACTTTATCTAGACACACTACTTTGGCCTTTGGTTTCTCAGCAAGAGCCAGCAAGCACGATGGGTGGAACTGGAAAAACCTCTGAAGAAGCAGCTGGACAAATTTGCCAATGAGCCTTTGCTTTTCTTCGGGGTAATGTTCTATGTGCCCAGTGTATCTCGACTGCAGCAAGAGGCCACAAGGTACGAGGATTCCTTTAGTTCATGCTGTTAATAATAAATCTGTAGTACAGGTTATTGTGGATGAACAACTTTTTCTTTGTTTAGCTTGGGGTTTTAAGATTCCTTTTGAGTGCTGTGGTCATCTCTTTATTTCTCCTCCTTCCTGGTCCCAAGTAAAATTGGTGAGAGAAATCATTAGTTATTCTATCTATTTGAATAAATAAACTATGTATCTTATATGAGCAAAAATGAGAGGGAATACATGTTAGAAGAGGCAGTTCTACAAAGCAAGGTACAGTAGCTATTGGATCTTCTTGCACTTTGGTGTATTTTCATGCAAACTAACGCCTTATACTCATGATATCTGCTTATATTTTGGTTTCTACCTTATAAAATGGCTTAATGTCTGTAATACTATTTTATCTATATTTTATTTCTATTTTTCTGACTTTTGCAGTTTTGAAAAAAAAATCACAGTTAAAACTTTTTAAAATCAAGATAACTGTTTATGCATCACTTTCCACTACAGTGATGACACATTTCAAGAAACTATGGCTGATTCCCATAAAGTGAATAAATCAAGAGTAAAATACTATATTTAATAGGTTCTACATAAAAACTGATTTCTTCATAATTTGGAAGTGGTGGCTCTTAGTGTGAGGAAATGGGCAAGTGTATGCTTTAATAGGAATACCGTTGCCACTTTGTCCCTTTGCAAGCAGCTATTTAGGGTCTGAGAAATAGTCCCATCAAACTCTGGGCTAGCCCTTAAACAGATAATCTACCTTGATTAATGTGCAGTCTGGAACTGCGGTGCCCAAGGCACTGACTAGATAGTGGATGGTGACTCCCAGTAGTCATGTTTGTACACTTATGCACCCATAGTTGTGCATTTACTGTCTGCAACATGGAAACATTGTGCCTTAATGTGTTTGACTATACCTTGCTGACTTGTGTGGAGGAGACAACAGTGGCTCCTTGGATACTGTTGTCTTTTTGGGTTGCAAATTGCATTGCTCATAGAAAAACAGATCCTTATACCTCTGCCTGTGTACATAAAGTGTTTGGTAATGTTGCCTTGAATCATTTTTCAGGAATTTAATTCTGCAGCCTTGTTATACCCCTGTTGCACTTGACAGTAATGTTAGTTTGAATAGCTCTTGGGTTTTTTCCTCCTGAAATAGTAGACAAAAACAAGTCACTGTGGATTTTTGTAATTGCATGTCCTTTAAACTGTTTTATCTTTCTTTTTGTAAAAAGATCAAGATAGTAATAGATGACTGGTGTGGAATACTCTGTGATTTAAGGTTTTGTGTAGCAAAGAAGCTGCATAATTGTGGCACTTGGCATTTAACAAGGTAAATAAGGGCAGTATGTACCATATTTAAAGGCAGAGGATGGTCATTGTGGGGACTCAGAAGGATTTTTCATGCCAGCACCACCACCACGGATAATAGAAGGCATCTTTATCTGAAGGATCAAGGAACAGTTGATTGAAGTCTTGATGGACAAATAGTCTCATAAATTCTGACACAGTATACCTTCCTGCGCTAGTCAAAACTTAAAATGTGAAGCATGCAAGTGGAGGACTTTGTGCAAACCCTGCTCTGGTAGAGGCTCCTGTACCCCAAAGTGGGGACCTTCCTCTCCTGGAAATCAGGAAGTTAGCTTTAAATTCTGATCTGGGCCCCTTAGACTGAGCACAAAATATTCTGCAAATCCCTGGTTGCCCATGCCATGCCCCTCTTCAGACTGCGGTGACTTGTTGTGGGCTGCTGGGTAGAGCTTTAAAAGCCACCCAGCTCCAAGGCTCTCATCAAGAGCGTATGATACATGACCTGGTAAACTGAGAGCTCACCAGTTGGAAACACAGCTTCCTGCCACCATTTCAGCATGGAAAGCAGTTTTCTTACTTAAGACAGTCACTCTAATTTTGGATGGCTATGTTTTGCAGGGAAAGTTGCGTGTAAATAAGTATGGTAATTGTAATTGCTTTTCCTGGCATCTCCTGATTAAATACCTCCTTCAGTCTTTCTTTAAATTTCAAAAGTACACAAAAATGAAAAACACTACCAAAAAGAAAGGTTAAAGAAAAAGACAGTTTAAAACCCTAACATCAGTATCAGTGCTTTGGAGAACTCCTGAACTTCAGAATTCACTTCTCCTAGAAATATGTCTAAACCTGAGGTTGCTTGATCATGTTTAGTCTGAGCTAAGATTCGTCGTAGTCCAGGCTTTCCAAAAATTGCAGGCTTTAGAAATCCTGGTTTTAATTAATATAAAGATAATTAGAAATGTAGCTTTTTTAGAATGCACTTCAATAAATATACATAAGCCACACATACAGAGTTTTTAAAGTATTTGGTTAACTGGCAAAATTACCATTGTCTCTGCTATATAAAGGTAGTACTGTTTTCTCTGTTTTTCTCATTTATTTAGTTTTTTTTATTGTAAGTTGCCATAAGTCTTTTTTGGGAAGACTGTATAAAAAAGGAAATAATTTATGGGTTTGGGACACTGCTGGTAGAGAGGAAGATGGATATCATATTGGCAATGGGGTGCTCTAGTACACTTTCCCTTGTGACAGATGGACTCTAATACGTTAATTATCCACGATACAGAGTGAAAATACTAGTAAGAAAAAATGTCAGTGTTTTCATTTTAAAAGCAGAATGAGCTTGACTCAGTCTGATAACAGACATACCAATCAGGAGCCTGTCATTTTGAACCTCTAGGCCCAATAGGTATAGGCAAGATCAAAGGGGTATTCCAAAATGCTAGCTTTTGAGAGAGGAAATTGGAAAACTGTTTTAAACTACCTAATGGGTAACTGAAGGAATAAGGTGAGGAACAGTTAGCCCCCGTGCAGAGAAGAGACAGTATCCAGTAGAACTCAAATGCTTTATCTAATCATACGTGTTTTTAAGTTGAATTTTTCACAGTGCTCATCGTTGGTCAAATTCAAGAGTGTTTTACCACAATCTTTCAAGAGGGAGCAAAGTGCGTTCCATATGGAGTGCTTTTGAAAATCCCAGCTTACATTGCTGAAATGCTGTGGGGAAATTCACACTAGCATGATATGTTATACACAGATTCATTTGTACTCTTAACATAAAAATAGTCCATCAGTTACAAGGACTGGAATCCACAGGATCAAGATATCTGAAACCTTGTCCTCCTTTGACCCTAAAAACTGGAGAAATCTGTAGACTACAACAGGGCCTGTGTTTGGAAAGATGTACTGGGTATGTGTGCCCAGGTACAACAATGATGGATGCTTTTACATAGTATCATCATTAGATGAGAGTGTAGAAAAGCAGAATGTCTGTACTAGTAGAAAATTCTGCATCTTGATTTAAAAGGAAAAACAATTTTTCTTCCAGTTCAGAAATTCACAGCAGATTTGAGATCACGTGCATTTTTGGCGTAATCAGTGGCAGATTTCCCCCTCTTAGGACTTGCATAATTTGAGAAATCCTATGAGAATCTGGAGATAATAAAGCAAGTAGTAAAACTCTCCACTCCTGATTGGCAGCTTGAGCAGAAGCAATTGGAATGGAAAGATGAGATTGGCATATCTGCAACTTTCCAGTGACCCAGCTGTTTTCAGAGTTGCCAGCCATCACAGGTGGAGATGCTGTGGCTGCTTTGGCATATTTAAAACACCTGGGATTTGCATAATATCTGACATAAAATGGTCCATGTGATGCCCTGTAGAGTAGATATTTTGCATAGATTAGAAATATGTCTGCCTTTTATTTGCTACCACCAACTCCTCAGAGGAGACATCCTTTCAGCCATTTGTGCTTAAAAAATAAGCCTTTGTACAAACGTCTAAAGCAAGCAAACTGTTTTCACTGCACTCTTGTTCTGCAAACAGACCCTGCTCCCCCATACCGCTGTGACTTCTTACATGAGCATAACACTGTTTTCTACTGTCAGGCCATCCATGCTTGCTTTGGACAATTCCAAGAGAAACTTAAAGAGTAGGTTTTAGTCCTTAAATCATTACTCTCTTCAGTCCTGATTCTTCTGTGCACCCTTTGAAGTTGTGGGAGTCTTTTAAATTCTGTCTTGAAAGAGCCACTCTACCTCGTTGCAAGATTGAATTCACTCTTTAAGTGGTAGTTGAAAGTGCTCAGTCTCTCGAAGACCTGTGATTTAGGGCCTAATCCTGCAGGATCCTGAGCCCCTCCCATTCTCATTGAAGTGGTATGGTTTGAGGACCTGCACTCCTGTCCATTGGAAGATGTGCATGGTCTTTGAAGGCAGATCAGATTGCTGTTCCTATTACTTCAGGCACTCAGCATCATGCTGGATTATGGCCTTTAATTTCATCTCATGCCCAGCCCTGCATTGTCCTTGAGGAAGCTACTGTACATCTTCTAGATACAGGAAAACATTGAGGGGCCACATTTGGAAGCAAACAGCTACACCTGCAGAATATGGGAATCAGTACATTTGCAGGTGGAAAATGAGCATTGGTGGCTGCCAGGAGTGTGTTTTGAAGGCTTTTTGGAATATTGGCCCTCACACTTTCCTCTCTCAACTTTTGCAGTACATTTATTCCTCCTTATGTTTCTCTTTCCCTGCCTTTCCTTTGCCAGTTTTCTGTTTTAATTTTGCCATAATTTTGTTTTAAACAAAGCCTTGTTCTTCTTTGCAGCCCTTCTCTTCCCACTTTATTTTGCTTCACATGCAAAGTGAGGAATTTATACAGTTACCATTTACATAGCAACAGCTTGTTATGAACATACGATTTTGACTTCACTAGAGAACAAGGCAAAAGGAAAAATCTTGTGGAAAAGAAATACATACAGGAGAAAAAACAAAATTGCTGGCAAAGCCAGTTTTTTATTAATCTCTGGTGGGGTTTTTTTTTTCCATTAAGAAAAAGTTCCTCTTAATTTTCTCAGCTATTTGAGCTTATCTTTACTTCTGATCTGTTTTGTTTTGTTTTTAAATAACCTGGTGTTGCATATCCTCATCAAGTGCTGCAGAGTATGATAACTGTAATGTTAAATATCTGTACCATTTAATAGTTTTTGCATTAGTCACTGTGTTGTTTTTAAATGGTGCTTTTAATTGCCTTGATAAGGTTGGATAGCATATCCTCCTATTCCAGACCCTCTTTGTGGCAAGCTCATTGATGTGGAATGATTTTGGCTGTTAATGTGGTACAGTACATTAAACTGCTTTGCTTTTTAATTTCAGTTGCATCTGTACCTTGTGGTTGGCTGAGAGTCTCTTTGTCTGCCTCAGAATTCAAACTGGAGTGATTGGTTTGAGCAGTATAGTGACTTTGTTGGCCAAAACAGATCTTGAGTATGTCATAATATATGTTGAGAGAACCATGGGATATGTGCCATAGGATTTGTTCAGGATGGCCAATGGTGCATTTGCCCTAAGTAATGAGATGCGACAGGCTGTGTGGTAATGCTGATTAGTATACATCTCTGGTATGAAGTGAGGCAGGAAGCAAAGAAATACTCCACACTTGTATTTTGCTGAAATTTTAACAATTACGCATTTAGAGATTCAGTAAGACACTTAAGACCTTTAAGTTGTAATGGTTTGTAAAACACTCCTGTATTTTTTTTTCTGAAAATGAAATTGTTTCACATTGAAATGTTAAAATAAAAAAAACCCCATAAAATCTTCCTTTCTTTTCTGTCACCTTATGAGTAAGAGATATGATAAACAGTGGAAGACAAGGGAAACCAATGGCAGGCAAACAGGAGGGATTTAAAACATGGGCAGAGTCTTCTCTCTCTTATCCATGTAAATCTAGCTTAAGCCCACTGTAATCATGACTGTCAGTTCATTTTTACCTTGGTGTACCTAACTGAAAGCTTCAGCTTTTGCAGTCCAGTCCAGTTCTCAAATGCTGGGAGCCTTATCAAAAAATTTAGGGGCCCCGCGGGCCAGATAGAATGGCCTCATGGGCTGCATCTGTTCCCCAGGCCATATTTTGCCCATTCCTGTTGTAATGCATGATTTTAATATAAAAAAGGGGAGGCAGGGAGCAAACAATAACTCCCCCCCACATAATCTGTACTGCCCATTAAACCATAATTTATACAATCCAGCCTGTTCTGCAGTTTTCTATTCAAACTGGTTTTAAAAATTTTGCTACCTGAAAACATCAATCCTGAGGTCAGCAATGGGATGTCCAGAGAGGTTAAAGTGTTTTCCCTTCACTTCTTTCTGCAACTGATATCAGATTAGTGTTTATTCTTCTTACATATAAAGATTGCCTCATCTGGCTGATGTAAACAACAGAGGAACACAGTAACCAAGAAATGGTGCATTGGTAATGTTGCAGGTGAATGAACCTTGGATGCTTATACTCCTTGTTATTTGGTCCAGTGATGATGTGGTCTATAGTGAAATGAGACCATAGCGGGCATTTGAGTCCATTGCAAAGCCTGCTGCCTCAGTAAGGATGCAAGTTAGTCTGTTGTTTGAGAGATGCTGAGGTTACGGGGCTGGCTGTAAGGCTGGACAGACTTGTCCCTCATAACTACCTTGAGATGGTCATCTTTTTCTAGGAGGAGCTGGAGGCCAGAGAGATTCTGTTCTTCTTGCCCCAGGATTGGTATTGTAGCAGGTCAGAGTGAGGTCTGAGTCTGGCATTGTTGACTTGAGTGGTTACAATTTTGGGATTGTATTGTAATTGGTTGTAACAGAGTTTGGCTTTAGGTGACAAGTTTAATAATATGCCTAGGGTGAAAGCTAATGGTATGAAGGTAGCTGTAGCAGTCATTTTGTTTCTAATACATGTGGTGACCATTGCAAGCCTTCACTATAGTATCTAGGGAATGAATCTATTAAGTGGAGTATCCCAGAGTTAGTTTGACGGAGGGATGGAAGTTGTAAAGTCTCGGTTAATTTTTTCTAGAAACTCATTCCATCCCTCTAGAGATCATCTGTGTACCCTAGGTATACTGGAAAGATAAGAGGGCTGCTACGCAGGAATTGGACCTCAAGATCTGTCACATAAATAGGTTGGCATACTGGGGGGCCATGTGTGTGCCTTTGGCAGTGCCTTTCGTTTGTAGGTATAGGGAGTCCTCAAACCTGAAACAGCTGTGTCTAAGGGCTCAGCTCAATCCTCTCCTTTAAGAGTTTACTGGTCCCTTCTGGTATTATGCCATGGGGTTTTTGGTCAGGAGTTCTAAAACACTGTATTAGAAACTTGCCTCTCACCTTCCCGTATATATGCTATTTTGTCTGTGACAACAGGGAAATCCCCCTTATCAGCCTTACCCCATGATAATACCATATTTACTCAAATATAAAATGACCCTGATTATAAGATGGCCCCCAATAATTAGATTTTATATATAGAAAATTTATAAATTTGTTATAATTTTCCAGGTACAGATTCTAATTGTTGGAACTTTACTATTAATTTATCACCCTCTTACTGTTACAGTGAGGAAAATAAATCTGGGGGGTCTAGTAGCCCTTTTGCCCTCTGCTTCCCCCAACTTCTCTCTGTAACACCTTCCCCCTTTCCTTACTGTTAGACCTTGCTTTCCCTGTGCACATGGAAGTGAGGAGCAAGTTTGAAAACAATAACATTGAAATTAAACATAACTATAGCAATTTTTATATAATACCAATAGACCTTAGTTCATCCAGAATTGATGAATGTAACCTTTTTTGAAACTGCTGCAAATTTTAGCACGGGGACTCCATAAACACACTTTTAAGCTGCACATTGGCACCTACTCCTATATAATACGAACCATGCATGATTAGTCCAAATCTAAAAGGCTAATCATTTACCACATAGTTCACTAGGCTGGGCTCCACCTGAGTCAACAGCATTTCAAACCCCATGGTCAATGTACAGCTCAGCACTGCTCAGTGTACATGTGTACTCCAGATTCCCCCCTCCCCACCCCCCCAGATCAATGTGTTAATTAGCCCCCCCACTCATGATTGGAATCGGATGTTCTTGTCACGAGTCCTGGGATCCTCCAAAAATTTATGTGCAGATGAGATGCAGGACCACCTGGTCTGGCTTCAACTCATGGAGGACAGGGCCATACTAATCATGTGCACCAGCTGGAGACAGGGTGTGATTTAGAGATTCTGGGTGAACTGTTTGGGGCTCTGTTTGGTGATGTTTGCCAGACATTTAAGGCTGGTGAAGAAATGGGAATCTTTGGAAATGGGAGAAAAATGAAGAGGAAGTTGAATAGCATGCACTGTGGTGACTCACTATGACTTGTAAGAGTCAGCACTATGTGGGTTTGTGCTTAATGGACGCTACCGTGCATTTTATTCTGATGGGCTGCGCTAACCTATCCTTATGGTAGGTTCCCATCAGCATCATTGCCCAGTATGGGCTATGTGTTTTATAGGCATGCTCAGCATTTGCTGCATTTAATCACCGTCATAGTTTCTATTAATCAGCACATGCTGCTTTTGGCAGAAGTCTAATGATGGACAGTATATTTAATGAGGTTTTCTTGTATGCAGATATAAGGTGAGGACCTTTTTCCCCATGCTGACTGGAGGAAAAAGCCTCAATCTTATTTGAGTAAATACAGTATCCATATTGTTTTTAAGGCTGAGTATGGCTCTTCATTCTGTAGGTATGAGGTATAACATAAATGTTCCTGCTGTGGATTTTTCTCCCATTACCTGGATTAATTGTTATGACCCCTTTGTTCCTTTTGTTTGCTGCCTCTTTTCTCCATCCCCCTTCCTCTCCTTCCTTTTCCCCCACCTTTTGTCTTCAAATGCCTCACTGCATTTTATACATTGCTCTGCTTGTCTTTTCAGAACGTCTGATGAAGTGAGCTTAAGTTCACAAAAGCTTATGCTCTATATATCTTATTTAGTTACTATATCAAATATATATCTATTCTGCCTTCTGCCTGACTTCAGACATAGTTAACTACCTCTGTCTGCTCGTGTGTGAGACACCCATCCCATGCCACAGAAAGCCTTACTTAAGATTATGGCTTTAATTGTCTTAAGAGCCTTTAATTTTCCCCAAAGCTTTCATTTTGTATTAATGTTCAGCAATGCAGCAGCTTCCCCTTAAAACAGACTGTCATTAATTTGAATCAGTGGGTACAATTTGATTCCTCCTTCAATGCAGACCTCACCCATTCTGTTCAGTTTACCTGTCAGAAGTTGGCATCAGGCTCTCTGCTTCTGGACTGTAGCTTATCAATGCTGTATGGAAAAAGAATACTCCTCTTGGCTAATACCCTACTTTCTCATATATAACTTGCATCTTTCCCCCAAAATCCAGATGGAAAAATTTGAGGTGTGCACTACACCTGAATAAAAGGGGTTTTTCACATATCCATAAATTTGGTGATGGTTGGAGGGAGGGGAAAGGGGTACAGAGGTGACAGTATTAATTGCCATGAGTCTGGAAGCCATAGTCTCCCACACTCTCCTCCACCTCCAAACTTCTGGACCTGTAGAGAGTCTCCTTGTCCATCCATTCACCAAATCAGGCTGTAGCTGGAGCCAGCATGTGGTGTTAACCCAGCACATGGCCCCAAACCTGGTGTGCTGGATCTGACTCCACCCACTGACTCTGGAGACCCCTGCTAGGTTGGACCCAGTGTGTGTTGACTTCAGAGCTGCATGCCAGGTCAGACCCAGCATGTGGCTCCAGAGCCGGTGAGTGGTCCTGAACTTGCCATGCCCTCCAGCTGTGCAGCCCCAGACACATGGGTGACTGGTGCCTCCTGAATCAGGGTAGGCATGTACTCTCCCAGTGGCCAGTCAGCGACTGGAGGGGTGGGGAGTGTCCCCTCTGGCCAGTCATGCTGACCTGGAAGTACCGGTGGCACTTCTCCTGGCACCTTCAATCTCTGACCGGCGCTCACAAAGGGAGCACCTGCGCTTCCACTTACCCTCCTTGCCCATTGCCTAATTGGGGAGCGCTGGCTGTCAGGGGGTGCACCAGCCCTCTCAGGGGGTGCACATGCACCCCCGTGGACTCCCTACATGTCACCACTGTGCAGACCTTCTGTGTTAGATTGGGGCTGCTTCGTGGCTGCAGACCCTGCATGGTGCAAGACCCACTGCACAGGTTTAGACCTGGTGTGCAACCTGAGCCCCGGTGTACTGAATTGGTCTTGGCTATGTGGCATGACAGATTTAGGGGCAAGCTCAACTCCCTAGCTGCTGCTACTCAGATACTTACCCAAGGTAAGATCTTCTTTTGTTCACAGTACCTCTTAAAAATGGTGTGTGTTATATTCAGCGATTGGTTATATGTGAATAAATGCAGTATATATTTTTATTTTTTTAGTGATATTTGTCTCAGTCCAATCTGGTTTGTGTTTTTTAACTCTGTCTGTTCCAATTGAATATTTTTTTGCAGACATTAAAAGCTGTTATTATCTTTGTTACTTGATCAGTCATTGGGCTAGCCCTGAACATAGCATGAATTAGTGGAGCTCTGTTACTAAGGTGGAGTAGTTCCAGTTTACCCCAGTTGTGAAACCCTCTGATTGTAACACTGAACAATTGGCCATTTCTAGTTCATAAATATTGGAGCAAATAAACAGAATAAGATTTACCATGTAACAACAGAGCTAGAGATTAAATGTATTATCAAAATAATCTGTTCTTTATGGTACACTTGGCCAAGTGTTGAAGTTCCTTGCAGCAAAACATGTACCATTTTCTCTCCATGAAAGCTATCCCTCCACCTGATAGACTGCAGTGATTGAAAGACTTTCCTAGAATCCAGATTGGAATTTCCCTTTCCTAATTACATTGTTTTGTTCCTAGTTGTACCACTTCTTTTTCTGAGCATAACAGTAAAAGTGGTTAAAATGAAAAACTGACCCTTTTGGCTGTTGTTGTATTCTAGATTTAACTGAAGGATTGATCTAAAGCAGTTGCACCCACACTTTCAACCCTGGAGGCTGGTGAGTGGCATTGGATGAGTTTGTGGGTTGGCCCCTGGGTGCAGCCCTGCATGCTGGATGTGGACGTGTGCTGACATGACCCCAAATATTGGATGCAGCCACCGAGTGACCCTGAGTGTCAATCTAACCCTGCGTGCCTAGATTTAGCCATGGGAGCAACCCTGCATGACAGGGGATCTAGCATGCAGGGCCTTGTTACCTGGTCTTCAGGGCCGTTCACAGATCTGGAAATCTGGCAGCAGGGGAATTGCAGATCTGGCAGCAGGGGAATTGCTGCTACCTCTCCGCCACCACCAAGTTTCTGGACCACAGGAACCAGATCTAAGCTGAAGACTGGAGGTTGAGCACCTCTGATCTGAAGTGCTATAGCTAGCAGAAATTTGACAAAATAAGGAAAGGAAAAGTTATATTGAATGCCAGAATAAATATCTCAGTGGCATCTGACTATTAAAAGGAAATTCCAGTGCTTGAATCATACTGGACAAATCAATAAAACCTACATGAGAGAAGAATCCTCTGTTGGATTAGATCAGGGCTGTTCAACTGGTGGGCTGCATGTGGCTCATGAGTGCTAATGTGCAGCCCATGGGCTCTCAACTGGCCACAAGAGTCTCTAAGCTCCTTCCTCCCTCCTCCGTCTGCTGCTTCCTGCCATTGCATCAGGGGGCAGGGGCAGTGTAACAATGCAGGGAGGGGCTAAAGCTGAGTCCAGGGCTGTATCCTGGTGGGGGTTGATAATGTCCACATAGCACCTCTGCATGGGTGCATGGATGTGCAGTGCAGTGGTGATTAGGGGGCAGTATCCACATGGCATACCTGGTGTGGCTCACATGACATTCAAGCCCTACTGGTGCAGCCATCTGGTCATATGGCCCCTGGGAGCTAGGAAATTAGGCAGTTCTGGATTAGATAATCCTTCTCTTATTTCAGCACTTCTGTGATTTTTTTTATTTATTTATTTTTTTTTAAGTACTAGTAGTTGCTGCACCATGAAATACATACTTTGTGCATATTGCACACCTAATTGTAAACAAGGCACTGTCCATTTCATTTTAGCTTATCCCCTTTTTTATAAAAAAGGGGTTGTTGGTTTGATTTATTTAAAAAAAAAAATAGGGGGGGCAAGGGTAAGTTTCACATTGTTAAAGGTTGTGTGTGTTTTCTATTCTGGTTTTTTTTAATAACGATAATTGTTCCCAGTTTTTTACATTACTTGGAAATGTTATTTTAATGGATAGTGAAATGCTCGTGTGGGCTTAAAAATAAGAGCTCCTTCAAGGAAGACTCTAAGATTTAGCATTAATTCTCTGTTTATAAAATAATTTGCTGAGGATGGCAAACGCTTCTCCCTGCTGACTCCGTCGGATGAATGGGAAGCTTGTTCTCTGTGTGTCGATTATTGAAAGCCGAGCTTTTCGTGCCAGATATTTTAAGAAGCTGTTGACACTCAGATCTAATCTAAAGCATTATACTATGCTTTTAGCCCAGAAAGTGTGTTTTCATGAGTATGGCGGGGGTGGATATGGGAGTCATTCTACTGAAGATACTGTATAAATATAAACATTAAATCCCGGATTCCTTAACCAGTAATTTTTCCTGCTTCACTGTGTTTTGAAGATGAGAAATCTGATGGTTGTGTGTGTTGCAACAGCAATGACCAGACATTTGAAAACATTGTTTGCATGTTAATTGTTAGGAAATAGCACTTCATTTTGTTTTAGGAGGCTTGTTCTTATGTTCTTCCATACATCTAACCAGTGGGAATTTATTTGTACTTTAATATAATGATAGAAGAGATGGTTTAAAAGTCATTTTGAGTGGGGTTTTGTTGCTGTTTTTGGAGGATTTTTTTAAATAGTAGATCTGTAAATGGCAGCATTTCCCCCAGGGTCAGGTTTTGAGTTCCTTGCATTCTAGAACTTTGTATTTTTATCAGATATTTATACACATGGGGTCATATTTGCCTCTGTAGACACTGGAGGAGAGTACATTGTTCCTCTGCTGTGCCATTGGGAAATACTACTTGGCTGCAGCATTTGCTCCTAGGAGAAGGCAGGTGCCAGTGCTGCCACGTGCCTCCCTGGGCATGGCAAAGAAGACTTCCAGGGTGGGCACTGAATGAGTATGTCACTTGGATGGTCTGATCTAAACATACCCACTTTGTGATGGCTGCTGGCTCTGATCTTCTTGCAGTGGGGGCTGAATGTTGCTAATGCCATGTAGTATGGATTCCTATTCTTATTCCTTTACCAGGGCAGAGACCCAGAAGTAATTGTAAAATGATCTAATTTTATCTGCCTATAATATTTAGGGAAGAATATTGTAGGAATTTGTGTTGTCAACTCTTGTGACTTTTTTAATTAAGTAGCGAGTGACTTTCTTAAACCCTAAGGCTAGGGACAGATGTTCAAAAAGCCTGAGCCCAAATTGATTCAATATTTGCAGGTTAGTCTAAATTGGCTAAGCTAAACTGGTTTGTAACCACACAGATATCCCCTCTGAACTGAAGAAATGCAGGCACATGTCTGCAGTGGCTCAGCAGCCTTCCCTTCCCTTCCATAGTGCTAAGCTAAGGTGGGGGACTGGTGGCCAAGCCACCAGAACTCTCTCATTAGGAAGGGGCTCCCCCTTTTTCCTGCTCCTGACCAGCGAGGGAGCCAGCAGGGGGTTGATAACATAGCTTTTAGCTCCCCATCCACAAAACAAAAGTTTCTCTCATTAGTTCAAGCTCTTCTTAAACAACTGTTTCCCAAGAAAGGAACAAAGGGACATTACCAGCTGACCTCATGGTTTGGTCCAAACAGCCCTAAGTGGACACTGTCCTTCTGCTGTTGTCCTGTCTGCCTTTCCCAGGCACCTCTCAACATTAGCTAGAATGTCATATGCTGGCTATAGTCCGTGCTGTGAGAGAGGGGAGGGCAAAGCTAGGCAGGCCCTGCTGTGCCTGCCTGCTTTGCCGGACCTCCAGCTAGGGAATGGAGGGGTATGGCCAGCCCTGTTCTGGAGCAGACAGCCCAGCCCAGGGCTGCAAAGCATCTGGGATGCTGCGGGACTCTGGTTTAACTTAAACCAGGAAGGGTCAGACATTGCGTAAGCCAGTTTGACCCAAATTAGTTAAGTTTGATATCGCATTCAGCCAGGTTTGCGCTGAACATCTGTTCTGTTACAGATTTATACCAGTTTCTAATCACTTAAATCGTTTTATGTATAATGTTTGTCCCTTGCCTAATCACTGGAATCATGGTTTTCTATGATAGTTTAACCTTTGATGTTAGAAAAGTATTAGTTTTTCAGGAGCCATCCATGCCAGAAAACCTTTCAAGGAGGACCAGAGTCCTTGGGGTGGACAATACTGGAATGGAAGCAGTTGATCTTCACCTCTGTTAGAAAGAGAGTCCTGGATGATCCAGTACAGAAACTTTTGTATTCCTCCAATTTAACATGACATTTTATTGCCCTAAGTTTTTTCTCCATTAGATTTTCCAGTGTCTTTTGTAAATGTGTGTAATTTCCTTAGTTATAATGTTGATAATAGCTAACCACTGCTGTTTGTTTCAAATAATTTTCCATTTGAAATTTATTTTATAATGCGATTTGAATGTGTTCCCTTATTTCTATTTTATGCTTGACTGAATCTCATTTTCTTCAGTGAAGCCAAATTCTTGATTTTAAAACTTCTTGTGATGTTCTGTAGCAGAATATGCATGAAAATTAAATTTTTTTTTCTTTTTTTAAATGATGTGGAAAATTACAAGTCTAGCTTCATTTGTGCTGCAGATGGTCTGAGGGAGAAGAATAACTAGATGAATAATGAATTTTAAAAATAATAGCCTAAGGATTTATAGCAACCTAGCTGGTCATAAAGCATTGCAGATGACAGTGCAGCAAGCCATAAGGTATCTGTTTACTTTTAGAGATTTTGTCAAGTCATACAGCTTTGGTTTGGGGTAGAATGGGAAGGTAAAAAAAACTGCTACTTGTTAATAAAGTGAAAAAAAAATTAGAACTTCTGAGTAACATTTTCTTGAAACTGAAATAAATTTAATGGCTTCAGTCTATTTTCAAATGGACAAAATCACCAAATCTGGCACCAGAGTAGACATTGGATTACCCCCTGCTTTCAAATGAACTTTGAGGGACACAAGTAAAGTGACAGGCACTATTGCTACTTCTCATGGGGCTTTCTTATGGACTGAGGATTTAATTTCCTGGAGTTCTCTATCTGTCACCTTCCTTAGTTCTTTTATTTGCACCTAAAATATGAAAGAGAATGGATATATTTATCAAAGGTTTCATTTCAGCTGTCATAAATCTTTCAGATTTAATTAATGTTTTTAATTCAATGAAGAAGGGTGACCTAAAGTGACTTCAGTGTAGAGAGTTATTAGCTTCAGCTAAAAATAAATGTTTGTGTATAACCATTCTATGGAAATTGGTTTTAGAGACTTGAGTTTTTTTGTTTACCATTTCTCTTTATTGCAGAGGAATTCTGAGGTGAGACAATGGCATCGATATGTAGTAGCAACAAAATATATATAGCTCTCTTATCTGAAATAAAGCAATGGAATGACTTCTGGTCTGTTTCTTACCAAGTTTATTTGCAGTTCTCTACCTTGTATTCTGCGAGGTGACAATACAGAAAAATTTTCAAAGAAACAAACTGTTTAGTAAGGTGTAAAACATAGGTTTTAGTGAGCCCCAAAGCATTTTGGGATACTGCTCCTGTCTGGGACTCAAACCATCCATGAACTCAGTCAGTGAACACTTAAAAGCCTGGGCTATATCAATTGACCTTTCAGAGTTTGATGTTCTAATTCTGCATTACACTGATCTGATTCCACAGACCATTGAATGTCCTTCTGCAGTAGGTAAGTGTTAGAGGTCCCCAGCAACATACAGGATCAAGCCTTTAATCTTTGTAAATGCTAGAAAGCTCGATGATGGCTGCAATAAAACCTACCAGATCAGAACATCTAAATGAGCTGTGAAAACTAAAGACATGGTTTGGGTCTGTTTCTCATGTGGAGCTTGTACAGCACCTAATTTGTTAGCTTAAAAACAGCTCACATTTTAATAGTTTTATGAAAATATGCAAACAAGCTTAGAAAGCTCTAGTAGCAAGAAGGGGATGTGTTAGAAGGAAAACCATTTCCTTTGTAAAGTTTATTTTTAATTTCTCTCTTCACTTTTCAATTAAATGTCATTGTCCATGAATTGGAAGGGAAACATTTCATTAAAATGAACTACTTCACAACATAAGACCAATACAGAACTATTCCCCAGTGAAGAAGGACAGTTTCTCTTCAACATACTGGAGACCATCCTGTATCTCTCCTTTTGGTTTATGCTCCTTCCTGCCTTTTATGTTAATATTAGGGTTTACTTAACTTCTTTAGGGGAAGGATTTTGTCATGCTGCATGAAAATACAAAATTTTAAATGTTTGTCTAAAATATTACTTTATTAATAAACTGACCTGATACACTCTTGTTTTGTTTATGCCTTCATCCCTGAGGCTGACTGAGGGATTTGATCATAGTTATACTGAGTTTTAGTGAATGTGTAACCTGTACTAATCTGATGCTGTCCCTTTTCTCCACCAGTGGGTTCTGCAGAACTTTAGTACAATGGGCATGCAGATGATTAATACATGAGAGCAGTCTGTGAATTCCCCTCTTCCACACCAGAGTAGTAAAATAGAAGCTTACTCTACCAAGCTGCTTTGTCAGGTGAGGGAGGGAGGAAAATAATGATTTTGCATCCCTGAATGTGCAGATGGCAGATGTCCTAGCAACACATGCATCATCAGTGAGTGCACAGTAACTTGTGGATGGTTTTACGAAGTGGCTACTCATGCTACAATGCGTGGGCTAATGAGTTTTCACTTTTTTTTTAAATTCAGTATCAACAGCCAAGCAGAAGAAGCCTTATACTGCAATAATGCTGCTTCTCTGCATTAAAATGCAATTGAATGTGATCATTAATACTACGTGGTAGTGGAGCAAATTCTTTCTTTCTCTGTCGCTAAGACACAATAAATGGAACAAGTTCTAGAGGCAGCCTTTTTCAGAGAGCCAGAAATCTTCAGCATTTTTTACACTGCTGGCAGGGTCTAACTAAAAACACTACAGTTAGATGTCAACATGATCCTGAGGTCTCTGAGTGAGGTTAAAAGAAGCATTTGTGTGGAGGCCCTTATGCAGTTGAAAATCTCAACAAGAATTTGGCAGAAATTTCAGTGTAGGAAGATGGCAAATTCCTGTGCAGTGAGATGTTTACTGGTCTGCTGTTTTATCTTTGGCAGCTGCTGTTGCACTTGATATCTTCAGCTGTTTTTGAAGGTTTTACAAAGAATAATTATTCATTTAATAAAATAAATCTACTTCACCCAGCAGGCAGGCGTTGATTCACATAGCTGCTGGCATAGTCCTGCCTTTTATCAGGGCAGCATTCAGTAATGTAGAGTTATGCTTGCTGAGAATTTAAAATCTGCCTGTCTTCCATCATTTGCACATTGTTTGCTAATAAGGGTTGACTAGTTTATGCCATACCTGTGAAGCTGTGAAGGTCTCCAAGACCTCTGGGCAGAGGAGGGTTGGGGTTTTATTGAATTTTGCAGGATTGCATACTATTAATAAGAACTCCAAAGGGAATGTACTTTCAGTGCCCAATAATCCTTACACAGGAATGTACATGTTACATAACACTGATGCTTAATAGTGATCAGTTGTCCTGGGCTTCTGACTTCCTTATAGTTCATTTTAAGCAATATTACCTTAATAGTTTCCAAGGTGGGTTAGCATAAGAAAGAACCTGCAGTGAATGGCCTAGATTCTTACACCGCTTCAGGATAGAAAGCCATTAAAATGAATGGCTTTTACACTTTTGTGGGGCTGGAATCTGATGCAAAGGAATTTCCTGATGACTTTTAGACAGTCAAAGACTAACTCTTGGCAGGCTTGTAGGATTTTCAGTACTAAAATACCTAAACATACCTTTTCAGCTAATTTACCATTTGCTGCAGGCACCAAAGCCTGCATTTTGCAAGTGCAAATAAATGTACTCCTGTCCTTTATCTAAACCTATACCCAAATACACAAAAAAGTTGGAATTTATACCACAGACCTCACTGTTTTGGAGTGGTGAACCTAAACACATGAGTACATGTGAATGCTATTGTAAGTTCATTGGTGTTTATGCCAGTTGAACAGCAGTGTGTGAATGCAGCTTTCTACTGAGAAAGGGAGGGGAACCTTGACAGTTTAGAATATAGTGCTCTTTAGGAGCAGAATACTTCTTTAAAAAGCCTGTAATTGGCTTGTTTATACCTAAAGAATAAATGAAAGGCAATTTCAAGATATGTCTGTACTGCCCCATTAAAGAGATATCTCTCCTACACAGTTCTATACTTTCCAGAATATGGTCAACATTACACTTGCTGTAGTAAACTCTACTATTTTTTTCAGCATGATACTCTAACCTGTTTGACCATTAACCTGGCTGGCTACCAGAAGAATTTTTAAATTGTTGACTCACCCTGCATCTACATGCAATGTATACCGTTTTCCCACAATAGAGATGACTCTTACATTAGTCATATATACATTTTAAGACAGGCAACAGCATATTTTGAACTGAGTTAGTCAGTGTTAACAAAAAAGTAGACTGAGCTTTGGACGTCTGTCTGTTAGGACATGCATCTAACAGGAGTTTCTTCTCTGGCCCCGGAAGAGGCATCTGTATGGTGTTTGTGCTACTTTTCCTTGCCAGGTGAGTTATTTGCTGGCATGAGCAGCTATGGATCATTTTTTAGTTTATACATCTAATGCTTAGGATTGCAGTTACATAAGGTAAACCAGACTATAATTAAACCACACAAATATAATCCACTGAGCTTCCCATTTTTACTTTGAACTCTCTTCATTACTAATAAAAAACAAGATGGAAGTTTTGCAAGAGATTTTTTCATATCAAGTTTGCTATCTGCTTGACCTGGAGGGAAGGCAGTATATCCTAGTGGCTTGGTTACTGGCTTGGGACTTGGGACTGCCAGATTCAGTTCATGGTGCTACTATTGTTTTGTGATCTTCTGCAGCTCCCTCCCCTTCCTATGCCTCAGTGTCCTCACCTGTAAAATGGATAAACTGACATCGTGTAAAAATTGGTTTGATTTCATGGATGAAAAGTGAGAGTTTTAATTATCTCACCTCAGAAATAATTTGCCTATAAAAGATTGTCCTGTTAATTTAACATTTTTATATTTTGTCACTCAGGCCTATGAAATGATAGGAGTGTAGGTAATTTTTTTTTCCCTTTACATCAAAGTCCAGAATAACCGTAAAGAGTCTTGTTCAATGGGGTAGAAAGGGCGCCTTCAGTTAAAGCCCTAGTTCAAAACAGCATTTAGGTATATGCCTAACTCTAAACACATGAATGGTCCATTTAAGTCAGTAAAGCTATCGTACTGGAAATTAGACATGTGGGCACGTGTTTTGCTGGATAAGAAGCTTAGTACCTTTTAGAGGTCTATAGTTAATGAATCATTAACGTTCAAATGTCTTATACTAGATTTTCTATATTATGTGCATACTTTTAACAAAAGTATTACCTGTACTGAAAGCCTGCCAAAATGCACTTTTTCCCCCTTCTTAGCTCTGAATGTGATTTTCTTATTTTCTCAGTTCCTCTCTATGCTCTGGAAATTGTGCTAGCTGAATTAAATACTGTTGTGTTTGTTGTCACATTGATGCAAGTTAACTAAAATCGATGAAAAAGTCCAGCTCAGCCTTCCTTGTGAGGGGCTGAAAGATAAGACAACAAGATTTCTGTAATTTTTATTCTCAAAAGAAAGTTAATGTTTTTCACTCAATATGTCTTTTTGTATTTTGGATTCACTCTTATAAATTTTAAAGATGATTATTAGGGAGTTTATCCTGCTTATAAATTGTACTTTAGCTCCCTGTAATTTGTCCGAATTAATTCAAGAGTTCAAGGGTAGAAAATTAGGATCAGGTTGTGGCATGCCTTACTCTCTTGCAGAAGCGTGCTATTACTGGCCTTTTTTATCTAAGGTTTAACTTCACATCTGTGGGTTTATTTGAACTTGAAGAGTCCAAAAAGTATAATGCTCCATTAAAAGAACCTAAAGATTCTAGGTTGGAGGTTGGACCTATTGTGGTTTGGGTTTTGTTCTCTCTAAATATGGAAAAAATAATGGATAGTAAAAGACTGAATGTGCTGGATAAGTCTTTCAAGAAATAAATGTGTGTTTGGAAGGCTCATATCATGCCTGCGTATCTGAATAAGGCCAGTGCACATGTAACAGCTTGTGGTCCACAGGAAATGGCAGGGAAAACAAAATACTTTGCAGAGAATTTTTTCATCTCTGTTTCTTTTCTTTCAAAAGAACTTAATGCTGGTGAAAAGTTCTGGACTGACAGCCTAGAGACAAAAGGGGTCCTCTGTTAATCAACAGAAAAGGCGCAGTGTGAGCAGCAATGGCAGAAGATTTCCCCCTCCCCCGCACACCTGTCTTGTCTAACTACTTCAATTCTAACACAGGGAAGGAACAATTCTTGGGCTGAGTTGTCTGCAGACTTACTCAGTATTTGGCCTTTCTGCTGAGGCTGCCAGCAAGGATGCTGAATATGATGTTGTTTGGCACCTGATGATTAGGAATTTCACGAGCCATTCATTCAACATGGGCCACCAAACAGCAACTGCTCTTTTGGCACAAATGAGTTTGGCTGGATTTGAGTCAACAGTTTACACATGAAAGGTTCCAAACCTTGTTCTGAGAGACCTAAGCCTCCATTCTTAATATGTATACTTTCCAGTTCTCCTTTAAATACCTGGTTCTTCTCTTATACCAGTTTAACTTCTTTTGTCTTCAGTGAAGTTTCTCCTGATCTCCAGCTGTCTGAGAGCAGAATCAAGTCTATCATCATTGGAATGCATCATTGGAATGCATTGTTTGCAATCTGATGTTGATTAAGAATAAGAAAAGCCAAATAGATTTGACATGTTGATGTCATGTTTCATAAAGTGTGTGAGAGAGAGAACTACTATTAAAGTCAGGATGTCTAACTAGCAGCCGTCAGTCTGCTCACAGCCCCTTAGGCTTTAATCTGTGCCCCCTGGGATCCTGGTCCAGGTAACACTTGTCTCAGTCCTCCAGTGGCTGCTACTACTGGTGGTCAGGTGCAGCACTGTCTACGGGGCCAAGGGTGTCTGTGGCGGGGGCACCTGAAACCTCTGTGGTGTGTTGGCACAGTACAGTGGCAGGAGGGGGCAGAGGTACCTTCTGCACAGTGGGGCAAGGGAACATGGCAAGGTGTACAGAGCTTGTGGGTACTGGTATGGTGCAGTGGGGTGCCTGCTTGCCACGTGGCACAGTGTTCAGCTCATGGAGTTTATGGCTCACACACAGGGGCATGTGGTCTGTGCAGTGTGTGGCTGAGGGGTGCGTGGCTCCTGGCCACTTTACAAATTGAACAGCCCTATTTAATAAGTTGAGTGAAGGGAGCTTGCAAGTTACACAAGTGATGCAATACTATCTTTGATTTGAGTGGACTTTTAATTGTGCTAAGATTTTCACACTGGAGCTCCCTTAGGTCCTAGATTATACTGTAGCTTAACCTCAAAAGTTTGAAAGTATTGGCAACACTGGCCATTCTAGAGCTTGAATCAGAACTGGTATTTCACTTTGCTAACATTTCTTGGTACTGGTGAAGCAAAGGAGGTCCACTAACAGTATTTATCTTTTCTTTATGCCCCAAAAAGCACCTGCTGAAATGTGAATATGGAACTATAGGGTTGGAAGGAACATTGAAACATGTAGTACAGCCTGAAGAACGAATGAAGGAAGTACTATTCCAATACTATCCCAGATCCATGCCTATATAACCTGGTCTTTGAAAGCATCTTCTTTGGTCCTACCAGCAAGATTACACAACTTCTCCAGGGCAGCTTGTTCTACTTTCCTACTGTTCCTATAGTAAGGATTTTTTTCGTTCTAAGAATTAATCTAAATCTGTTCTGCTGCAGTTTAAACCCTTTGTTTTGTGTACTCTGCTCTTACAGCTCCATTCCCTCTTCTTGCAAATCTTAATCTACTCTTCTTCAGACTAAACATACCTAGTTCTCTCCACCTTTCCTTGTACATCTTACAATCCAAACCCTTTATCATCTTTGTTGCTCACCTCTGGATCTTCGTTGCACCCTACTTAGATTGTAAAACCCAGAGCTATCTCTGAAGAAGCTATCTCATTTCCCACATTCAGATGCAGTCCTGCACTAGGTAGACTAGTGTTTTGATATACTGTCTCTGAAGATGGTATATCTGTGCTCTTTTGTTGTCTCTCTTCCACCCAAACATCGTGTTGGTAGGGCTGAGTGATGGCTCCTCTCATCAGATAATCATAAAATTCACCTGGAATATCTACTACAACAAAGAGTTTGATATATTTCCCAGTGAGCTTTGTGAACTAGTGGGCCCTTCAGAGGACGATACCCTAGCACTGACCGTGGAAGAAGCCCTTTTGACAAGTTACAAGTGCATCTAAAGAGTTTTGTTTGTTGGTATAGGTTATAGGAACTCTCTTTATCTGGTCCTGTGAATAGATACAGCAGGACTGTGTTCCTTTGTTATCACTAGATAGACCTGAAGAAATGGCACAAGACTTCCATCACTCATATTTTTTTAAAAGTTCAATAATGTTCAGTATGCTTCTTCATCTAGGGCTAGAAAGGACCCAGGTAAGTGATTCTGGTTTTGCTTGATCTTTTTCTCAGCTGCTGTTAGCTTTTCACTTCAGCTTCAGGAATTCCTGGCTTCAGGAGCCTTTTATTTAAAACTGCATTTAAAAGCTGGCATTGATTAAAGTGTTATGTTCAGTATTAGATCTTCATTTTCCTTCAATGTTTTCTTTTCTGGCAAAACTGCTGATCTTTTTGAAGGTCTGCTGCAGGGTGTGGTAGACTTCTACTAATGATACTTTTCCAAAAATATTACCCTTCTATGGTGAAACAGTCGCTGTATTTGATATTCTACCACAAATCCCAAATAAACGGTGCTCATGTAGTATGCAAAAACCTCAGGCTTTTCCACTGGTTGATTAGCTAGTAGAATTCCTGTATAGCAAGCTAGATTCATTCTGGTATTTGTCATCATAAGCTAAGTTTATCCACTTGCAGAGAATGAGGCCTTGCTGCAGTGTCACCAATCAAAATGTCAGCAATGTACATAATGATTTTTAAAATGTCTTTAGATTAAAGTGTGCTAATTGAGTTACAGCTTCTAAAATGTGTTTCAGCATGTGTGGGTCTATGCATCATGTTGTGATATTAATAGCATGTATGCCATGTCTGAAAGGACTGAGCTCCTCAGTTTCTGCAGTATCATTTCAAATTTAGTTCAGGTCTACAAGGAACGTTATTCCTGTTCATTGGCCAACCCATGTGAAATGTATAAGACCTAGTAGTCGGAGTACTGGACTGGAACTCTGGAGACCTTGGTTCTAATCTCGCTCTTTCACTAGTCTGCTCTGGGGCTTTGGACAAGTAACTTCACTGCCCTGTGGCTCAGCTTTCCCATCTATAAAATAAAGTTAATGGTACCAATCTCCTTCTGTAAAGTACTTGAGATCTACAGATTAGAAATGATGCGAGTCATAATTATTGTCCCAGAGGCTGGTAGACAGATGTCTCCCACTACATTTATTATCTATCAGCACCATTTTTTTGATGTCTTCTTACTCACGGCCACGGCTAATTCATTTTGCAGGCTGAAATTACAAAAGATAACCAATTTAAAATGGGAAAAAAGGGAAATTTTTTATTTCTTCAGTACAATATAAGTAGCATGTGATGGTGCCTGCGACAAGTAGTGTTAATACCAAAACGTTCACAGGATAAAAAAAAAAAAAAGATATGTACAGATAACAAAACCATCCATAGCTGAAACATTGATATATAAAAAAATACCTTCAGTTACAAAGAAACTTCCCTCATAGGCACATTGTTCTAGAATTGCCCAGTATAAGATTTCTCAGTTCCCACATTCAGATGCAGTCCTGTACTAGGTAGACTAGTGTTTTGATGCAATATGGTGTTTGCTAGGTTACTAATGTGATAAATCCATTTTATGATCTAATCATTAACTGGATTTGGCCTGCCAATTGATGGCATCTGGCCCATGGCTACCTCACCCCTGCGGCACCTGCCTGGGGCCAAGTCCTGCCTGCTGCCTCCCAGACCAGCTCATGCTATGTTCCCACCTGCATGTGCCCCACACCCACTGACAGCACCACCCCAGTCTCAGCCCTGGCTAGTGTGCACAGCTTCCCAGTTGAGGAGTTGCAGCTGCAGCAGCAAAGCTACTGCTTAGTTCCTGCCTCCAGTGGCTCCTCCTCTTCTTGCCCTTGTGAGGCTGCTTCAGGGTAGGGGGGGGAAGCTGCAGCCAGTCAGCTCCTGCACCAATATGTGGGGCTCCAGCTCCAAGCTGTTTTACACCCACACAGCATGATAAGCAGCCACTTGTGGGTGGCCAAGTGGGTGGAAGGTGGGTTAGAGGTTAGAGCTGGAGCCCTGTGCAATAGGATGGGAGCTGACCAGCTGCAATCACCTCCCCCCCACCCTCGAGTAGGGGCAGCCGTGGGGCAGATGGGGGAGCAGAATGCACCACCCGGAGGAGCTCTGCTGAATGTACCTCTTGGCCCCCCACCCCTGGCTTCCAGGACCCAGCGCACAGGCAGCCATTATGTAAGAGTAAGATTTTATTTTGAGCTATTATGCAATCACCTATAAAAAATACACTACTCAAAAAACATAAATGAGGACAAACAGTGTATTTTGAAATCAAATACTATAGTAAGTGGCTGATTTTTAGTATATGATTTGTTTTTATCTGTGATTTGTTAAAATTATACCTTCTGAAAGATTTTGTGGGTGTGGCCCTCAACAGCTCACTTAAACTCATTAAGTGGTGCACCAACCAAAGTAGTTACTCACTCCTGATCTAACGGCCTTCAGTAAAATCGTTATATGGTTAACGGTATTAACATATAATTGATAGTTAAAATCATGAACTGCAACTACATGAAGGCAAAACCACCTTTTCTTCTTCTTGAGGATTTTTATTGGATCTTTGTAACATTAGAGCCATTCTCTTCTGTCCTCCAATAAAAAGAGAAAGAAAAACAACATAGTTATGCAATTATCTAATAGATAGGCTTGGCTCCAAAAAGGTACCTAATGAGTTATGAAAAACTGTTTGTCAAGCCAGTAATTATATCATTAGGAACAATTGTAAAGGAATTGTATGTACCTCTTAGGTAAGTAAATGCACATTTTGTAAGTAACTAGTAAAAATATGTATTTTGTTTTTCAGATAAGTCCATGGTGATTCATTTTTAAAGCTTCTTAAAATTAGTCAGCTACGGGAGAGTGAAAGGAAGCAGTCTGATTGCCCCGATATTGTTTTCCTCTCGGTAGTGGGTAGTTGAAAATAAATAACAAAGAGTGTTTGATGCTAAAGTGGTAGACATACCTGCTATGGCCACATCTAGACAAGCAGGGATATGCACTTGGAGCAGCACAAATTTGTGTTGCTACTTTGTACTTAAGTGCACGCCCCTGCACATATACTTTGTTGCGGGACACATTGTCCCGCTTTGGGCAAACTGCCCTTTTTCAGCTCCTCCCTGCTGCCGCTGTGCTGAGGCAGTCAGGACACAAATGGAGCAGCAGACACTGTGATTGGCAGCCAGAGCATCTCATTGGAGGACCAAGCCTACATTTGTTCCAGCACATGCTACTTTTGCATGCTCGGCATCAATTCTTTTCGAAGGGGTTTTTTTTGCTACCAGGAAATCCTGGTATCAGATTTTGGCCCTGTGCTGCAAATCTGAGGTGCAGAGCACATTTTAACATTCCACACTTAAGGTTTGTGGTCCCACAAACTGCACATGCCTGCATGTGGCGACACAGTCTGTGAATCTGTCTTTCCTTAATTCATATGTTTTCATGCTCTTGGGGAAAATCCGTTATGCAAATCAATTCATGCAGATCTGCCAGGAAACATGAAACCAGAAAAAGGAAGGATAGCGTTTCCTTGTGTGTGTGTGTGTGTGTGTGTGTGTGTGTGTGTGTGTGTGTGTACACACTGTATCTCTATATCTAGATATATAGATATATATTTATCTTCAATATTAGCTGGCAATTATCATGTGTGTACTGTGTAGCAATAAGTTTTTATTCCCCCTTGCCTCCAAGCAGGGATCAGTAGAAGGCATTGAATAGGGATCAGCATGTTCCTTGCATTCCCCTTCTGGCCAGAGAGTCTCCCTCCCCCACCTTCTCCCTTCCCCCCATTATCTCTGGTATTTGTATTCTACCTAGCACAAGGTGGCTCTGGTTCATAAATAGGGCTTCTAGGTGCATTGGTTCTACAAACAATACTCTTCTCTTGTTCTACCCTTATCCTGCCATCTAAACTCTTCAAGAAGATCTTTTTCAAATATTTTCCAGAACATACTTTGCTGATCTTATGAGATTTAAGAAAGTTACCATCCCAGATGATAGGAATCTTTATAAATGGTGTATATATTAAGGATGAGCTGAGGAGCTAAATATTTCCATGAAACTCAAAATGAAGGGACCAGTTATGTATCCAAAAAAAAAAAATTGTATCAGGTGTCCCATTAAGTGAAGTCAGACTACTTGTACTACAGTACAAAATATGCTGAAGAAATGTCACAAACAGAGTTTATTACTGATATGTGCTGTGCTACACACAATATGTAGTCATGGGGACAAATGGAGTTACTCCAGATTTACACAGCTGTATTAGAGACAAAATACAGATCTCAGAATGAAGTTTTAAATCATCACTTTCTCCTTTTATTTCTAAATTTCTCTGATTTTTTTTTCTCTTGTGATCCTGACTGACTTACAGAATCAAAATCTTTATTTTAATGACATTCAGAAACTGTCTGATAGCTCTCAACTTCTTTGCTTTTTAAAACATGGAGCATGCTTGCTGAAGAAATAGAAATATATTCTTAATGTTTTTTGTGTTTACTAAATGGAGTTGTGGGAAATGATATCCTTGTAATTATGGCTTTGTTCAGACTTGTTGTTCACTCCCATTCCCCTTGGAATTAGCTACAGGCTGGCAAACTGCAGCAGCATTTATTTTATTCTTCTTCTTTTATATGGCTTTAGGAGCAAGAGCTATTGTCACTGTTTTAATTCCAAATTCCCCAACTAAACCATTTTTTTTTAAATACATACAAAGTATGATCAAAATATCAACACTGCCAAAATGGCAAAGTTGCTGAAATATGAGGATGAAACCTTAGTTTTCAATTTAATTGGTTGGTTTTTTTCCTACTTTCATTACTGAATGGACGAAAGCCTTACCTTCAGTTTGCACATTGTTACAAACTTACACAAATTAACTTATTCGTCTCTAATAAATTTCTTTATTTCTCCACTAAACAGAGCAATTTTTAATGGAAGACCTCTAAAAGTACATATTTATCTCTTTTGCTGTAGTGTTTTTTTTTTTCAAATAGAAATATGTCTGGATAATATTTGGAAACTTTTATTTACATAGAATGAATAAAATCTTTAGATAAAACCAAAAAATGCATCACCTTGACTACTGACTTAATAGCAAGCATTAATTTCAGATAAGAAGCCCTGTTTATTTCATAGTCATGTTTCAGCATCTCTTTGCTTTTTAAAGTGAATAGGGCTGTTGGGTGGGGGGAGGAAGTTAAGATAATACGAGGGAAATGTTGAAGAAAAGAGATGTGGTACCTTACAAACGATAGGCCAAGTTCTGATCTTTCTGAATGGACAAAGAGTTTAACAAAGCCCTGCTACCCATCTGAATTGTATACTTTTAAACCAACAGTGGAGCTTTTCTCAGTTTCTTACGTGATGGATGCACTGTGGCAACCTTGATCAAACTGTGGACCACATAACACTGTCCTCTATACAGATTTGACGGTGACTTTGTAAAGATACATTCCCTTTCCTCAAGAGCATTAGATTGGTTACCGAACCATAAACTGGATTTATAATTGTTGCTCCAAGGCAGCCATATGAAATAAAAAGATTGCCTGATGGTCCAACACCATTTCCTGAAAAGCAGAGATTCTTTTTCTTCCCTTACACCACCACAATTGAGAGTGATGTCAAGAATGCTTTCTCTGGAACCTTCATGGTTGATCATCACCACCCTGTATCCAGGAGCAAAACTAGAGTTGACTTCTAAAAATACCTATTCCCCACTCCCTTTTACCTTTTATCCACTATAGGATCCTAAGTTTTATATGGCTCCTGGTAGGGCTCATTTTTTAAAATGGGCCTTTGTATACTGGAAACACTAACAAACATTCCAAAATAACATACCAAATTTTGAATTTGTTTTTCCTATTTACCTACCAGGCCCTTTAAATCCATTTTAGCCAGTGTTAAACATTGAAAGCAGGATTTTTTTTTAACTTTTGCAAGTTTAGTTTGAAATGCCTCTAAAAGGATTGTCAGAAGGTGGGATTAAAAGCAGGTCTTTTGAAGTGGGCAAAGTCTAGAAATTGGGGTACCCTAAGTCATGAGATGCATAGAAATACCTGGATCATAGCATTTTATCTAGTAATCATAATATCCCCCTGTATTTGCTGCTGTTTCTATATAGTTACTGTGCAGTAATATGCAGAAGAAGAAAAAAATATTTGGGGGTGCTGACTGCATGCTCAGCCTCCTCTCCTCCCCCCTCTGTTCCCCTGCATAGGGTGCAGGGTTGGAGGGGCGGCTCCTGCCACTGAGCACACACCGGGAGGCATAGGGGGCATGTACCTCTGAATCTACGTGGGGCATGGTAAGCTGCCACTGCGGGCTGGGGCCAGGGCTGCACCAGGCTCTTCCCAGCAGGGTGGGGGTTGGGCCCCACTGAGCTTGGGGTGCTGGAAGAGCAGGTCCAGGGGGCAATGGCAAATTTTGGGGTGGCTGCAGCCCCCCACCCATAGTCCCCTTCTCAGTGCCACTGCCGTCCACCCCAAGTGCAGCCTGGCCTTAGCCCACAGCAGCAGCCTGCCCTGCCTTACACAGATCTGGGGGTGCATGACCTCCATGCCTCCCAGGGTGCACACAGCAGCAGGAGCTGTGCGCCCCAGACAAGCTGCTTACGACTCGGTCCCCTGCCTTGCCCTGGCTGTGCAGTGCCTGCCCTAGCCCCACTCCCACTCCTTCCTCACCCTTGCTGCAGGTGCTGGAAGCCCACAGCCAGGCTGCCTTGCAGTCCAATCACTGACTGCGTTTGTGGGGCTAAGCCCTGTTTGCATGTCCCCCCCCTTTCTGCCCCCTATGTGTACAGTGTGGCTTACCTAAGGTTTTTACAGGAATCAGGGCTGAAGTCCTGGTTCCAAAACTAGCAGGAAACTTGATTGTTGTCGAGCCAGAATTCCGCTGATAATTTTACATTTCTTGGCAGTGTCTTAACATCATGTTTATTTCATAGTCATGTCAGCACCTCTTTGCTTTTTGCAGTGAATAGGACTGTTGTGGTGGGGGTGGTTTTTAAGTAATACAATGGAAATACAGGAGAAGAGATGCAGTGCATTTACTTACTATTTAATCACATCATGGTTTGTGCACTTATAGAACCTAACCCAGTCAATACATGCAAAGGGGACTAATATACAAAGGTGCTTTCATAAGTAAAATTTCATGTACCTGCATAAGGGCTGTCAGATTTATACACATTGCACAGAATTTAAAATTACAAGGATAATTAGTGCCCCTTTTACTTCCACATGGCAGTTGCAGACAGGTCTTCAAATCTGGCAGTCTTTCTATTTGATTCCAGTACTTTTGGTTTTCAGCCTCATGTTTTCTGTGTTGCACAGTGCACTGAATTCTGAACCACACAATCCAAAAAATTGTGAAATTCGCATTGAGAACCCAGTAAGCCAAGAGGCAGTGTGCCGCTGTTACAAGGGGCAAATGACTTCCCCTCTGTCAAATTTGTTCAAAGCCTATTAGTGCTAATGGGAATCTTGCAGTTTTTTCCAGTCCATATGATCATATCAAATCTAAGCTTGTGAAACAACTTTGTTTTCATGTTATTTGAGCAGAAAATACATTAATTTCTTACCTGGTGTTAAAAAAAAAGACTTTTGGCCTACTAGACTGCTTTTATTTATTATAAAGATTTTCTTTCTTCCCAAAATTGAACCTTTTTGAGCTCATGAAAAAAACTGGTTTGGAGAGGAACTCAAATGCTAAAAAATAAAAACAAGCCTTCTGCCTTAATGCTTTCTCAATGCCAGCTATAGTTTGTTACCATACTGTATTCCTGAGCATGCAGGCCTTGTCAGAACTTTGGTGCTGTCTAGTGGCAAGTTACTGCATCTCACTTGTGCTGGCATAAGAATTGTCTGTGGAGGATTGTGAAAGATGGTATTAGATTACTAGATTAGATGGTATTAGATTATTAGAAATGTAGGATGGAGTTTGGAATGACTTATTCTTGCTGTTTCAAGTGCATGGGTATTTTCTTATATGTTATATTATGTTATGGCTTCATCTATCACTTTGGTTCTGTACATAAAAAGAAATGCTAACAGAACTGCATCATTGCTAGAAGAATTGTATGTACAGAAAATAGGCTTTAGTGGTCTGTATAAGGCACTTATATACTGGTATAATGATTTCAGGTGATCTCTACAAGTTGTTAACTATTTTGGTTAAAATAAAAAATTGCACCTGAAATGTTAAAAACCTGATGCCAATCTTAAGGCTCTGAGAAGCCCTGTACCTTTGCAGTTCTTTAGATATTAGTTAAGTCTGAGGAGCTTGGAGGTGTAAGACTGTTTGCAGACACAAGTTGTACCTTTTAAATAAATATATTAAGTTAGAAAAATTCCTTTAATGTGAACACAGGAAATGCAGTATGAAGTTGCCTTTTTTTTCCTTTACAAAAAGGTTGGTATAAGTCAGATGCAGCTGTGTTCTAATTATGAGCTTTTACCAGTTTAACTGTTGAACAGTTTAAATGTGATAAAATATCACATGCCTAATTTATAATAATACAAAACCCATGTAAAAGGAGTTAAAATAGTTTCATTCTGTCCCATACTTGTTTATGATTTGGAAATGCATTTTCCTCAGATATGCCAACAGTATTGATTCGGAGGGAAGTAATCCCAACAGATGTCATTCTTGGGGTGTGGTCCAATAAATGCAAAAAATGTTTGGTTTACTGTTTCATGCATTTGAAACACTGGCCCTCACGGGCAGCACACTAGCTAATCTACCCTAGGTGTTTAAAGTGCTATAATTTTTGGTTATATGTGTGGAGTCTGTAACATCAGACACACAAAGATCTATTTATAGATACAATGTGTTTATATTTAAAAAATCAAACAGAAAAACCCTTTTATCTTCAATAATCTCTTTGTTCTATAGAAATTATTATAGACTTTGGGTCTCAATGTTTCTCTTCTCTACAGATATCAGTATTACCTGCAAGTGAAAAAGGATGTTCTTGATGGTCGATTACGTTCATCATTAGATCAAGGAATCCGGCTAGCTGGCTTAGCTGTGCAAGGTAAGTTAGCTGTTGAGCGAAGCTAACAAAGTTGCCTTTTTAATTTCAAGTATCTGTTTGCAAGAAATCAGGTCACATCCAACTCGTGTTAAAACTGATTAGTCATTCCACTGATTTTAGTACAAGTCAGATTGGGGTTTTTTTGCGAATTACTTGTTCCTGCAGGTATAGGTAATGGGTTGTATGGTAGCTCTCATTATGATGGGTATTTTTTACTCTAACATAGGATTTTGTTAGATTACAAAAAAATACAACAATCCAAGTAGGGTGGAGGGGAGGAGTTGGGTTTTTTTAACAGTACTGAAGTACTTTAGATATTATAGTCACATTTTCTTGTTGGTGTCATTCCGTATGAAACCAGACTAACAGTAGGATATAATTTATACTTTACCTGAAATCTCCCTTTGCTATAGTATGGAACCTCCTATCAGAAATACATGAGCACTTGCTGGTGGCTATGATTTGTGGGTCAGTATTAAATCACAACAATTACATGACTCTTAGAAACAAAAGATCTTGCAATGAAACAGGTTCTTGTGCTGTTTTGAAGTCTGTTTTGAAAATTTGATCCCTAAACAGCCTTTGATTTCTGGCTCCGCTGGTTTGTAGAACAGTGGTTTTGGAGTGGAAATTTCTAGAGTTTTGTTTTTGAACTCTTGGGCTAAGTACAGATAGTCAAAAAAGCCAAGGCTGAATTGATTCTATCTTTGTGGGTTAGTTTAAGCTGTGTAGATTGAACAGATAAGCAAGTGAATAGACATTCACTATTGATTCCAGAATGCTTGCAGTGGCCCAGGCCAGAGAGTGCCAGAGAACGCCTCCCTGCTCAGCTGGAGCAGACGGCTTGAGCCAAGACTAACCCACCCATCCTGCAAAGGGGAGTGATTGCTGGGAAGGCACAAAGCATCCAGGGATGCACACAGTGTTAACTTGAATCTGGAGGGGATCTGGGACCAGAAGTTCACTAAACCGATTTAATCTAAATCAATGAATTCTGATACTATACCCATCCAGGTTTATCTTAAACCAGTTTCAGCCATTTTGAAAGTGGTTTATGTTCACTGACTTCTGTTGCGTTATAGATTTTAACTGGTTTCTGATCACTTATACCAGTTAGTGTGTGATTTTTTTTCCAATTTTTTTTTTCCAGAGTTGCTGACTGTCTGTCATTACCACTGACATCAGTGGGAGTGGCCAGTGCTCAGCACCTTGTAAACCAAGTCATTAGCACCCTTTGATCCTCATCTTTTTATCTATATTATAGAAATACTAGTTACCACCTGTTTAAATCGCTTAGAATTCCCAGGATGAAAACTGTTAAATGTGTTGACAGTAGTGCTGTTAAGAGTGTTGATATAATCTTTGCTACAATTGGTGGAAAAGACATTATGGTGTCCTTGTGAGGATTTTAAAAACAAAGGGAAAAGTAAATGCTAATATTTCTACTGAATGAATATTGCTTTGAAGTCTGTTTGTGCAATGGAAAAAGACAGATTTGCACTAAACTTTGCATTGTGGCTTTGTGAACTTTTCCAAAGTATAAACCTGAGAACTTGGTGATGGACACACACCAGACTCCGTTAGCCTTAGGATTTTGGACTTTTCCACTAGCTTTATGATTGCCTCACTCACCATGTAATTGTCCTTGATGCTGCCTTTTGTAACTCATTTATTATAACCACTTTTTTATGTAAATTTTCTACATAATCTGTTATCTTGACAGTCAGCCACATCAGAAACATACTGTTTTTTGTTACTCTATTCATAACATTATCATGCTCTCTCTCAACCAATGCATGCAATCCAGTAGAAATACTTAGAATGTACTCAGGATCCCTTCTGTTTTGGTTTTTTTTTTTTTTTTGGAATTACATGTTTGGTTAAGATAACTCTGTGGTAAAAACAAAACAGTATTTCTGGCACCCTGTAATATGTGAAATTATCTAAACACTTTTCAAGAATGTTTACCTAATGTAATTTATGAGGGGGATTTCTAGCTTTTAGAACATGAAAATCTTTTAGATAGAATGACCTGGTTCAACTGAAATGAAATAATCTCCCAGAAAGTTACTCCTTACATGTCAGTTGCTGTATATTTAAAAAGTAGAGGTTTGCTTTGTTTTTAAAGAATTTTAGGAAATTGGTTCCTTAGGCAGCTGAGTTTCAGAGAGAGCCACTTAACAAGTTTTGGTGAGCTGTCAAAGGTTGCATACACAAAATATTTCAGAATATATCATTTCAACAAATTATAGATAAAAACATATACTAAAACCATCTGCTATAGAATTTCAAAATTTTATTACAAAAATATTTTTGTCCTATTTTAGGGTTTGGGGTTTTTTTGAGTAGTATATATAGAGGTGATTGTATAATGTCTCAGAATAAAGTCTTATTCTTATATATTATGTGTGGGGAAGGGTGTGTGTGTGTGTAGGGTGGATGTGTGCATGCGTGTCAGGGTGGGGGGGCTGTCCACATGCTAAGTCCTGGGTGCTGGCCAGGAGCGGGGGTGGAGTGGAGAAAAAGGAACAGGTACAGTAGAGCTCTCCTGGGCAGTGCAGTTGCAGGTACAGGTGACATCCATTCCCCCCCCCCCCCATTTCGGGTCCAATGCCACCCCCGTGGCACTTTGGATGAGGCTGAGCCCTCCCAGGGCAGCCCACATCACTCTCCCATCTGCACCCGCCCTGTGCCCACTGATGGCACAGCCCCAGCCCCTACCAGCTTGCACAGCTTCCTAGTGAGCCTGCTTTCACTGCTGCTGCAGCTGCCCTTGTACTTGGCTCCCCTCACCTCCCAGTAGCTCCTCCTCCTCCTCCTGCCTTTTTTACACTAATTTAGGTGAAGGGAAGCTGCAGCTGGGCACCTCCTGCCCCAGGGCTCCAGCTCCTGGCTGCCTTGCACCCATGCAGCCATCCACAGGTGGCTGCTCATCACATTGGGTGGGCAAAGTGAGTGGAAGGTGGGTGGGAGCTAGAGCTCTGCACGCTGCAGCAGGAGCCACCTGCTGCAGCTTCACTCCACCTAGCCTGGAGCAGTGCAGTAGGGGCAAGAGGAGAGGAGGAGCTGATAGGGGCAGGGAGAGCTGATCAGTACCTGGGCAGCTGCAGGAGCAACCACACTGGGAAGTTGCCCATGCTAGTAGACATTGGGGCTGGAGCAGTGCCACAGGCAGGTGCTGGTGGGAATGTAGCACAGGCTGCTCAGGGCAGGAGCAAGCACAGCTCAGCCCATGCCAAGTGCCACAGGGGCAGCTGTGGGCCAGATACAGTTATCTAGTGGACTGGATTTTGCCCACTCCTGTTCTACAGGCTACCTGTTGGTGTTTTTTTCCTAAATCTCTGCTAGTCATTGGCACGTAATATGTAACAAGTAGTAGAACTAGATAGAAGATGTTGGCCTCTTGAGTTGTTAATCCAACAACTCTACTATGTTGGAGGAGGGTGAGCATGCATTAGATCAGAGGGAGCTATGAGGAATATGACCAGATGATCTCACCAGGATCTTTGTGGAGTAGCAAGAGCCTCATGCAGGCATTTGTCAGAAGTGATCTCTGTATACCAGCTGGGTATTGCAATAGAGACTGGCTCATGTGGGTGAGGAGGGAGAAGTTATTCCTGACATAACTGCATAGACCAGCTTCATCTGGACCTTTATGAACCACAGTGCTGGCCTGAGCTTGCCAAAGAAACCAGCCTGTTCTAAAATTTGTTTCAGTGCTAAAACTTGGCTTTTACAGCTGTGATCCTGAAAAAAACATAGCTTAGGCGAGACACCTCTCACACTTAAAATTAATCATGTGCTTGTAAGACTGAGCAAAGCTTTAATAACCATGGAAAGTACTGTGTTAAAAAAACAAGTAAATGTGTTGTTTTTTCCAGCGGATTTTGGAGACCACAATCAGTTTGAATCTCATGACTTCCTCCGAGAATACATCTTGTTTCCCATGGTGAGTTATATTTTTTTTCTTTTATTTCCTATTCTCACGTGAGTAATTTCTCTGTGTCTCAGATGCAGGCTTGTTGATAGCTCAAAGGTGTTTAGTTATTTTTTTGGGTTTTTTTAAAATAAGCATGGCCTCCAAAGAGATTTTTATTTCATTGGCTAAAGGAATACACGGAACATAACTTTAACCCCTTTTGAGCCAGATTTCTAATTACTAAAGCTATGTTTATATAGCCTCTGGAGTGAGCCCAGGGACACTGTTGAAAGATGCCTGCGTGTCCAAGTATGCTTGATCCCACGGCTCCAGCCAGGGAGATAGCTGAGATGCCTGCCCCCTGACTGTCTGGAGAGCCCAAGCACTGTGCTGAAGTGCATGTTGAGTGTTGCTCAGACACTCATCCAAGTCCTTCTTTGTTGCCTAACATGTAGGCTTGGTTGCATGTGGAGTGGAGGCAAGTGGCTGATATTTATCTTTCAGTGGCAGTGGCACTTGGGCTTGCTTTGAAAGCTGCCTAGGCACTAGGAGCAGGTTTCAGCAGGAGAGAGCTATTTGACCAGTGTGTGAAGCTTTTAGCCTAATCCTGCTACGCATGTCATAATTGTATGCACTGAACCTAAGCCTGAAGGAACACCGAATCAGTGCTTCAGAATTAGACCTACAATAAATAAGTGTCCACTATATTGCACTATAATTCTGACACCAGCCAGTCATTCACAATATTAAACAAAATGCTTCACGTCCATTGATAGAATCTGTAGAAAAATGTCACATTGTTGCCTTGGAGTGGGCTGGGGGGAGGAGTGGCCAATAAATTGTTTGTGGGTGATTTTAAAAGCTTGGATCAGTGAATTCAGAACCACAGTTTGAAAGATCTTGAGATTCTGTGCAAGTTAAAACTAAATATGTAGGGATATGGAAACCCTAGGCATTTACATTTGACTAGGTAAAAAGGTTGTAAAAATCACACCAGGTAAAAAGGGTTTTTACATGCATGTAAGAAACCATGTGCTGTGTATGCTAAGGCAGACCATATACAACATTACAGAACTGGTACTGCAATCATTAACAGAGGTTTTGTTTTTATTAGGCTTTCTTTCATTAATTGCTTACAGTTTTAGGCTAGCTGCATCAAGGGTGTTGATTTTTCATTGTCTGTAAAGTATGTTAGAAGACTGGGGCTAGCAAATCTGCTGCATTTCAAATTATTGCCCTTCTCATGAGCACGTTCAATATGCTGAAATTATTTTTCTTTCATTAAAATTTGAGATGGATCTGGGCTTTGGTTTAGATTTTGAGTGAAATTTCTTAATGATCTGGGCAAGTTTAGGATCCTATGTTCTTGGGATCTGTATCTTAGAATTTTTGTGCCCTCTGATTTCTCCTTTGGGACTTGTTCAGTGTTTGTAGTATCTTGCCTCCTATTTCTGTTGCTATTACTGTTTCTTCAAAGTCAAAGAGATGTATTTTTATGCTGCCCAAGACTGATCATCCAGTCTTGTCACCATCTGTACATCCTTTCTTTCTCAGAGCAGATTTAGGTGACACAGGGTACATCTACACGTTCATGAATGTGCTTTTGGCAATGTTCGTTAAATTTAGTACCTCTATTGTGAGGTACCAGAAAAAGGTGCATTGACCTATTTTAATGTGCATTAGCAAAAGAGCATGTTTTTGTGATGTTTTTATGTGCATTAAAATAGGCTACTATGCATTAAAGCACACATGTAGACATGTCCACAGTGGTAAATATCTCTACTAGTACTGTAAACATTGCTAACTTTTGTAGAGCTGTATAGTCCTAGAACAACGGTGAGGGGATTTCAGCTACTTCCAGGCACTGACAGAAGTTTGAAAAGGAACATTGCTTTAGTAAAAAATTCATTAGTGAAGTGGGCTGATGAATGGGGGAGGGGCAGCTGCATTTGGATTGT
Source organism: Caiman crocodilus (assembly GCA_030014935.1). NCBI lineage: Eukaryota > Metazoa > Chordata > Crocodylia > Alligatoridae > Caiman > Caiman crocodilus. Next base: position 67,800,851 of record JAGPOW010003648.1, read on the forward strand.
GTTTGATGTTGGGAAGCTACAGTATGTGTCAAATCCCATTTCTTCAGCAATGAAAAGAACAAAGTTATGTACACAGAACACCCCACAGGTGTGTAGCTGTGTACAGGCACGTACCAGGCCATTTTTCATTAGCACACTACTACTTTCACATTTTTCTGTGGCAGAAACAAATATCACAGAGAGGCTCCTATTGAGCAAGAAACAGGCAGCATAGTCAAATGTAAGGTACACAGCCTTGAGGCTTATTTTTTTTTTTAATAAATATCATCACTTAGAGGTTTTGCTAGGTAACTTTTTCAGCTTCCTTTTTTGCAGTGAGTCTATGACCAGGTTTTCTTTATTATCTTGCCCCAGCTTATTCAAGAGTTATTCCACCGTACATACTACTAAATTTCCAAACCATACAAACTTGTTAGCAGTGTGTTGAAAACACAAGAGGGTTTTATGGTCTTCTAATTAAAGGAGCTGCAGTGCTTTTGGTTGTCTTCATTTAAAACACACAGAAGTAAAACAAGTCCTTTCTGTTCTATATTAGGGCATATATTTCTAGTCCTTATTCATTTTAAGTTAACAATCTCATTAACATTTCCCAACCCTCAAATTTTCCCTGACAGCTTCAGTATGCTATCCTTGTATACATTTTGGTAATAATAATAAAATCAGATTTTCATTGCAATCAATATTGGGTGTCTTTATTATATCATCACAAACTTAGAAAGGTGCAAATTTAAAATATGCCACCATAATGGGTATCTTGTATCTCATTCTTGGCTGATTTTCTTTATTAAAGCTTCTGCCTATTTGTATTCTTATAGGACTGGACACAAGATGAAGCAGTCCTAGAGGAGCTGACTCAAAAAGTAGCTCAGGAACACAGAGCTCATTGGTAAGCTCCAAAACATTAAGGTACAGACCTTTTTTTCCTGCTTACCCACCAGTGGTAAGGTAGCCTAGGTGCATAAAAGTCTTATGCTGTTTTCACTCAGGTTCTTACTGAGTTTGTTACAAAAAGATTAATCTGACTTTCACAGCTTGCAAATGTAAGTGGCTCTGGAGCACACACTGCATATATTTAAAATGAATGCAGCAGAAGAGCCTGTTGTTTATTTCAGTATGATGCAAATGAAAGCAGTTCCAGTGGAGGCTTATCAGGCTGACTTTGAGTTTCTTTTCTACAGAAAAGATCTATCAGGATGCAAAGGTTCTGAATTATACCTGTGCAAATTAGACTATGCCCCAAGACAAATATCCTTTCTGCATAAGGAAGCTTGAATGCTTGGTAACAGTAGTGTCACCTTGGGAGGTCAGTGAAAATGCTGTACTTTGTGGAGAGCATTACTCTTCTGAGTGTGCTAATGCCTATTTCCATATCTGGAAATTACTTGAAATATTAACTTGGAAATCTGCACCTAAACCCTTTGGACACCTCCCCCTACCCCTCTCCCCCAGTTGTATATGTAAACAGGGCAAACTGCATCCTGCTTTCTAGTAAACTAATTCCACCACAGTGGGTGGAACTCCCCTGTACATCCCTCATAACTTACTCTTATGCTTTCCTATCTGTAAATCCTGGCAGAGAGGAATGAAAATATGTTCTTAGAGTTGAGACCAGATGGAGAATCCCAGACTTGTGACTGGAGTATGCACACACAGACACACGCCTATGCACACACTTCTCTCTCTTCTGTGTCCAGCATCAGCATTAGATTGGGCAGACGATCTGTCCCAATATTTCAAAAGTCTGTTACATTTTGGTGCCTCCATTTTTGAGTGACCAATACTAGTATTTGTGGCCTTGTTTTTCTAAGTGCCCTTAACTTCAGCTGACTTTCATAGCTCATTGAAAATATAAAGCATCCCAATTTAGTGGGGTGCTTTAAGTATTGCCAAAGCTCAGAAGAAAAATGCCTTGGATGTCTGTCAGAGGTATAGGTGTGATCAATCTGGAATCAATGTAAGGATCTGCACTTTTAAGTTTGCTCCTGTGTTCCATGGCAATTAGGTGACATGTCTGCTGTGAGACCTTCCAGTGCTACCTACAGTAACAGAACACAAAACTCAAAACGGAGGTTAACAAGGAGAGCAAATTATGATGTTACCCTTAGTGTTAGTGTATTACATGCTCAGTATGATGGCTGACAGGCCAGCAAACCTATACCAATAGGTATAGCACCACTAACCTATACCCGCTTGTCAGTCATGTCAACTCCTGACCTGGTGGCTGGTTACTGAATAGCAACCTTCTCCAGCATCCTCAGCATACTGAATGCCTTCTCCAGCATCCTCCCCATGCTCCCAGAGTGAGGCATAGTCCTTCCTCATTTTTTTTATTAGAAGTCTTTCATGATTCCTGACAGTGGGCTTCTCTACACATGCATTAATGTGCCATTACTACTGCACAATATGTTTAGTACCCCTAATATGAGGCACTAACTAAATGCACAGTAGTGGGCACTATTGTGTAGTAGGGCTGCGCAAAATTTCGCTGGCAGTTTCGTTTCAACACTGTTTTGACAAATTTCAAGCTTGAAACAGCAAAATCAAAATGAAACCGAGAGCTTCAAAACGGCCTCGAAACGAAACTGAGCAAGTCGAAAAGTTTTGAAAATTTTGAAACATTTCAAGTTTCAAAACTCAAGCTGGGCTTGCCCGCAGGGAAACCAGAAACAAAAGTAAAGAGAAGGGGTGGGGGAAAAGGAATGCTCTCATTATTGACGGTGTAGCTGGCCAGTGACTGTCATCCTTCCCTGAGGTCCTGTCCAATCCCAGTGCTCTGGGGGAGGGATGGGAAAATTGCATAAAAGGCAGCATTGTTTGAACTGCCCTGCTTTCTGCCCTGGTGTCAACTGAGTGAGGGTGCACCTTAACACACACACACAGTCACCTACCCATGTCACGAGTTTTGCCTGTTAGCAGCTAGGGGTGCAGGACCCCAGAACCCAGACTCTCCCTGCACCTATCCCCTTGACACCTGGCAGAGGTGCAGGGCCCCAGAACCCAGAAGCCCCTGTACCTATTTGCTTGAAACTTGGCAGGTTTTGTGGCCTCAGCAGGGGCTAGCATGCCTGCAGTTTTGACCCCACTGTGGCTTAACGCATTCCCGTGACGTGAGTTTTTTGCTTTCAAGACTTTGAGGTGCAGTTTCCCTGAAACCCTGCACCTATCTCCTTGGATCTTGGCAGGCTTTATGCCCTCAGAAAGGGATACCCCTTCTGCAAGTTTCATCTACATCAGGCCAGAATGACAAAGCTATAGGCTGTTTCAGGCTTCCCCCATTATAGCCTATGGGTGAAACATTGAAACAGCAAAACTGTTTCAACTGAACAAAACGGAACAGCAGTTTCAAATTGAAACAAAATTCGAAATGAAATGCTGTTCTGTTGAAACATCAAAATGCAAGTCAGAACAGAGTGGTGCTGTTTCACGCAGCCCTGTTGTGTGGTAGTAATGGCACACATCCTTTTCATAACGCTTCATACACAATAAACTAATTCTCCTGTTCATTATTAGCACAATAGCACAGTTTTTGCTGTAACCTGCTAATGTACAGTAGAATTAGTCTACTGTGCATTGTCTTGTATAGATGCACCCAGCTTGAGGAAATGTATTTCTCACATTAGACTAGGGTTGCCTCAACCCAGAGAGGAGTCATGAAACATCAGGCATGAAATAAGGAAATCATGGAAATCATTATTACTTTCTAGAATGAAGAAAATCTTTCTGCCCCCTCATATACATTTTCTTTGCTCTTACTTTAACAGTGAATGTAAAGGAGTCATCAAAACTTTTGGCATTGACTCAATCTGTCCTCAATCTGAAAAGCTTGAGAATTGCACTTTTTAAATACTTAAGTGCCTCTGTCACATTGGTTATCCAGTTGCTTCTATCTAGATTGACTGTGCTGTCTGCCTCCGACTAGGAGCAGGATAGATAAAGCACTACATTATCATCATAATGACCAGTGATGATCTGTTGATTTTTACTAGATGTTTTTGTCAACATCTCAGAGGTATCTTCTACAGAGGATTGTGGATTTGACGTTTTCTGGTTGCCTTCTTAATTTGACTTGTAATGCTGAACAATTTTTTGCCATTTCTATGTTTTAATTGTAGTGGCATACCAGCAGCAGATGCTGAACTTATGTACATCAAGGAGGTGGAACGTCTTGATGGCTTTGGACAGGAAAGTTTCCCTGTGAAGGTATAGTGTTGTTATTTATATAGCTTTCTTCTCCTCCCCCACCCCAATTTAGGTAACAGATAGCTCTCTAAGATGTATACAACTCAATAAAAATAACACATATTGATCCAAGAGAAAAAGGAACCCTATAGTATCCCAGAAGATTCAGAATGGAAGTAGTTTGTAGTGGTTAGAATGGGTGTTCCTGGGTTGGAACATCTTATTTGTTTACTGCCCAGCCCATTCACTGCTCTCTTACCCATGTTCAAAACGAATCTGAAACAGTGCTAAATAAAAAAAGGTAGCACTTCTCATCCATTTTACACCAAGGGACATTATTACATCAGGTGCAAGGCAATCAAAATTTTAGCAACCCAGTTATATCTCAGCATTGCCATTGACTCAGTGGGCAGGTGACCTTTGGCATTTCTCTCTACTTCCCCAGTTGTAAAATGGCATAAAAACACGTACTGACCTCACAGGAGACTTGTGAGATTTTATTAGCAAAGATAGGATATTTAGATATATATTTTTATGATTGCACCAGGTGCTGTAAACCAGAAGCAGAGTAATGACTTGGCTAACAATTGCTTTTTCAGCTTTTTTAATGGATTTTTTTTCTATTTTATGCAGTGATACTTGAATTTTTAATCAGTTTTCTTTATCTTAATGACCCAGGTGGCCAAATGAAAGCTGGTCAGGACTGAACAGCACATGTTACTATGATTGGCTAAAGTGCTGAAAAACTGAAGAAAACTCTTGTGTTGCTCCAAAATGTCAAAATATTATTCTTTGTATTTTTGGGGATGACCTGATAACCAGTCCCCCTTTTAAACAAGCTTCTTAAGAAAATGGTATTGTTTTGGTTCAGGTAGTGTTGATCATAACATAGAAAAGAACCTTTTAGATGGCCAAAATCGACAGGACAAACAAGCTGCCTGATTGCGTTCTGGATCTTGTGATTACATCCATTGAAGTTAATAGTTTCTGCACTGGAAGGCAGGAATTATGTGGTTGTCTGATGTCAGATCTTTGTGCAGCTGAAAGAAATCAAAAGTTTTTGCTTTGGGATTAATTCACATTAAAACTCTGCTGTGGCAAATTGTTTCCTTAAAGTTTTTCATTCTGCTGGACTGTTATTGGTTGCTACAAAGTTAAGCACTGACAGTACGTGCTACAAACAACACAAAAAATCATGCCTATCTTGAAGAACTAGCAGATTAAATTTATGGGCAAAAACAAATGCACTGGAGACCCAAGGGACTTTTCTTTCAGAGGCAAGCACAAAAGCTGATTCACTGTCCATGAAAAAAACAAAAAAAATCCCCTCCCTCTACCCCCTTCCTCATCTCTCTGCTTATTACAGCTGTTTTGGTGACTAAGCAGAAAACCTCCAAGCCACAGCAGATTTTGAGTATAATTTGAAGAATCTTGATTTATACAGTATTGGAAATGAGTGTGTGGGTAGGACTTGAAAAATGTACAAGATGCTTGCTTGCCAGAGACCTAACCCTTACTAGTTAGAAACAGAAATAGAATGTATGTGTGGCACCATGCCAATGAATGCTAGGGCAAAATCCAGACCTCCTCTGCATCTTCTGGGAGGCCCATCTACATATTGCAAAAACGGGCAGAGGGCAAGGATTTCTGACATGGGCTAGGGACAGAAATTACATGTAAACTGGTATAAGTGATCAAAAACCAGTTCAAATCTGTAACACAACAGAAGTTCAGTACAGTATACATAAATGGCATTTCAAAGTGGCCAAAACCAGTTTAAGATAAACCTGGATGAATATAGTATCAGACTTAACTGATTTAGGTTAAATTAGTCTGTTCCGGATCCCCTTCAGATTCAAGTTAACTTGCAGTTCCCCAGCATCCCAGGATGCCTTGCACCTCCCCCCTGCAACCCCCCCTTCACAGGGTGGGCCAGCTAGTCTTGGCCCAAGCTGTTTATTCCAGCTGAGCAGGGAGGTGTGCTCTAGTGTCCCCTGCCTTCTGCCCTGAGTCACAGGCATGTGGCTGTGTTTCTGGAATCAAGAGCGAGTGTGCTTTCACTTGCTTGTCAGTTCAATCTGTGCAGTTTAGACTAACCTGGGATGATTGAAATGATTCGGCCTTGGGTTTTTTGACTGTCTGTATTGAGCCATGTTGCCTGTCAACACCAACAGGATATTACTAGGGTCTTAGCATTAGGGCACTGAACTTGAGATTTTGCAGCTTCTGCATAGTGAAAGGGAGATGGAACTCTCTCTTACAGTTTGGTGACCAATGGATGTTTTTTCAGTTCAGTGACTGGAAAAAAAAGTCAAAAAGTAGGGGGGGGGAGTGTATTTTGGGGATCAGCCCAAAACATCTTGTACAAGGCAAAATGAATTCTTTTTGCTTGTTTTTTTTAATGTAAGGTTACTTTTAAATCAAAGTGTCACATCCAAACAAAGAGTCAAAGTTTCATTTAGAAGATGTCAGAGCAAAAAATATTGTCATTTCCTAAATGAAGCACTTAGTTTTGAAACTGTTATAATGAAATATTTAGACTTTTTTTCAAAATATCTCTTCCTATCATTTGGTAGAAACTGTTTGCCAAATTCATCCTGATTTCACAAATAACATGGGTCTCTCCAGAATCTTATATTAAAAAAATTTACTATTCACTGAACCGCCCTCCTTACACACACACACACACACACACACACACACACACACACACACACACACACACACACACACACACACACACACACACTCTCTCTCTCTCTCTCTCTCTCTTCCTTTAATACTGCTGTTTTCAGAGGTGAAGGGTAGATCTCTGTTTACAGGCAGAAAAATACCCTTAGCAAAGTGACTGTATAAAGTTGGACAAGTAGAAATGTTGTATTGTATTTCAAAGAACCGTATTTGTAATATGAGAATCCTTTTAAATAAACTATGATCCACTGCCTATTGTATAGGTAATTCTTGATAGTTATATGGTGTTTTCCATTTGAAAAGCACTGTACAAGTGGTCTTGTGATACAGGTAAGTATCATCTCCATTGCACATAAGAGTACACTGAAGCAGAGAGTGCCAAGTTTGCAAATATCATTATTTTTCCCCATTATGAGAAGCTATGTACTTTGTTATTTATACCTGTGAATAGTGGATTGCACCCACAAATAAAGTACTTGAACATCTAAGCTGTATAAATTGTCCCATCTTTAAAAATGGAGGCCCACTTAAGGCTAAATGAAAATCTGGGCACAAAGGTCAAGTGAATGTGTCAAAACCTTATAGTATGGACTAGCAAATGTTTCCAATAGAACAGGGGGGTTACTCTATGGCCCACACACTGAATTCAGCCCACAGAGCCATTGGATCTGGCCTTCAGATCTGGAGGGCTTCAGCAACAGTGACTTTACCTGTATTATAGTCAGGGCGGAAAAAGTGGCAGCTACAGATCTTAGGGCCAGCTTGTCTTGGACCTGAGCTGGGTCATTTTGGCCAGCCACCAAAAAGTGTTGCTGACTGCTGTCCTAGGGCATGCTTTTCTATTCCATTCAGTAATCCTTTTAGCCATATTGTTTTGTGTTCATGATACTTATTTTTAATTATTTTTCAAATATCTTATATGTGAGAAACAATAGCTGTATGTGCTTTTTAATTTTTTGGTTAAACTACAAAAAACTACCTATGAACTCTTATGTGCTGTTTGTATGATAGATTTTGACCTCATAATTGGGTTCTTCTTCATGTGAAATGACTTTTCTATGTTTAACTGAATGTTCATGTTGACTTTATACAGGATAATCATGGAAATGATATACATTTTGGTATTTTCTTCATGGGAATTTTCATAAGAAATAGAATTGGAAGGCCAATCACATACAGGTAAACATATTTCTGTATTTTAAAATGAATCCCATTTCATATACTTTGGTGTATTTTTCCCCCTCTTACAAAAGTAACTAGTTCTGTGCATAAGGAGTACTCGGTGAATAATAATTTTCAGGACTGGCTCATTGTCCATAAGAGTCAATGTGTTTAAGGATAGCCTGGGTTTTCTGTGAAATTTGATGGACAGAGACAAAGCCATATACTTTTAAAGCTTCAGCGGCTCTCTTCCATTTGCATTTGCAGTAGAAGTTTGCTTAAGTGGTTTTCTTATATCGCAGAGTGTATTTTGAGACTGATGAAGGGCCACTGGATGCTCAATACAGAGGAAAATTTGATCATTTTACTCAAGTATCATGATATGAGTAAAGGGGGGCTCATTTAAGCTTATAATTTTGAAAATCTTGGCTGCTGCCTTTATTTGTGTGAACTGAACAGTTCATATTTGAAGGTTGTCTAGCAGGAACTAGATTGGAGTGAACTCCTTTTACGTTGTCCATTGAGCAGGCCTAGGTGGTTTAAAAAAAAGGGATATCTGAAATCAGAATATTTCATAGTTAGCTCATTATAGATTGTTTGTAAGCAGTGCTATTGGTTTGTGAGAATTTGCAGAGATCTTACAATGAAACAGATATTTTAAATAAGCCTGACTATAGGTTGCATCTGAAGCCTCCTTTACACCTCAATGTTTTCTTATTTCTTTTCCCTCCATTTAAGGGCTTATTTTATCTTTTTTTTCCCTAGCACTGTCAAGAATCTGATCCTGGTCCTGTCTGTGGGGTTTTTTGTGGGGGTTCTTTTTGTATTTTTTGTATTTTTGATTCTGTAGTTACCTGAAGAAATCAAAGTATATTTATTTTAAATGGTACGAGTCTCAAGATCTCTTCAACTTTTCAGTTCCAGAAGTGTAACATTTCGTGGGAGGAAGGAGAGGAATGGTGTAGGTGTCCTCTGAGAACTGTAGCGTCCTTGTTTTGTTCTGTTTGCAGCAAGCATTCCAGTGCATGTCATGACAGGATGTATCAAGTGCATTTTTTTCAAAAGAGCAAATCCTTTTCATCTTACCAGATTGCATGTTACAGACACAAATGGTGCAATCAGCTAGTTTTTAAAAAAGATCAAATTTTTCTTCTTGGGCAGTGTGAATACCTAGAGGGGAAAAGTTAAAGTTGGAAAATTAAAAGACAGATGTGAACTTGGTATCTATAGCTTAAAAACACTGCATTAAAAACTGTCAGGTAAGACTCAGCAGAAGACTGGCTATTCTTTCAGTCTAGGGAAATTGCAAACAAGTCTTTTGGTAAGGGACAGAAAGTGAGAGAACTCTGTTTCCTTTCCAGCTAGGTAGTCAAACTATAATTAAATTGTGATCAAATGGAATTCAGCTTAGAATTGAGAATTCATATATTTCCAAAAATCTTCTTTACTATAACCCTTCAAATGTCCATTATCTGATAAGAAATATTGTACCTAAAATCTGGAGTGGCTTTTATCCTGTAGTCATGGAATCTGATTGCTTGGTTGGGTGTTTTTGGTTTGGTTTGGATTTTTTTTTTCCTGACCGCTTCTTCACCAAAACAGATTATGAACTTTCCCAACATAAAATAAGACTGCACATTAACTATGATATTCTTAACCTGTCTGTGAAATGTTTGAATGTATGCATTGGCAAACTCAGTAACATTTTTTTCTCTTGCAGGTGGAATGATATTGGGAATATAGCACATAACAAGTCTACAATTGTTCTGGAGTTGATCAACAAAGAAGAAAATGTGCTCTTTCATACAGTAAGAAAAAGATGAAACGGTATCAGTAGGAGAGCTTTTTACCACTGCAGAAAGAATGAACTTGAAATCACATTGTTTGAAGAAGGCTGTCTCCTCACTCACCTATATTGGGAGAGTAGTTAATGCAGATTCAGCCTCATCTACTCACCCTCTAACACATTCACTTCACCCATATTCAGAAGGTGACATCAATCAGATTTTACCTTTAGGTCTATCTAATAGCTTCCAGACTGCCTAAACTGTGTTTTGTTGGGAAAGCACAGTTGAACATTGCATTGCTTTGTGAATAAGATGTGTTCCCACACCACACGTCATGCTGGCAGAGCTGCCGCACTCTAAACCTCAATAGTCTGCTTGCACACTGTGGAGCTCTGGGAGAGGTGGTGCAATGCTGATCTGCACCTCTTTGAGACCTCGTGTCTCCACATAGCTCCCTCCTCTCCTGCAAACCTACCCTCTGTCCCCCTCCTCCCACATTCTTTCAGCACAGGCCAGTATGTAAATTGCTTAACATAGCTTTTATATTGTTGCTTTTTCACTCTGACTTAGTAATGAGATAGCAGCATATTGATATCATTCACTCACTCCACTTTATACACTGCTCTATGCTATCCTTTCACAGTATATAATTAAGTGAACTTGAGTTCACAAAAGCATGTGCTCTCTATATATGTTATTTAGTTAGTCTATAAGGTACATATCTGCCCTGCCTTCAGCATGTAGGCATGCCTGTAACTCCAGTAGCTCACTCTGGAAGGCAATGCATGTGTTCTGGACAGCTGACTGTGTGTGCAACATCCCTCATCAGACATTCTTGCTATCGCATTTTTAAAGCATTTTCTTTATTGCTGAAACCATTTTGTTGTAACAGTAGTAAACTGAATAATTAGGTGGCTTCTCCAATTTTTCTTGTGTTTCAAAGGATGACATTGAAAATGCCAAATATATTTCACGACTGTTTGCTGCAAGACATAAGTTTTACAAACAGAATAAAATCTGCACAGAGTGAGTACTCATGCTAAACAATTTTCTGTTTTGATACACTGCCTTAAAAGTGCTCTGATTTTTGGCTTGTCTCTCTTTTAAGTTTTTCCAGTTTATACCTTCCTCTTTCTTTTTTAAATCTAATATATGAAAAAAAAATCACTCCTGTGTAGTCTGAAGCCTGTGCATCACTAAGTCTAACTTGAGTCCTATTTTGTGTTACTGATGTAAAGGTCTTGAGTTAGCCCTCACTCCTAAGGGTGAATTTCATCCTAAATGAGAGGAATGCATGAAGTACTCGTTGAGACGTAGGGATAAAGATCAGTTTATAAGCTGCAAATATTGCCTTGCTACAGTGAGAGCTGTGCATTTAGGCTGGTTACAGATGTGAAAAAAACCAAGCAAATGAGCACTTTAAGCTTGATGCACCCCTGCACCAAGCACCGCGCCTGTCCAGAAGAGGCATTGCACTGGTTTAGTTTGGCCCAATTTACCCAACATCTGTACAGATCACACACTTCAAGAGGGATTTTTGGTACTTTTATCTAATAGGTGACTGAATTAGCTTCAGATTAAAGCACCAAAAAGCTCCATTGAAGCGCATGATCTGTACAGAGACTGGGGAGCTGTGTCCAGCTAACACGCTTCGCTTTCTGGTAAAGTGCTGTTTTGCTTCTTTTTTTTCCTACGTCTGTCAGCCGCCTTAGCATTTCAGCCATTTTCAGAATAGGCAGGGCTGTGTAGCAGAGACGGGGAGAGAGAATTCCTGTAAAACATCCAACACCTTGATTAGTTAACTGTAAATCTGTGAAGAAGCCCCCATCTTATCACCGCTCCACTTCCACAGTTGGACATCCCATCTGTTCTAGTGGGCATTGCCATCTGTTGGAAAATGAGGCCAAAATAATTGAAGTGTATATGGCTGATGTAAAATATTATAAACTTACTTTATTGAGCTGCAAGAGGGGTGGTAGAGGAGAGCTCTATATATTAACAGTGTCTCTCTCCCCTTCTTCTCTTTCCCCCACACCACAAAGAAAATCATGCAGCTGATCAGATTGCAAAAATATTGAATCTGGGGGAAGAGATGACTGTCCAAAAGATACTTTTCTCAGCAGGATGCATGTTGCCCTCTCACAACCTAGTACTGTGGATTTATTTTTGTCACGAAGAGCAAGAGCAAGTTCAAAGGGAATCTTCTGGTTCTCTCCCCTGGAAAAACATGCTGTGATGGCTAAAAGGTCAAAAAACTACTGGCCTAGAGCAGACCCTGAGGAGGAGAACATTTCTGCTTTGAAACTGTATACCACGGTCACCAAAAGGGATGCTCCTGTTACAGTAAAGGCTGTTTAATTCCAGACCACATAAGCAATGTCTTTTGATCATAGGGGTTTCTTGTTTGTATTTTTATTTTTGATCTCTCAATGTTGAGCCTTAGGTACTCAAATGCCATGAGTCTGGTATTGACAGAGACTTTGCATGCAGCGCTCTAAAAATATTTGTATTGTTCTGCCCTCAGGGGAAATGAAGCCTCTGAGGGAAATAAACAGAGTCAAAATCTATTTACCAAGTAAATGGGTCTTGTCCGTGTAGGAGTCTCCTCTGTTATCAGCATCTGCACTGGGGTTAGCAGCCTATTCCTGCATGTGTTTTCTGACTGAATAATTTTCCCAACCTTTGTGTGAAAAGGACTCTGTTGTTGTTTGTATCTCCTCTGTGTGCATTTCCTCTAATTGCACATAACATCATTCACCAGATCAGAAACTGTAAGAGGAGCAATTCCACCTTTCCTCTCTAAACGTAAGCACAACTATTTCTGCTTCTTCTGTGTTTTCTTTTTCCCTCTTTTCTTTATTCCCACTGCATCTGCCTATTCCTGACATTGTATCTGGCTCTGCTAGCAGTATCCAGTTAGCTGCTCCTTTCCTTCCTGATCTGTGTGCATTGCCTTTTAGTGATTGTTTTTCTGTTCACCAGTCATCTTGAGATTGTGCCGATGTGATATGTTCCGTTTTTATCCCTCAAGACGCTTGACGTTTTTCACATTTGATTTTTATTCTTAAGCCAGAGTTTATTTTCTTTCCATTGTTTCCAAGTTGGCCAAATAGGATAATAGACAGCATGTGTATTTTTGTATTTCTAGAAGGATCTGAATGATCTCAGTCTGTTTCAGTTTTTTTACATTGGTAATGAATGATATTTTACCACATCTTAGTCTCTTGTTTTCCCTACCCAGTCTTGAATCAGAATGTAAACTTTATGCTAAGCTCAGTTCCTGGAACGTCTCTCTCCACTTCTCCCCACAGACAATCAAGTTCTCCTCCTCCCATCAGACGGCGGCCCACCTGGAGTAGGTCATCCTTGGTATGTACTGTGGTGGGATATTAAATAAATATGCTCATATCACTGCTACCAGAATGGGACGTTTTCTAAACATCAAGTAAAAACATCAGCTGACTAAGCAACTGCATACTTGCAATTTGTTCCCGCCATATCTGTCTCTGTGTTTCAGCAGAATCTGCACTACTTATTCTGTTCCTTCAAAAAGGCTTTTCTAGATCTTTGTATTTCCATGATATTAAAAGTTGTATCCTCTATTATTCTTTCCAAATTCTTCCTATAGCTACTATGTTCTGACAAGTAACTGTTACTGTTATAAGCTATAGACCAGCCCCATTACCTCTCTGGAGGGGTTGAATATTCTTGTCAGCAGTTTTTCTCTCTGAAGTAACTTGCCCTCCAGAATATTTCTGCATGCCTTTTTCAACAGTTGTGTGTCCCACCAAACGACTATTTTGTCTCATACGGTAGCGTAGTAATAAATTGATAGATGCGCACTGGAAATGAAGCGGCACCTGGCTTGTAGGTGGCTGTAGTGTATTTCCATCGTGTTCCAGCAGAATTGTCAGTGACATTCACTCGGATGGACCCAGATCTTTGAGAGAGAGAGAGAGAGAGAAATATCCAAAGGGCCAAGACTTGCCTTATTCCTACTGAGGGGTTTATTGCCTAACATCTCAAAAAAGCACGACTTTCAAATAACAGAAGTCTTTACCTGCTTGCAGACAAATTCCATAATAACATCTGCGTTACAGTTTATTCCTGGTATCTCCTGATAATACATACATTCCTTACAGAAAGTGCTTCTATTTTGGTAGAAATTTTAAATTTCTCTGATTCCAATCGCTTAGGTTCCTTCAGTTTTTGTCAGTGTAAGCCCTGCTATTCAGGCTGCTAGTAGAAGCAGCCACAGAAGAGCAATGCTATTCTGATAGAGAGCTCTTCTCTTTTTTTTTTAAATATCTTCAACTGTAATTGAGTCTGGCCTCTTTGCCTCAGTTCTTGCTTTACCTTTTCCTTTCCTTTCTGCATTCAAGGAAGTATATGTAACCAATCACAGTCCCTTTTACTTCTATTCCATTTCACCCATTTCCATAGAAAATGGAGATGTAAGCCTCCTCCTTCCTTCTCCTGTAATAAACTGACATTGTGATACTTTCTGTGTGTACAGAGGTAGACTCTGTCCCTTTCTCCCTGGAAGCCAGAGTCTTAGTTTTTCACTTTCCTTGACCCAGACCATGTAAGAGATGCATCATGTGGTTGCATGTGCCTACTTGCAAAGCAAGGGCACCTTTCCTCTCTTAACATGTGCCCACATGCTTTCAAAACTTTTCAACCCAGTCACACAAGAAAAGGAAAAATAGTGGGTGTGATTACAGTGCCATCTTTTGTGTAAAGTGCCAGAATACAACAAACCTGTGGTAGTGACAATCGCTGCCAATGATTCCTAACATATCAGAGATGGCCATGGCAATATTTATCATTGATGGGTCGACTGCAGAAATTCTTCATTCCAGACATGTTCACTTATCTCGTAAATCATGGCATGGCCTTCTTACCTTTACCTTCATTCTTTGCCTACTTTTTATGGCCTTTACCTGCTTTTGGCACGGTTTAGGTTCTAAACTAAACACTTTAAAGGTGAAGAGTCTGAATAAAATATTACAAAAGAAGGTTTGCAACATACCATTTTCAAAAGAGGCTTGAGCATTATTAAACCTGTTCCACTGACTTCAAATAAGAGCAAGGTTCCTTGGTGGCTACATCACTTTTGGGCTTCAGAATCACTTGGATACTTTTGAAAATGTCATTTTTTCTCTGTCTAACAGATCAAAGCACCATTTTGTGGAAGAACGTAGAAAAATTTTTTTGCATTTCATCTGCAAAAACTGTGGCAAAGCTCCATTTTCCTGAGGTTATTCATGCTTCTCTCTTTTTTTTTTTTAATCTTTTTATTCCAGCCAAGACAGCACCCATTTATACTGCCTCCTATGCATGTCCAATGTGGAGAACACTACACTGAAACACACAATTCACAAGGTATCAAGAGCTTATGTGTTTCCTTCTAAGAATCTATAGCTGAGTGTGCAAGCTTATCAGATCTTGATTTCTAATGTCATCCCTATCAAATGATAGTTAAGATTGCAGAAAGGTTGGGCTTAAAAGAGGAACTTTCAAATATCTCCAAGTTCTTGGATGGTTTTTTGAAATAAGGTGAATGTTGTCAGGTTTGCCAAGGAATTGCTAGTTTCATTAGTCAACAGCAATTCATAATTCATATGTTAGCATTAGTTACTTGAACTAATGCATGACTCATGCCTCAGCCATTGGTGCCTGAATTTAACATTTCAATCATGTTAATATTTTTATGTGCAGATATAAAATAAATAAGAAGGAAGTGAGCTATGAGGAATGTAGCATGTGTATGCTCTGATTCCTGAGCTATGATATAGAATATGGTACCACAGTCAAGGATCAAAAAGGTTGGAGATGTTTGTGTCTATGCACTGCACCTAAGAAATGTTATCCAAGGAAATTCTACAGTTGAAGCCTAAGGCTTAGAAAATTAGGGAAGGGCAAGAGTTGGATATAACTTCGCAGAAAATATCATGTGCCCTTGAAGAAAACATACTGGTTGGGTCATTATGATTGATCATCATATTCAAGTCGCATCTTCCGCTAACATGTTTCTGCTACCTTATGCCTCCATTGTTGTTATTGACTAGTGCCTCGAGCTGGAGCTTTAGAAGAGACAAATGTTGTTTCCACACTCTCCCTTCCACACTCCCACTCTGCAAGAAAAGTTGACTGAAAGGTTTTATCAGGTCAATTTGACTATAGCTGGGGATAGAGCCCAGATCTGTAATAAGATTAACCCGGAACTCATTTTTTAACCACATGAACTTTAAAATGAATTTGCCCAACTATGTTTATCTGCATACCAAGAGAGAGACAAATGAAGTGCTCTAGTCTGCCTTAATCATCAGTAGTAAATACATGATGGAATTTCAGTGTTCTGACTGTCAAGATCTACTTTTAAAGATGGAGATGGCGAAGTTTAGGAAAGAAATTATATTACACATTACACATTTTACTTTATATTACACACTTTACAATGATAGCAGAGGGCTGGAGTCAGTGCCTCAAGAAGTAATTTTCATTCCCAGTGTCCTATGAGGCAGAGGCTGTAGAAAAAAATGAACTAAGATTTTGAAGAATGGGGTCCTGTCCTGATTTTAATTAGAGACTACTTGTGTGGCGTTGAATAAGTCATCTTAAAACGGATTTTTAGAAAAGACTATTTTTTTGAGTTCTGTGGAAATTTTGGAAGGAGGATTGGCTTGTCTCAACTGTAACTCAAGACCTGACTCTTATTCCAGCTTCTGCTATAAACTCTTTGTCAGACCTAGGCTTAATCTTTCCATTTCTCCAAGCCAAAGTTCCAATTTCTAGGCTATTTTGATTTCCCAGGGGCATCACTGGCCCAGTATGACTTGCTTAAAATCCCAGAGGCAATGCGACTACTTCTGATGTTGAGTAACATGCTATCACCCCACAGGAACCTCACCATCACCACCTGCCTGAGTAGAAAAGGACAGTGGCTTGCTATGAGACAAAAGGAAATATATGGAACAAGGGTGGCCAACTTGAGGCATATACACCCCAAATGGCATGGAAGCCTCTGTATGTGGCCTGCAGGAGCTTGGGGAGGGGACAGACAGCATAGTGGCAGATAGGGCAGGAAGCAGAAAGCCGAACAGCAAATTGGACAGGGCAGGGGACTGGAGAGGCACTTGGTGAGGGTGTGGGACTTTGTGGCATGCCTGCCAAAAAGGTTGGTCTCCACTGACTTAGAAAGACTGTTGGCCTGAAGATTACTGCTGTATCTCTAGAGAGCAAATGTAAATTTTGCTGAACTCCAGCATGAGTGAATGGTGTAGGAAGTGTCCTGCAACCTTGTCCTCTACTTCTAGAACTCCACTCAAAACTTAGGTGTAATTTGGATCCAGGAGTAGGTTCAGCAGTTTATACAAATGGGGCTCAATATCAGCATTCCCCAAATTCTGGGGGAATTTGGATCTGTAGGATTTTTTTGGTCCTATTTTTGTGACTTGGGGGACTAAGACCAAATGTTCTTTGCAGCTGTAAACAAAACCTCCTCTTAATCTTTGGACCAGATTGTACCAGTTCTGGCAGTTTAATATTGGAAACATTTTGAGGATCATGGCATTGACTGTGTTCTTGTTTATTAAATTGTCCTTGCCTCTTTCTCCTCTGCACACAGACAGCATTTTCCATGGGAATGAAGAAACATTCTACTGTAGATCTCAGACCAGCTTGGATAGGTGTCCAATGGACTTCAGCTACTTAAATGGTAATGGGCCCAATGGCAGTGTATGCAGTGCCCACAGCATGAACTCCCTCAACCATTCACAGAACTTTGTTCAGGCTTCTCCAATGTCCTCCAATCTCAGCATCCCAGGAAGTGACATCATGAGACCAGACTATATTCCCAGTCACAGACATAGTGCAATCATAGTGCCTTCCTACAGGCCAACTCCAGACTATGAAACAGTCATGAGGCAGATGAAGAGAGGGGTTATTCACATGGACAGCCAAAGTCAATCTCTGAGGAACCTCAATATTGGAAGTACTCATGCTTACAACCAGTCAGAAGACCTGGTGTACAGTCAACCTGAAATTCGGGAAAGACATCCCTATACAGTTACTTATGGACCCCAGGCTGGTTATAACAAACCTGTTGCCCCCTCTGACCAAATTAACCCTAACACTGTGCAGAATAAGACAGCAGCCAGTGCCATATCCCATACAGTTAGCACGCCAGAGTTGGCAAACATGCAGCTGCAGAGCAATCAGAGTTATAGCACTGCTCATATGTTAAAAAACCATCTGTACAGGCCTCCACCTCCATATCCACGTCCACGTCCTGCCACTAGCACACCTGACCTAGCAAGCCACCGCCACAAGTACGTCAGTGGCAGTAGCCCTGATTTGGTTACTCGGAAGGTCCAGCTTTCTGTGAAGACATTCCAAGAGGATAGTTTGCCAGTTGTTCATCAGTCTCTCCAGGAGGTCAGTGAGCCCCTCATGGCAGTCAAACATCCTGCAGCTGTCAACAAGCGCCATAGTTTGGAGGTCATCAGCAATATGGTGCGTGGAATAGAAGCCATGGCATTAAAGACTTTGAATGCCCCTTTGCCACGTAGAAACACCTTGCGAGAGCAGGTGCAGCCAGAAGAGTCAGTGCAGATGGGACACGAGGTTCAGCAACTCCCTCACTACCATCATAAAAAAACCTTCTCAGATGCCACAATGTTGATACACAGTAGTGAAAGTGAAGAGGAAGAAGAAGCGGCAGAATCTGTCTCTCAGATAGCAGCACTCCATGAACAGTTGCAAGCTGCCTTGGCTAGAATACCAAATAAACCTCCTCCAGAGTATCCTGGGCCAAGGAAAAGTGTTAGCAATGGAGCCCTTAGATCAGACCAAGTAAATATTTCTGCAGCAGTAGCCAGGGCAAGGGCTATGAGACCAGGACCTTCTAAAGCTATTAGTGTATCTCGGACTGATCAAATGACAATAAATGGGTCTCCCCTGGGACCCTCTATCTCAGAACCCGACCTCACAAGTGTAAAGGAAAGGGTCAAGAAAGAACCAGTGAAGGAAAGACCTGTGTCTGAAATGTTTTCTATTGAGGACAGCATTATAGAAAGAGAGATGATGATGAGGGTAAGTACCTTCCTCTAATGCAGAGGCTTTGAACTAAATAATGGATTATTTTCCCTACCAAATTAGATAACAGAAGCCTGTCAGACCTACAAACAACAAGTAATGTAAAGCAGATTCATGCAGACAAAAAAGTTGATGTTAATTGGATGTACTTAAAATTAAGAATAACTAACTTTAAAATGAAGCCTTGTTTGTGCATTCAGTTTTTGACATTTTGAAGAATAGTGAACATGAACTTATTTAAATGATGCAGGTGGAGAATTCTGATTTGGTAGCCTTTTTACACCAACTTCGAAGGGATATAAAGTCAAGTGTATGTGATACGTAGTATAATGGAGAGTCTAACTCACAATGGTTAGACTTAACCATTAATGTCTTAATGTTACTTTTTTCTACAGAATTGCGGCATGAACCTAGTCTACAACTGTACTTAACATGGCTGTGTAAATTTATGGCGACTAAATGTGGGTCATAGTAAAAACTTGAATAGCTGATTTTCTAAATTAGGAACTTGATGGTAAAGGAGCAGCTCTACTAAACTGAAGGGGTAGAAATGCTATGTTTTGTTACACGTACGATATAGGTCTTGGAATCCTTAAACTCACATTTTTCTAAAACAACAGAGAGTATGTGCCTGCCTTCTGCCACACACTACAGAAGTTTTCAGATAAATGTGACATCAAACAAGTCAGCGAATGAATTATGGCACATACCTGGCACGCCTAGTGTTTAAAGAGATTAAGCTGATATCAGTGCAGTGCTACACCTTGACTGGCTGTGACATATTATTGTCTTTCAACAGCTTAATTTAAGCACCCTGCATTACAGAGATGAGATGCATTTTGCAGAGATTATATATTGAGGGTATTTCTTCTGCTCGTGTTAGAAATACATGTCTACTAATCTTTAATTTACTAAACAGACAAATAAAATGTCTGTTCTCTGAACCTAAATAATCATCAGGGAAGGTTTGAAAATATAAAGAGATTTAGGTTCCAATGCTGCAGTGGCTTACATGTGCGTTTAACTTTACCAACCGTGAATAGTCTTACTCAAGTCAAGGAAAGTTATTTGTGTATGTAATTCTTTTTTCAGGATCAGAGCCTTAGAACAGATGACACTGAATCTCGTTCTATTAATGAGATGAGCAAGTGGTCCAGGGGATGTATAAACAGTTTTGACTAACTGATTTCTCACTAAGCAAAACAAATGAGAAATTACTGAAGATCTATGTTTAGAATAAAATGCTGCTCTGTCTTCAAGGGTATTTTCAAACTTGTCTGCACTCCCACTAACGTGAGGTTGCTGCTGAATGAAATTAGAGGTTTACCTCATTTGCCAAGCTTCATTTTAATGTTCAACATGAAAATGAAATAAAGAAAAATCTGTACCTGTATGACATTACTTTTCTTTTTGGAAGCCTTACATGTTAGTGTCAAATGTAGACAAACACTGGACAGTCATCATCCACAGTAGTTAAACTTTCAGTGTATCCCCTTCAAAGTATTCAGCAGACACCATAGCAAAGACTAAAACTGCAGAGAAGCAAGCAGCCAGTATTTTTCAAGATGTCTGCTGCAGGAGTTTGAAGTTAATATCCTTTCTTTTAAAACCAGTTCCAGCATGGTCCAGGTATGTTGGCTAAGTTTTGGCATCACAATATGTGGTGGCCTGCCATGAGCTTCACATTAAGAGACAGATGCATGAGATTTCTTTTTGCAAGTCCTTTGATGGCAAATAAACTATATTATACTTTTAGATTTTCTTTGACATGAATTAAAATTCTACACTCATGTAGGAGCAGGCCCTTGAGGAATAATAGGAAGAATAGAAGTTGTATTTAAATTGACTATGCTAATGGTGATCATCTGCATTCCTTGGCCAGAGAGTTGCAGATTTTGAAGATTAAAAAAACCCAAAAACATTCCAGCATTTTACTGGCATTATAAATAATCACAGAGAGATGAAAACATGTCTTTTCTTGCCAAAAGAATCTAGAGAAGCAGAAGATGGCAGGCCTGGAGGCCCAGAAGAGGCCCCTGTTGTTGGCAGCGCTGAATGGACTCTCAGTTGCTAGAGTTCCAGTGCCTGAGGATAGCCAGGATGAAGTAGCCAAGGTGCCAATGGACGAGAGGGTAAGATTGAGTTTTGTGAAATGTTGTTCATTCCTTTTGTTTCCAGTGGTACACATTTCTGAATTTGGATTTAAAACTTGAATCTATTACTCATAGATCGACACATGTTAAAACATTTTGTGGAGGAGCCATTCATTGTCTTTTGAGTGGACAGGAAAAACACTAGTGTGTTTGATCACTGGTGGATCAAAAAGTTCTGAATGCTCTGAACAGCCATGCGAGAGGCAAGGATTTTTTAGGGTGGTATCTTTTATTGGACCAACTGTGCAGTTGGGATAGAGTTAGACAAGCTTCGAATGCAAGATGTTCTTAAATAGTTGGTCCAAAAAAAGGATACCACCCTAAACAATCCTTGCCTTGCATAAGTTTTGGACCCTTACCACTACAACATCACTCTTACATTACCTAAACACCCATGGTACTGGAAGTTGGGAGTACTCAACGCCTTACACAATCAGGCCTTAAAATTAATATTCTGCCCATTTTTTTCACCAGGGATCTTTCCACATTGGTCACTGTTAGTTGTATGAAAAAGTCCAGAACTGATGCATGAACTGGATGGTCCTTAATCACTGCACAAGAGTCAAAGAACTCTTTCTCTTAGTTCTCTGTGTAGGTGTATGCAGATATATGCATGTTACCTCAGGTTTTTTTTAAAAAAGCTGCTGCTACTGACATATATTCCTGTTTTGTACATTGAACTTTATACCCAGTGTCAGGTGTGTATGCAAACAAGAAAGCTTGTACCTTATTTGTATGTATATGAGACTTTGCACATGGACAGAAGTTGTACGTGTACAAATTTAAGGCATATCTTGAAAATGTAGGCCAAGCTGTATTATAATAAGGTGGGGGTGCTCAACATCTGGCCTGTGGACCAAATCTGGGCCATGGCGGCATGTCATCCAATCCATGTGGCGCCCACAGGTCCAGAAATTTGGCAGTAAAGGAGTGATGGCAACGCTCCCCTGCTGCCAAAATTCCTGACCTGTAGAGAGCCTTGGGCCTGGCCCTGCATGCCAGACAAGTCACCTGATCCCAGCACTCAGAGCCAGGCAGACGTGGCGCAGGGCCTCAGGGCCCAGTTCCACCACACAGGAACAATGCCAGGCACCAGGCCTGATTCCAGTGCAGGGGGCCAGGAGTGCTTGGCACTGAGCTCCCAGGGCCCAATCCTGGTACATGGAGACAGGAAAGGCTGGTGCAAGGCCCCAAGGCCCAATCCCAGTGCACAGGAACAAGTTAGGACAATGCTGGGCCCCCAAGGCTCAATTTTTGTGCATGGGGCCAGGAGGGGCAGCCCTGGGCTCCAGGTTCTGATGCCAGTACACTGGGCTTGATCCAGCTAGCTTTATCTTGCAGCAAATAAAAAAAATGTGCTGGAAACAAAATTCTTGGCTGGTTACCTCAATTGAATTAAATGAAGTTGTATATCCTCTAGCGGCATAACATTGTATACTAAACCATATGATTTGAGCTACAATAGAGCATTTTAGATTCTTTACATTTCAGCAGGTGCATCTACACAAGATGTTTACTGCGAAGCTGACTAGCTCCACAGTTATCCAGTAATCTATGTGTGCGACCTTACTAGGGCACAGGAAACTAATCAACTCCGCAGCAGGGTAGTACTTCTAAATACCTGGGATAGAGTTAGACAATCTCCTGCTGCAGGGTTTTTTCATGTGCAGCAGTGCATGTGTAGATGCTGAACCAACTGGTTGGGCACAAAGGTGTTTCAGTATGGAAGTTGCATGCCAGCCAGCCCTGTGCTAAAGCACCCTCGTGTCCCAGCCAGCCCCTCCACAGAACATTAGGCCTGGTCAGAGCAGCCCCGGGCTGGCAGGCTGAACTCCAGGGCCCCTCACCAGCTGGCTCAGTGTGTTGCAGTGCAGTCACATGTGTAAACAGCATGCCTGGGAGCTTCCCAGGAGCAATAAACTCTGACGCAGTAAGCTCTGGAGTTTATTTCTGCACATTAATGGCATATGTGGATGTGCCCACCGTGTAGAGAATCAGCAGTACAAATGTTTTCACAAATTTTCTGTCAAAAAGTTTGTTGAATTTGGTTCCTTTTGTGCTGTTAAATCACAGTGCAAAATCTTGAAAAGGAAGTTGGAAGAAGGAATGGTATTCACAGAATATGAACAAATTCCAAAGAAAAAGGCAGATGGAATCTTCACCACCGCAGCCTTGCCTGAAAATGCCGAGCGAAATCGAGTCAGGGAGGTTGTTCCTTATGAGGAGAACCGAGTGGAACTGGTACCAACCAAAGAAAATAATACAGGTTACATCAACGCTTCACACATAAAGGTAAAAGCTTATCCAGCATTGTATGGAATAGAGGATACCATAAGGAAATGTGTGTGGTTATTGTGTGCACAGCCAATGTTTTCTGGCATTTTAGGACTTAAAAAAATGATTTGCCTACCTTTCCTTAGGTGTCTTAATAAAAATAGGCATGCTACTTTACCTTTTGACATGATATCACTATATTGCATTTTTACTTTCCAGACTGAGGTCACACTGATGAGCTTATTTACTTCTTACCTTTGTTACATTTTGCTGAATCTAGAAATAATTTTGCAGAAATACCACCTTCTGTGCAATGCTGTGTGAGCTTGCTCCTGATGGCTTTTGTTTATTAAGTTGAGGAGGGTACTCAACTTGTTTTTAAATGCAACTAACATGTAGGGGTAAGCACAATTCAGTTTCTACCACTCTGAACTTGCAAAAGCAACTGAATCAAAGGAAATGTTTATCTTAGGAGAAAAGTGTAGGCCAGGCTTCCCTTTAGAGACTCTTTAACTAGAAACCTGCCAGAGAAGGGAGAGATACTTGCACAGTGCACCCTATGGTTTATGTGGTCCTATGCCCAGCCACACCATTTTGGCACTACGTGGCCCAGCTCTGCATCCTCAGGTAGAATGGTCATCTGTTGTTGCTAAGCTTTGTGCTGTCTCATGTAACTTGGACTGTGGTTTTGCACACGCCCACTGGTCGCATGTAAATGATGTAGCCCCAAATGCTGTTATCCAACTTTTATTCTTTTACTGCAAACTTTTATAAGACTCAGTGTTTAATAATTAGGGTTACAGTTCTACTGGTTAAAAATGTGTGCAAAATTGTATTCACTTTGTGCACACAAAGATATTTCAGGTCTACAGGTGGATCCACAGATATTGCTTGTGCAGTCATATGCACTCCTTTTTGTGTGTGTGTGTGTGCAGCTGTAGGCAACAAGTGTTGTAAATTAGGTCCCTAAAATTCAAAAGGTCCATGTGTCATTCAGCCTGCACTGTTACAAACAGAAGTGTTTTGTAAAAAGCTTTGCTTTCCTCTACTTACTCTAGAGCAGGGGCAGGCAATTCTTTTGGGCAGAGGGCCACTTACTGCGTTTTGGCAAGCCATCGAGGGCCACATGAAAGGCAGCCAGGGGCAGATAAATATTAATTTTCTAAATTTTTTAGGGGTCCCGCAGGCCGGATAGAATGGCCTGGTGGGCCGCATCCAGCCTGCGGACTGCATTTTGCCCGCCCCTGCTCTAGAGCCATCCACACAGAGAGTCACTGAAGGTACAGTACATACATGCTCACTCTGCGTGCCCCTTGGTAGCATGCTGTCTGCTCAGCATTAGCAGAGAGCTGTCTTGCATCGCTCATTTTTATCTTCTCAACTTCCAATAAACAATTTTTCAAATCCTTTTGTTCTAAGAGAAGTACTGGTACTCTCTTCGTGCCAGAGGCTCATGCGGTAAGAAAGGGCTCCCTGCTTTTCCCATTCTAAAAACAAAATGAACGTGAATTAATTTAAATTATAATAACAAGATATTCGGTTCATTTACACTTTCCGGGAACAAAAGCCTTTACGTTCAAAGAGAATAGCTGGCCTTTTTAGTCATGATTTACGATATTAAACTCTGTTGATTCAAAAACACCTTTCTAAACTAGGATCCTGGCAGGTTATCATTTTTCAGCCAGAGTCCTGGTGGGTAGCAGATACTGTTTTTTGGCATCATATGCCATTGCTAGAATGATGGATTACTGAATCCAATTTTTTTTCATCTACTTTATGGGAGGGAAAAAAAATACCAACAGCATAAATTGTTCCTGTAAGGTGGTATCAGCCAGAAAAGAATTTTCCCCAGCCAGTTTCAAGAGTCCACATTTCATCTTGTGTGTCAGCATTGGACACGCTCTCATTGGAGATCTGTAGAGCATGCAGAAATATGCACTAATGTTTTGGTATATCGCCGTGGCTCCTGCCAGAGTTTTTTGTTTCTTGCACTCCAAGTGGCAGTTCCAGAAGCCAAGCAGATGTTCTTTTGCTTAGAAGGTGAAATCGCATCTGTGAGATTTACCTCAGCAGCACAGTGTGTGTTTGCAGCCCAGTACTCCATTTCTGAGATCCTGCTGTCGAGGCATCAGAATGCAGCAAGCATTCCAGGCATGGCTCTCCCTCCACACTATTTATGGTTCTTTCATATCATGTGCCAGGAGGCTTGATAGCTGGACCAGTTGTCAGCAGACAGAAAACTCCTATATCTTCCTGATAAGATCCATGCCCAGAGGATCCTGACTCCTACCACCAAGTCTGCAATCCCTGTGGGGTTGTCAGCACTTTTCTGCTTGCTTACAATTGCTCCTCTGCTATCAGGTTGTTAAGCTTGTAGTCTGAACACAGAGACAAAGCTATCATTAAATCTGATTTTTTTTTTAAAGAAAAATGCATGTTGTTGCTGTGCCATAGGGCCCTAATCCAAAGAGCACTCTGGATGCACAACGTCCTGGGGTTATCTGACCTCCACAGTCTTTCCTGCCCAGAGCAGGGGGGGCTGGGCCCAATGATTTCACAAGGTCCCTTCCAGCCCTAAGCTCCTGTGAATAGGAAAAAAAAAAAAAAAGTTGATTTCAAGGACTGTTTGGCAGTTACCTGGATTTGGCGCACAGATTTTACCTGTTGTGCTCAAACGAAAGAGTTGGATATTACTGAATAGGAAACAGACCAAGAACTAGATTTGAAAAGGAAGAAAAGACCCCTTGAGTGCATCAGAAATCGAATTATACAACTATGCCGTGAATGTGTAGTACTTAGCTGTAAAAGGCAAACATTCCAAATTAAGTGCTGTTTGAGTAGTAAAAGCTAAACTGCCTGACTTCTCTAAAATTTATACGAAGCCTGTACTTCAGATATGGTATCTACTTATTCTTGTCAGAATTATTGATTGCTGCTTATAGCATTGTCCGCCAGCCCCTTGATATTTATGACTACGTCAGCATTTCTATTATAAATCTTTTTCTCTGGGATTTATATCTTTGTCATAAAAAGTTGCTCTAAGCTAAAGCTTGGAATTAGAAGGTTCCAGTCCTGGGCGCGTGCATGTGTGTGTGTTTATGCGTGCACATCTTGACGTGGTTCTGCGTTTGTATGCTTTTACATATAGTTGTTAAAACTTGCTGTAATTGGTTCACCTGATTCTTGTTTTTATCTGCTAAAATGTTGTTTAAAATGTGTTTTAGCAAGTATTACTAATAATGCCTTTTTTTTTATTTTTCCAATTTTTAAATTATCTGAATATGAAGATTTTTTTCCAAGTTTTTATAAGATGTCTTGTTCTTAATAAAATATTTAAAATATACATTTACCTAAAATGTTGTGAATTATGTATAAAATAAAAGATTTTTAATGCTTCAAGATAACTTACCAGTACATTGGTATTATTACACAATGTAGGGTATGTAAGTCTTTTTTCAGGACTTTGATTTTAGATTGCTTACTCCGTTACAGGGCAATACACTAAGTATCTTTTTACAAGATCTGTTTTGTCAATTGTGTGTTGAATAAAGGTCTGAGTATGGATTTACATAATTTACATTGGGGAAAAAAACATTCATTGTGTCACACATACTGAGTAGCAAACTGCAACCACCATCCTGAAAACACATATTGATAAAAGAAGAGTAAACTAACGAAACAAAGCGTGCTATGCTGTCTCTGTCTTTCATAGCTGGTCAACAAAAGGTATTTCAGACTGGTGTATGATGAGTATAACTGCAACTTTAAAGGAGATCTACATGAAAGTAGGACATTTTAGAAATAATTGTTCTCTATTATAAATTAAGACAGGATCAAAACTGTTAGAATCTTAGGGCAGTTCAAACTAAGACTTGTTAAGAGTCATCTTTCTGGTGCTTTCAGTGGACTTTGAATCAGATCTTTAAAAATACATTTTCCTTTCTTGGCTACGCATTGCTTTATATTGATTTTCCTGAGGTAACAGGAAATGACATTGTGGTTTCTCTGAAATTGCTGGTCTTTGTTCCCTGCTGCATCTGTGGATAACTGCTTAACACGTCATTTGGGAGAATCTTGGGGAAGTCCTTTGTTTAATGCCCAAGCCCTTTAACTCATGGCAAAGGAAGAGCACTTGGAAGCCTGGAAGGGTTAACATCTTACACTGATTTACAATAATCATAATAATAATTTTATCCTAAATTGTGGAGTACAGTGAAAGCTTAGGAATAAAAAGTTTTATTAATGTCTTTTACATTAAAAAAAATAGTACTAACAGCTGCCATAGAAAAGTTTGGCCTTATCCATGTTTTTTCTGATTCCCAGGTTACTGTTGGTGGAGAGGAATGGCACTATATAGCCACACAAGGACCTTTGCCACACACATGCCATGACTTCTGGCAGATGGTATGGGAACAGGGGGTGAATGTTATAGCCATGGTCACAGCTGAAGAGGTATGTACAATTGCTGAGAGCATTTATTTCTGAATGTGAAACTCTACCATAATCACTCTTACTCATTCCAATAATCAATGTTGCTGGGATCCCCCTGGCAGACCTTTTATTGTCTCATTTTATTATCTCTGAACACTTGTCTGCACATAATGTACTGCTGCAAAAAAGAAATTTGTAGCTCTCTAGTATTCGGTTCAGCATGTATTAAAGTTTTTTTTTTTTTAAAGAAAAAAACAGTAAAGCTTCAGTTTTGTTGGAATAATATTTTGATTTGCCAAACAAAACAGAAAGATTTCCACTGGAATTTGACAACCCGAACTGCTCTTGGTAAAAATGACACACATTTTCTATCCATCCAAGGCCAACTCTGCATACCATCATTCTTATCGGCAGAAAAGAGACCAGAAGCTGCTGTTCCTGTAGAAATGTCCATTAGAAATTTTTTTTCTTTGTTTGCCAAGCAAAACAGTTATTTCTATTGTAATCCAAGAAGTATGTGCTATGTTACAAGAACTGGCACAGGTTGCTAACAAACTGCTGCATTCAGCTTTTGTGGCCTGCTGCCGTATAGGAACATAAGGATTGTCATATCATATCAGACCAGGATTTCACTAGTCCTGTGTCTGATGCTGACCATTACCAGATATTTGGAGAAGAATCCTCTTAATAGACAGTTATAGAATAACCTGTCACTAGGGGGAAATTCCTTCTAACATGTTGCAGTCAGTAGTTGGCTTATGCCAGAGGTCTGTGTATACCTGCTTCACATTATTTTAGTTTATCTAGTTTAATTTTTTATAAATGTTTAATCCCTAGTTCTTCTTCACTCTTGGACTCAATGATAATCTGGGTTCCACAGTGTAAATGTACACTTTAATAAAATGTTGACTTTAAATTTAATTTCATTCACTTTCATGGGATGCTCCTTGTTTTTGTGTTGTGAACAAGGATAAGTAGAACTTGGTTTACCTGCATAAGTAGCCTTATGGACTCAGTTCTTGAGAATTGTGTAATTGTAACAATAGAAGTTAGAACAATAGAACATTAGAAAACATTTTGGTTTTTTGTGTTTTTTTTTCCCATTTGTGGTTCAGGAGGGAGGAAGAAGTAAGAGTCATCGTTACTGGCCTAAACTGGGCTCTAAGCACAGCTCAGCCACTTATGGGAAGTTCAAGGTGACAAATAAGTTCCGCACAGATTCTGGTTGCTATGCTACTACAGGTCTAAAAGTCAAGCATCTTCTTTCTGGACAAGAGAGGACAGTATGGCACCTGCAGTATACTGACTGGCCAGATCACGGTTGTCCAGAAGAAGTCCAAGGCTTTTTATGTAAGATTCCCTACTTAATGTGCACATTTTTCAGTCCATTAAAATCTTTCAGAAATAATCTTACTTCCTCTGGATTATAAACCTGTGGTACCCCAGAACTACTGTTGTTGTTTAACATGCATACTTATGGTAGGAGCTGGAGATCTCAACCAGGTTGGCTCCCATTGCATCAGGCATTACAGAAAGAGAGAGAAAATGACAGTCCCTGCTCCAGAGCTGATAACCTGCAACACCAGACATAACAGGATAAGAGAAAAGTCAGCACAAGGGCTGGAGAGATGGGGCAGTGAAGATGATCAAATATGCCCAGTTGTTAGTCAGAGGCAGTAATCACAGTACCTCCTCTGCTTGGTGTGTTATAGCGGTGTAGCAGGGGAGGTATGGGGAGAGGTGGAATTCTCTTATTTTGGTGAAAATGCAGCCACTCATATTAATCTAATACTGTCCCTTATTACTTTATTAGTAAGTAAAATGCAGTGCCCCAGTAAATAATGTGTGTTGTTTATGTATTATTCTGTTATGTTACTCTAATCATGCTGAGTACTGCACACTGCTTTTAATTAATTGCATTACTGCTCAAGCAGAATTCTCATCTGTACCAAGGTATCCTACAAATTATTAATCAAGTTTTCATTCCATATATGCCCTGAACTCCCAACACCCTTCTCTACTGCTAAAAGCTTCTAATTGCTTATCTAGTTTTGTGGGGGTTTTTAATGCTGTGCCTCTTCTGAAGTTGCACATTATACTTAGACCATACTAAGGGCACTTAAAACCCAAGCATGTCACCCAAGCTTGTTAACTCATGCTAAGTGCCCTTTGAGCATCTCTGAATTAAACCACTTCAGGAGAAGGTTGGCTCTGGGTTCATGCTACCCAGCTCATTTTAGAGTAACTTTAGTCTGCTTCCAATGATAAAATGAGCATTTGCAGTCCTCTAGCATCCCAAGATGCACTGCTCCCAAGTCCCCCTCTCCTCCCAAATCAGGGATGAATCTCAGGTGTCCTGGCTCCTAGCCATCTCCCTGCTTACTAGCCCTCTAATGGCAAGTCAGAACTGTGCAGGGAAGAAATAGTATTAACCATTAAACAGCATGTTCTAACCTTAACACTGCTTAACATTCCACAGATTTGCATGGTCTGTGTAACGTGTAACTTCACCTTTATAACACCTCACCACAGCTCTTGAAATATTTGTAGTCAGAGCATAGTTGTCCCCTTTTCCCTGAAGAGAGGGCACATTGCACCACAGCCTTGTTTCCATGTGTGCAAAGCAGTCATAAAATGCTAACTTCCTGATTGCAATAGTTTTCCACCAAGTTTGCACAGTGTAGTGGCACATCAGTCCCAGGGGATTTGTTTGTGTGGTTCATCCAGCTCCTGCTGGAACAACCTAGAGAGAGGCTCAGCGAAGAACCTGACTAGTTCAGGGGTGGACAAAATGCAGCCCGTGGGCCACATGTGGCCCTCCAGGTCATTCTATTTGGCCTGTGGGGCACCTAAAAAATTTAGAAAATTAATATTTATCTGCCCCTGGCTGCCTGTCATGCGACCCTCTATGGCTTGCCAAATTTGACTCAGTAAGTAGCCCTCCACCTGAAATAATTGCTTGCCTCTTCTGTAGTTCTTGCTCATTTAGCCAGCCATCTGAGTCTATAGGTATGCTACGCATTTATCTATCTATGTTGTACATATAAATATGTGTATATAAAGGTATAATTTAATGGGAAAATATTTGAACAGGCTAGGGCTAGACAAGATGACTGTTTTTGATCCCTATATTTGGCAATGATTACAGAAAGCTACATATGAATGTGTGCAAAAAAAAAAAGGAAAAGAGAATTTAATTTTTTTTTAAAAGACTATTTAATTTAAAGAACCAAATTCCCAAGTATTAATTGACGCCCAGCTGGTACTTGCTGGATTCAGTGCTGCTCATTGCACGGTGGCCAAATAATTAGTGTCTTGTAGGCACTGTAAATTATCATCACTTAAAAAAAAAAAAACTGACTTCCTCATAAATGTTTCAACTTGTATAGGAAGCCTTGTAGGTTTTTACAGCATAATTTGCATTTTATCTTACAGCCTATTTGGAGGAGATACAGTCAGTTCGTCGCCATACCAACAGCGTGTTGGACAGCAGCAACAATTGTAATCCACCAATTGTGGTTCACTGCAGTGCAGGTGTGGGGAGGACAGGGGTAGTTATCCTAACAGAGCTGATGATTGGCTGCTTGGAACATAATGAAGTAAGTACACTTTTCCTCTCTGTAAACATTTATTTTCCAGTGGCTCATTCTGTACTACATCTGTGGCTGAAGTTGGGAGAAGGGGAAGATATCCCTAGTCTTCCCATTGCAGTAGTATAGCAAGACATAGCACGCAGCTGTTTCCCCCCCCTATTTGTGGTTTGTTGTATGTCTTAGCTGTTATTTATTTTATTAATATATTTATTTTGGCATAGCCCTGTGAACAATAGGACACATCTGCAGAAGTGAAGTTTGCAGAATCAAATTATGACATGTCTGTACCCGTGTCTTAATTAATCAGTCTGGAGATAGAGCTGTGCAGAAGACCAGCCTCAGAGATGGTAGAGAAGCAATGCTGTTTTCCAAATGGGTTTAGACTGATTCCATTGATTTCTAGCTTCTTTCTTGGGTGTCTCTGAGAGCTGCTGTCTCTGGGGTCTAATTTGAAATAAAGCTCAACTGAAATTGAAAACAAAAGACACTCGGGGAGCAGAAGGGTCACAAAGGAAAAATAGCCAAAGAAAAATTGATGGCCCTAGCCAGAATTATGAGATCTGTCACATAAGCTGAGCTATGTCAGAGGGTTATCAGAGTTTCAGATGTAACTACTTGTTCTGCTATATCCTATGTCAGTGGGGAAAGATCCAGCAAAAACACCAGTTTCTGAAGAACAATATGGGTGCATCCCCACAAGCGGGAAATTTGTTTCATCAGGGTCAGACAGCAGTAGCACATATATGTGCTGCTGCTAGTTGCCCTGAGCACGCCCCTACACGCGTGTGCTGGTGTGTGGCAGATTGCCCCAGGTGGGGTATGGGAGGCTGGGCCCAGCACTTGGGCTGACCCCAGCAACCTTACCTGGAGTCCTGGAGGCCTTCTGGGGCTGCAGCAGTGGCGAGCCAGGCATGCAGAGCCTCCCCAGCAGCCACAGTGTGGCTCTGGCCAGCCAGGCTCCAGTTTTGGGCAATGCATACTGCTGCCATGTGTGCCCTCCTGCTTTTTTTCCGCTGTGGGTTTTTTAGATAGCGGGGTTTTCCAGCATCTAATTTTGCTGCTACACTGCAAATATGCAGCACAACCAACAGAATCGCAAGCGCCACATGCGTTTTGCGGTGCCTCAGAATGCTCTGAGGTGCCACAGACTGCACGTTCCAGCTCGTGGGGACACAGCCTATATAGTGCACAATGCCAAGCTGAGAAAAACAGCTGTTGAAACCTAGGGACTTCCCACGTCAAAGGAATTACTGGAAGACTAAAATCTCTTGGTAGAAATGATGACGACAAAAGTATGCTGCAGGGACTGCAAACAGATATACCATTTTGGTGTCACCTGTGCCCCACAGCAAATGTGTATTTGGCCTGTTTGCTGGAATGGAGAGAGAATCTGCAACAGTTATGTGAAGGGGTGGAAATTATTTTGTGTATTTTCTTTAGAGTCTTTAGTCATGGAAAGGCTCCAGCTTCTAAGTGGGAGCTGTTGGGGGCAAGGAGGCATGGCAGCACAGGTTTTAACCCTTTGTGGGCCATATGCAGCCCACCAGTTGGGCAACCTTGTTCGTGCATAGTTAAAACACTGCTTGTCACTCAAGAATTTGAGCTTGTTAGCATGAAGGGATGATTACCAGTTGACTTTCCTTTCCTTTTTATCTGGTAATGTGCCTGCCTCTCTTTCTACTCTCCCATTTCTTTCAAAATGCTCATGGCTGTTGGCTAGCAAGCGAAACGAATTGGTGTCTATGTGGTATTGCAGAATAACCACACTGTGATTATATGGTGATCATTTAGAGATACAGGGCTTAAATCACCCTTCATGTAATTCTTTTGACTTCCAGTGGACTTTGCCTACCAGTGAATTTGGCTCAGTACACTTAGCACAAATTAGAAGTGTTCCTTTTTAATATATTTATGCTTGTTTCATCCCCACCCCTCAATCTATTTTCTCCACACTCCCATGTAGGAGGGAGAGCCAAGCAGAGCTTTGATTCATTGCTCTTGGGCTAGGCATGGGGTGGATATGCTGCTGAAAAAAAATGTGCAGCCATTGGGGTCAAAAGGCACTTCACGTCACTCTAGCATCTTCCACACACCAGCGGGACTGTAGATAGATAGATATATATACACACAGATTAAATAACAACTTGGCAGCTCCTCTGGAGACCTTGTGAATGCCTCTAGCTTCACCTCTTCTGTGAAGAATGGTTTGGCATGATGCTGAACTTCTGAACATCAAGGAGAGCATAAAAATCAGGGATGTTCAGCAAGGAAAGTTCAGCAAAGTCACTGGGAGTTGATGTGTAGCGCTCATGAAAGTGAGAGACCCCCTTGTTGTATCCCTAACCTCTCCTTTTTACGTGTTACCAGAATTCATATTTTTAAGCCCAGTTTTCTCCTTTTAGGGTGATAGCCCTACCGAGCCATTCATTGTTTTACAGCAGATTAATATTTCAACTTTCTATCCTATGTTTTTGTGATCTGCTGAGCTATGTTTCCAGGTGAATCAGGCTTGATGGTTGTAGTGATTGTCACACCTAGAACATCTTTTTATTCACATACAAAATATTTCTGTTGTAAATGACCTGATTTCTGTATTTGTTCTTGAAGCCAGCGTATTTCTGTTTAGTCTGAAATGAAACTGCTGGTAACTCAGTCCTCCATAATGCAACTTCTGATAGTGTTTTACAGTCTTATGAGATGAGGAGTACCTCACAACATGCTTTGTAGGCAGGTGAGCCATTGTATCCCCATTTTTCACAAATGAGGAAACTGATGCATAGAGCAGTTAAACATCTTAGTAGAAGTCCTGCTAGAGCTTGAAACAAAAGTAGTCCTTTAGATTTCTACTTCTGGGGCTTACAAAACCAGTAATCTCTTGTTGACATACACATTGCAGTTGATTTTGAATAGAAAGAATTTCCCTTTTATAGAATAAAGTGGGTAGTCAGGAGTCTGAGATCATTAGGGAGGTCTGTTGTACCTCCTTATAAGATTAAATACTAATAAGTTAAGATGTTCATACATTAGGTGTCCATAATAGGTTTAGTCTTCCAGTACATACTAATGCACATCCATACAAATAGCTCTCAGACTAATCAAAACCTGAGCCATGACACAGTGACAGAGTCACCAGATGTTACTAGCCTTGTAGAAATCAACAAATTCCATCAAATGTTGAGCTGTAGTAATTAAAACTTGGTTATGCAGGTCCAAACTGGCCTGCATTTTTGTTGTCATTATTTGTCAGGCAAGATCAAGTTTTGAATGATTGGGTTGGCATGCTTTAATTGCTTTGCTAACCATCAAACTCCTTGCTGAGGCATTCTTTGATTTGGCTGCATAAAACCAAATAAAAATGCTTAAGCTCTCATCTGCACTGGTTTAAAAATGGTTTAAACTCTTTTCTTCATTTCTGTCCTCTCCTGCTGTTATCAACTGCTGCTTCTGTAGCAGAATTTTTGTTATGTTGTAGTCTTGCTTCTATAATGGCTTATTTGTAAGAAGGCATAAAATTAGCTACATTAAAAAAAATTAGGATCAATTGTGTTTAACATTAAGAACCTTGATCATTTTACAGAAGTGCACAGAAATGTATGTGACATGACTTTCGAATTTTTCAGTGTTTGCTTTCTAGAACCAGTTTCCATAACACAGTGGTTCTCAATCTTTTCAGACTCAAGGCATCCTTCAGTAGACTTGAGGCACCACTTGGGAAATGCTAGCAATTAGTTTTTCTGTGTTTTTTTGCCTACAGAAAAATTATAGGGCAGCTCTTCTGTTGTAGAGAATACAGAAAGACCACAGCATGTCAGACTGATGTTAACACCACAGATTCCTATTTGAAATCTCTGGGTTTATCTTGTGGATCATGTTTGCACATCTCAGTGGTAACACTGTGAAGCATGTTGAGGTATGCTTGAAAGGATATCAAAAGCACCCCACAGTGCCACAGCACCTGGTTGAGAATCACTGCCATAATGCATGGAAACTACTTGAGTGCCCTAAGACTGCATCCTTTGAGTCAGTAAAGGCAGAACCAGAACTAGTGACTAAAGACGCTCTTAAGTACATCTACCCAGGTTCCATACCACCCTTAAGGCTGCTGAAATATAAGTGCAGCCCTTCCACTGGAACCATGCCAAGTGAGGTTGTCTAGGCATGCTTCTCTGCTGCTCATCTTGAGAATCCCGTGTCCTCACTGCTGTAGTTCTGAGTTTGGAACAAGTAGGACAAGCAAATGGGTGGGACTTACTTTTTAGTCCCAGTCTGAAGAGTTGTATGGAGTCAGTGTAGACATGCTCAGAATAATTCTGTTTTTCCAATCCGTTCCACCAGCAAATTTGCTGGATTGTAGCTCATGCCACCTTATATGGGTTCTCCTTTTGATTCATCTTTCAGCATGTAAGAGACAACACACAACTGTATTCTAAAGGAGCCTGAAAAAAAGGGTTACTGGAAACCCTGACTGCAGACCTTTCTGATATCCCTCACCATTGGGGTTATTGCTTATGGTGGTGGTCTTCTCCCTCCCCTCCCCCCCAATCATTTGAGAATTTTACACAAGCGTGCTGTTTCTTTCCTTCGTTGAGTGTTTATACATCAGGGAAAAAATGCAACTAAGGTTATGAAAAGGGTTATTTACACAAAAGCAGTGAATCCTTAAATGTTTTACATTTGCTGCTTGACTGCTTTTGCCTCCCTTGTTCTGAGATATGTCATGCTTTGCGTGCCACGTTTGAGCCTTGGCAAGTTGAGTGCTGTAAAAGAACGACTTCTGAATTACTCCTCACCTGCCTGTTGTAACAAGTCCCCCTAGTTGCTTTCTGTCCTCCCATTGCTCTCTAAATGCTGATAATAAAGTGGCATTGCCTAATATATATCTTAGCTAATGCTTCACCTTGCATACCCCTCTTGTGTTTTTCAAGCCCTGATTCATGTTCTAGTTCTGACAGTTAAGGAAGGTCAGAACATCTGTTGAGCATTGGGTTGCTGAACTTTGCAGACATTGGCAGGAAATCCAGTGACTTGCGTGGCAGAATTCTGCAACTTTTGTTCCCTCTCTAGATGTATTTGCTAGTGTTTCAGTTTTGGCCCAGAAGCTCATGTTTTCAGGATTCTTGATTTGTCTCTTGTGATGGCCATCCCTCCTGGAAAAAGGGCTGACTGAAGCAGTGTACCAGTAGCTGCAATGCCTACAGATCTGTTGAATGGCAAAGAGAAGCTGGCCCAAGATATTTCAATTTAGACTATTTAAAGACTACACTTTGGCACCATATACTTTTGTCAAGTCACCTGACATGTTATACATACATAAGCCATTTACTTTAATTAAATGTCTAGGAAGAAATCTCCAGTATCCAGGTCGCTCTTTCCTGAGAAACCTTTCCTATGTAACACCCATATTTCTTGCTGTAGTATGGAAACAATACCAAAACAAACAGTGTGATTTCAGTATAAATGAGGCGTTCTTTTCCTTCTGCTCAGTTGTGTGAGGTTAGTGGTGGTATCTGGTGTAATTAACATACCGCCTCGTATCCTTTTTTCACCTTAATTTACAGAAAGTGGATGTTCCGGTGATGCTGAGACAACTGAGGGAGCAGAGGATGTTTATGATTCAGACCATTGCTCAGTACAAGTTTGTCTACCAAGTGCTCATCCAGTTCCTGCAGAACTCCAGACTCATTTAACCATCAGCGTTGTGGATCTGACTGAACCTTCTTGACAAGAAAGGGACACTCCTTCAGCAGCATGTCTTATAGCAGCGTATGCATATAGTGTACTTGCTCAAGTTGCCTTAAAAGCAAGGAGTCCTTGTTCTTGACTAGAGAGTCCTGTGAGTTATTTTATACACAGTAATTTATTTTTCTTGAAATAACTTGTGAATTTCTTAATAACTTGTCAAACTGTATGATGACTTTTTGAACCACATTTAATATGACTGATCTGCATTGTACAATGTCCATAGGGTAGGTTATCCTCTCTCAGGGTGTTTGTTGGCATTTGTGTTGTTATATGGCTTATAAAATGAACAGTTCTTCAGGAAATAGGTTTTTTTCCCCCAGCAAGAGCCACATATGTGGCTTTCGCAATGAAAATAAAACCTGATAAATGTCAATTAAAACTCTGCAATAGTCAGACTTGATGACAGATAAAATCCTAGAATGCAGAGAGATCAAAGCATGAATCCCTGGATAGGTGACTGGAAGAACTGCAAACCAAGAAGTGGAGTAATCAGGTAGACTTCTGTGGCACTCAGCAGTTTATGAATTTGGAAAAAATTAATATTGCAATACAGTACTTGACAAGAAGCAGCACGACCTCTAGCATCTACCATTCTGTGGTCCCATGGTAGACAAATGGTTGTAGGCAAAAAAAAAAAAAAAAAAAAAAAAAAGCACCCTGAAGTCAACTAAAGTCTTTCCATTAAGCTTACTGGGCTTTGGATTGAGCGGTAGAGAAGCACATTAGCCAGCTTGCACCCAACAAATATGTTCTCATTAATGACTGAAGCTTTTATTGTTGGCATATACAGTGCGGTCAAATCCTGCTCACCTTCCTCAAGCTAGGCAACTCGTTAGGGTCTGGGCATCCCCTTGTGTACACATTGCCACCATCATTTAGGATGTCTGTTTGTAATACTTTTTTATAGTATTGAAGTGATGAATTCCCTCTTAACCACATCCCCATTTTGTTTCCTTTCCTGATCACTGTCAAACAATGAGCCTGAAGGTTTTAAATTACAGAATGTTGCTGGCCTCAGATTTTTTCCTAGTCAGCACCTTGCAGTTTATGATTATATCAGGCATCAGCCATGTGGGCACTGCAGCTCTAATTTTCTTAGCTTTCAATCTTTTTTCCTATAATGAATTGCACGGGCCACTTGTCCACTCAGACTGCAACTTGTATTACGATTCTCTTTGCCCGTATCATTAGTAGTATTTGTATTCTAGTAATACCTACAAACCTTAATGTGGGGATAGGTGTCCCACTGTGCCAGCTATGGTACAAGCACAAAAAGGGAACGCTGTCCCTCACCTAAAGGCTTTATAATCTGAATAAAACAGGTAGATGAAGTCTAACTTTCTCCATCTCCTAATGGGAGAAGAGAAACAGATAGAGTAGAACCCAGATTCTCTGTAAGGTTAGGTTACTAACCCCCTGCAAAGTTACAAAGTACCCAGGAGCATATGCAGCCACAGCAAACAGCTGTGCAGGACTTTTGAGAGGCTCTGGCTGTTTGCTGTGGCTTTTCTTCAAAGGGCACTGCTGCTTCAGTCAGCCAGGCAGGACTATAGCTCATCTTTTGCTGTGTTTGAGCAGATGGGAGAAGTACTGCTGTTACAGTTTAGTGGGTTGTCCTTAATTTGGCAACTAACTGTGAACTGAGTGGCTTGCAAACCACTCCAAGATAAACCATCTTGGTTCTACTGTGCCTCTCTACATCTGTCCACAAGTAGTAGCTGCATTTGTTGGGTGGGGGGAATAATTGTACAGCTTATGTGGACTTAACCAATAACAGAAGCTTCTGTGTCGTCAAAGTATTTGATAAAGGGACAAAATAAGCCAAATGGAGAACAGCGTTTTCTTTTATCAGCTCTACATTTAGCTTTGATTTCATACTGTGAAGGTTCAGGAGTATAAGGGTTCCTGAAGTGCAGACCATAGTGCAAGATCAGGCCCCAAGCAGACTTTGCTTAAAACAAAGACCTGGGAGAATTCAGGCTTACAACCTATCTTCAGTCTCAATTTTTCCCTTGAATTTATGCTAAACATGACACTTTTTGTCAGTGAAATTCATGAAAGATCATTGAGATCTGGTATAGCTGCTTGGCATTACATTTGGTTGGGTCTATTTTTCCACCGGATTTGGGTAGAAAAAGTGACCTTTAATTCTAATCGTCCTCTTGGCTGTATATCTTTTTTTGGCAGTGAGCTTCTACAATATATAAATCACAGGCAGTTTGTAATGTTAGGTTTGAAATGGCACACTTCATTGCTGCCCTTGCCTGTTTTATTTGCTCTGTGTAGCTTCCATTCACCTTATTCCAGGAGTAATTCAATCCAATGTGTATGTAGTGGCTCCAAGTGACTTTAGAGTGACTTTATGCCCCTTACATATTACCCTGGAAACATCCATGCTAGTCCAGAAGCCTACAGTGTATTAAACAGGAGCAGCCTAGAACCTTGAGCCTCGTTATAGTTACCTGTAACTTCTGCTTTTCCAGAAGTAGCCTCCTAAGTTCTCTGGCAACAAACTTGAAGCTTTTCTTCTTTGACTGATTACATTTGTTTTGCCCTCAAATTCAGAGCTTAGGGCCCACTAACATAAATGAGAGTTGGTCCTTGTATGCCTTTATCAGCCTGGGATGGAATGTTTTACATAAACAGGTTGTCATCATCATTCCTAGCTGGTATTTGATGACTTTGAAGGATGAGGGCAAAACAGTAAGAAAATAATATTGATTAGAGTGAGGCTCCATTAGTGGCTAGGAGAGAGGAAAATATTTAGCTAAAATATCTTGATCATGTTCCTCTTAAGAATCAGTTGATTCTTCAGTCAGTGTAAGTCTTACTCTAATATCTTCTGCCAATGCCAGCATCTCTCTTGTTAAATTAGCAATAGTCATTTAAAGTCTTTCCAGTGGCATCTGCATAATTATGGAGATGCTTTATATCTGGGAAACAGGCCAAGGAGTAAACCTTGAAGCAAAGTATATTAAATTAGTTATCTAGTTACAGCTTTTTGAATAATTTCCTAATGATGAATTAAGTTTGAACTCGAAGCTGTCAAGTCCCATTGCTCCATTTGGATTTAAAAGGTAGAAAACCAGCAGGGAAAATAACTTGCTCATTGTTTTCATTATCCAGCTCCTCTGTTTGAAATTTATGCAGGTATTTTGGATCTGTTCTATATTATTTCATAAAAAAGCACAAATAACCACAAGGAGAAAAGCAGCACTTATCATGAAATGGCTTCTCATAATGTAAAGGGATCTTAAGAAAAATATAAATTACAAAATGGTATAAAAAGTCTCTTATAGTTAAGTTGTCATCTTTTAATGAGCAAAGTAAAAGGCCATGTAACAAACAACTACTTTCAGTGCACTCTTAAAATGGCTGCTATTGTATATGGAGTCTAAGGTGACTCACTTTCTCCCTTTTATTGAAGCGTGGTAATTTTAACTTTTCTTTTGTCTGACTCGCTGTATTATCTTGACCTGATCAGTTAGCATCTTAGGTGACTGGAGTGCTATACGTCTCCAGAACTTCCTCTAGGCTCCGTTTATAGTTGCAAATGGGGCTATGTCAAGGTTTTATACTGAGAGAAGCAAAAATACTCCTTCAGAATTTGAAGTACTGCAGCTTTATCAGAACTAAGTTCCTTGGAGTATGTTCCCTAACATTAAGGGAGAAACAGGAAAAAATATTTTCTCTCCGATTCCATTAGTCATAGCAGGAATGAAAGTATGAGACTTAAAGGAACCAGTCATTTCTTTCCCAGTTTTAACATCTGGTCTGTATTTAAAAAAAAAAAAAAAAAAAAGAGAGAGAAAAAACTGTGAGAAAAGGGAGCCTCAGTTTAGGTTTAGCTTTAGTTTTTTTCCAATTTATGTTAGTTCCCATTGAATCAGTTGGCCTATGCTGTCTCCAGCAATGCCTGCTACTTTACAAGAGGAATTTTGTGTGGACTAGTAACCCTGACTTGCAGATCCATGGCCTATATCTTCCTTCATTCCATCCATCCATTTTTTGTCTAAATGTGATGCTGCCATTTAAGATATAGGGTTTTTTTTCAATTTTGAAGGTATATTCCTAACTTGGGTTGTCTGTCCTGAGTTAGCCATAACTGAGGTTAAAATAGCACTGAAGACCAGACAACATTAGCTATTTGAACTCAGTTCCAGGCTTCCATATAGGCTTTGCTTTGGGACAGCTGTGCACATCACGTTGTCTTGTGCTCAGCACTGTTTTACTCCAGGTTAGTTAATCTGAGTTAAGAGCACACTCAATAGTAAAGATGCATTGCAAGTCTCATCCACATCAACATCCACCTAAGGGTTCAACAGGAATTCAGTACCGGTTGTAGTCTTGAGGTTTCTGTGCTAAATCTGATGCGACTTTGTACTGGAGGCACTGATTTACAGCCTCCACTAAATCAGTGGGAGCTTTCAAGTGCTTGGCTTTGCCTAGAATTTGTTCCCATTGGATTGGATCCTTTTGCTATTATGGTCCAGTTTAGTCCAGCAATTCTCAACCAAGTGGCACAATACCCCAGGATGCCTTGAAATCCTTTTAAGGGTACCATACATTCTTAGCATGGCTTGATGTGCAAATACTAACACAGTTTCACAAGATAAATCCAGAGCTTTCAAATGGGAATCCACAGTGTCAAAGACATCATGACCTGTTGTGTTTTTTCAGAGTTCAGTGCAATAGAAAAATTGCTCAATTCTTTTGTAGTTAGAAAAAAGAGTGGAAGCTAAGACCTGGCATTTTCCAAACAGTACCTTGCATCTAAGAAGAGGTGCTTGAGAATTACAGGCTTAGATGTAAACGTAATGAGAAAAGCAGGCCCATAGTTTGAGAAAAATGCTCAGTCTCTGTAAACACAAGAGAAGATGGAGTCTCTAAGGTATTTTCTAATACTGGTTTTAAGGCAGTTCCATTCAGTTTTGGTTCTAAGGTAAAGTAGTAATCAGACAGAGCATGAATAGAAACAAACATTATATTTTTATATATAAAAATATATAGCATATATATGCCTTAATATATGTTATATAATATGTAGGTACTGTTTATAGTAAATCCAGGTAGACTTTGCTAGGCTTAATCTATATTAAATCTAGCAAAAGAGAGGTCCAGTGAATGTAACATGCTCTATTTAAAAGCATTTTGAAATTTCCCAGCCTTTCACATGTTTGTTGGATAGTCAGTATTTCACTGTAAACCAAGGATATAAAGCTTTGGCTTTTCCAACATCCAACTGTGAGTGAGTTTCACAGGCAGAAGAATTGTTGGAAAGGGAAATTAATGGTAAAATCAGAGCCAGTGCTGAGCAACTGAAGCACCAGGCGAAAGGCACAGAACTACTAGAACTTTTTTGTTTTGTTTTTTTTTAAAGGGTATGGCACTGTTAGGCTATTAAAATTATTTTTGCACCAAGCAAATAATCCCTCATCCAGGGCCCCAAATTGGTACTTCCTATGTAAGTGAGAATCCTAGTCAGCTCAGTGGGATTTTTAATTTGAGCCAGGTGGGCAGGAATTGATTTGAACGTAAGGATTGCCATTTTTCTCTGTAACTACCAGTTCTCTTGCTGCTATCCAGTCTTTTATCCAAAACAAACCACTAGTACCCAAAACATAATTTGTGAGATTATTGCCCCACTGAGGTTGCTCCATATGGAAAAATATTTTCCCTGCTAATAAAGTATCATACTACAGATATTTTACAAAGGAAGAGTTTACACATGCAGATGACTGTAATATGCTCATGTATAGTTGTGTGGGACTTGTGTTACATGAAATAACATGTTAAATTAGTTTTACATCACTGGATTTTGTTTTATTTTACTTCAGTATTTTGATGTTTCCAATTGTGTTTGTTCTATAACGCTGTACATTATAGTTTAGTCCGTGACAGTGATTTAACAATCTTCAGCCTCCTGGCTATGTTCACATTTTGTAGACAGTTGAGAGGTGAGTTATATTTCCACCTCCTCTTTTCAATTCAAGATGAATGGCAACTCCATTTTATACTATTGAAAGCCTTTTTTAAAAAAAAAAAAAAAATCTATGCATGCTATTTTATATTTTCTAATGTATTATTCATATCAGTACATAAGCTTATGCTTGTCAGTTTTATCTTGTATAAAACTGATTACTTTTGACAGTATTTTTGCACTGTTTCTCTTCTCTTTTTATAAAAAGTTCTATTCAGCATTAATTGACTGCAATAACTTTTTTTTTTTTTTTTTTTTTACATATTTCACTGCCTTTATGTAAATAGTTTCCTATATGCTGTTTCAAATGTGAGAATGTCTCAACTCACTAAGCTATTTTTGGTAAAGACTGTCTATCCTTCATATTCACAATATACAATAAATATTTTTCCCAAGGACATCCATTTGTTTTCCTTTCTATATAATGATTGGGGTTTTATACTTGCAGCCATCAGCTCTGTAACTGAGGCTAATGAGTTTTATATCTGATCCTGAGGCCCTAGCTGGGCTAAATATAGTGCATCTGTTTAGATACCATTCAGTGCTTCATTTTAGGCCTCCAGTGTGTAATCTTAAGGCTCTAGTCTTGGCATCTAGGTTCTTTACCCTGTGCAAAGAGCCTTAAGTGTTTAAGGATGACAGGAAAGAAAACCCCTGTGCACTAAGTGGGAAGCCAGTAAGAGACCTTACCCACAGAGGTAAGGTCTGACCTGACATTCCACATCAAAGCTTAGGCATTTGACTCAGGGCTACATACCTCCATCTGTTCATGATCCAGAATCTACTCCCAAAGGTAAGTGAATGCCTTGAACTCCCTAGGGAACAGAGCAGGGCTCAGACTTAAGCAGGGATTCATATTACCTACCTTTTTGTAATAGTTTTTGGGCAAGTGCTCTCATCACTAGAGGGCATCTCAGCTCAAAGTCCTCCAAACAACATTCATACGCATGCCCCACATGTCAGGAATGTACCCTAACCACTTAGTTAATCAGTTGAGATCTCTAAAAAAAAAAGGTGGGGGGGGGAAGGGCTGCTTTATGGCATGGGGCACATGGGATTCATCAGCAGGGTATTTGAGCCCTTTCTTCAAGGGCTACAGCCCCTTTCCTTCCCTGACAAAGTTCATGCTCTCCAGCTGTAGGAAATCAGGCTCCCTTGAGGTTATATCTACCTTTATACTAGAGGCATGTTTACACATGCTCTGGGAGTGGGAGGAGTAGGAGGGGCTTTCATGACAGCAGCTCTGAGAGCGGCTCTAATTAAAGCACCTGCAGTGTCTCATGTATTCAGCATCCCACACATCAAAATGGCAGCAGAGGTGCTTTAACTAAAGCTTGTTTGATGAGCTCTGGTTAAAAAGCCCCCACCATTTTGAAGCATGGGGCTGCTAAAACACCACTAATTAGCACAGACCAGCAGATTTCATTCATTAAGTTTGCTCTGACATGCTGTAACTACAGCGCGTCAGAGCAGTGTCCCTGCCCCTGTACATAGGTGTAATTCCTGTAAACGTTAACAAAAGACCTCAACTGGCTATCATGGACTGTATTCCTGTCGCAAGCAGTTTGCAAAAACTACTGAGGAAAGTTTCACAAGCCTTGATTCTACAAGTAAAATACAGTAATGATAACCTCTTATGCAGCAGCTGTCCAAGGAATGACAAAACTACTGTATGTCCTGCATTACCTGGAATATGCATTCCCTGAGATAGTGACACTCCAGCTCAAATACATAAATCAAACTCTTGTAGGTTTCTTAAATAAAATAAAAGCACTATGAACAGAAGTAAGTTTCAGAGGAAAGTATTGAAAACAATGGACTATGAAAGACAGATGTAAAGAACTTATTCAGACAAAAAAGTGCTCAGAAAAGTGGATGTACTAATTTGGC
The DNA here is from genome assembly GCA_030014935.1 of Caiman crocodilus. Classification (NCBI taxonomy): domain Eukaryota; kingdom Metazoa; phylum Chordata; order Crocodylia; family Alligatoridae; genus Caiman; species Caiman crocodilus. Next base: position 67,845,831 of record JAGPOW010003648.1, read on the forward strand.
AAACAAACAATTAGGAAACATAGCAGTAGGGCCACAAAAGTTGTATGCCAATTAATTAACTTTTTACACTGATAAGATAATACATTAAAACCTATAGAGAAAATTTTGGTCATATTTGTGCATGATCTGTCAAAGGTCTGCTCTGCATGGAACAATAGCCACCTTAAAAAAAAATATCAAGGATTAATATATGTAAAGAGTAAGGAATTGCATTTCATGTAAGCCTCAGAATGCAAAATGCAAGGCCCAAAGTGCACAACATTTGTCATTCAATAATATTACAGAAATGCTTTCACACTACAGCAATTTTTAAAGCACTCCCAAAGGCTTCCAGGTTTCTGTAACAAGGCTTATGTAAAAGTTGAAGAACTGCATATATTCAAAGGCTTAGTGGTCCTCCAATTCCTTTTTGATCTCCGAAATGTACAGATGATCTTTCCCGTGTGTTACTTCCATGATACCAATTGCCTATGAAAAGAAAAAGGTGACAGGAATCAATTGTATGAACAACAGTAGGCTAGCAGCCATTTCTTCAGGGGTTTGCCATAGTCTGAGGCCTTTTGGGATTTTTTTCCCCTATAAGAACTAGTCTGATTATCATCATTTTATATAATAAAAGGTTTTTATTCATACATCACCTTTAAAAAAAAATCCACCTAAAGCACCAGGTAGTACACAGCTAAATGGAGGACAGGAAGCTTAAAAGCAAATTGGGGAGGGAGGGCACATTTTGGCAGAGGATCTAACCAGCATGGAGAGCAGCTCAATATCAATATCTTACTCTCCACATAGGAAAATTGGGTTCCAGACCATTTTCATACTTAAAGGCTTCAACTACAGTGAACCTAGCAGGATTAAACAATGGTTTACTCCAGTAAGAGAAGGTTCTTTGGGTGAATCTGATATCCAGTAAGCCACTACACAACAGCTCCTCTAACAATACATCAAAAAGGAAGCAAGGCTCAGTATGACCTAGATGCTTCTACTGCAGTTCAGCCCAGAGGCTCTAATCAGGATCAGAACCCTAATGGACTAGGTGCTTTTCAATCATATCCAAAGCCAACCTAAACCTCAGGAGTGTAACATCAAAAACAAATTCAAGCTGTTCCAACTATCTGATGGCATCCAAAATGCCTGAGAACACTTGTCACACTTACAAAACCTGGGCTTTACAATGAGATTTAATGAAGACTGCTCAGAGGCATCTTACCAGCCCCTCACAATCTATGAATCTGTGAAAGGGGGCAAAAGAACACCAATCTTCAGAAATGGGCAAGGAATGAGGCAGATATAAAGGGAGGTTGGAGGAGCTGAATGAACAGGACTGTGAGTGTAAGTGGGACAGATAGGTTTATGAGGTAACTGCCAAGGGCAGGAGCCACCATGAAGTAAGGTATTTCAGCATCTTAGAAACTAGCCTTGAATACTTAGTCACCACTGCCTTAAGTAAATCAGGACTGCAATTATCCTCACTTGTAACCTCAGCTTCTCCCTGATCAGCAACTAGAATTGACCCCAGACTGCCCCTCATACTGAGAGGATTAAATGTTAAAAAAAAAAAAAAAACCTGTCTGAGTTGTGGGTAAAGCAATAAAAGTGGACAACTTGTTGGGTTTTCCAGTAAGTCCCAAGATACCACATTTGGGACACTATGGCCAGTGTGTTCAATTGTTTATGCAGGCAGTTTTTGGAAGACAGTCATTAGAAAAATATATTTGTATTGGGAAATGGACATTGTCAACAGTTTTACCTATGTGACTGTCTGCAACTTGTATGCTGGCACAAGTCCCAGGCTCATCCTGGTTTATCAGCAAGGAGAAATTTTTTTTTAACGTTTTTATAACCAAACAAGCAGATTCTTGTGGCACCATCACCATGGCAGAGTGGCTGCAGGAATGCTAAATTGAATGATAAAAAAAAGAATGCCAAAAGTAGGGAATCCCACACCAAAGCAATACATTAGGTCACTGAGGTTTAAGAAAGTAAAATGTCTCTTTTATCATATGGGGGGAAAAAATAAAGTCGTGAAATCTATCACAGGTTAGGGAAGAGGGCATGGAATCAAATTAAAATGGGGAAACACTTTTTAATGTTATGTTTGCCAATGCTGATAGCATTCTTGCTGCTTAAAGCAATGAATATTCAACTCCACTAATAACTGCTAATTCACCCAATAGAAACATGTTTTTAACAGCTCTTGCAAGATATAAACCACAGACAAAGTGTGTGGTGCTTCCCTGGCAAGGCTACTAAAAAACCAAACCAACAAAAAAAGAAGGATTATCTCATTTTGTCAGTCTCTAAACGAAGTAGGACTGTAGTTTCTTCTCAAGCTGAAGAGGAACACTGACCCAGGGAGGAAAATGCTATAAATGGGGTCCATCTACACAAGACATTTCCTGTGCAGTAGACCAATTAGCTGCATAGTAAACACTGTGTCTACATGTGTGCCCCTATTAAGCTGGAGCAAAATAATTTACTTTGCAGCAGGACAGTACTTATAAATAGCTGCAAGTTTTTTACTCTGCAGCAGCACACATGTAGACACTGCCTAAGCTGGCTAAGCCCCAAGGGCACTTCAGTGCAGGGGCTGCCTGCTAGCTAGACCTACAGTGAAGCACCCTCATACCCCAGCCAGCCACTCCACAGCATATAGAGCTCAGCTGGAGCAGCTTCAGACTGGCAGGCTGACCCTCAGGGCCTCTCGCCAGCCAGGGCTGCTCTGACGTAGCTCAACATCCTGTGGTCCCAGGAGCACAAGCAACATACTGCAGTATTATGAAGGGAGAGTATCCTGAAAGCCCATTGTGAACAAAGCTAGCATTACACAAATGCACTGGAACAGAACGGTAGAAATTGCACTGTTTCACAGAAAATTAAAAGAACAGGCTGAACATTAAGAGCTGCTGCATTAATGCATGCTACATTTTCTTGTTAAGAAGCAGTTAGCTTAGTTAAAATCACTCCAATTACACAATATGATGGAAGTACCTTTTTCAGAGCCTTCATTCCAGCAGTTCTGTTTTCTAGTGCCATGTAGAGCCTCCCTAATTTCAGCCACATGGAGGCAACATTGAGAGAGTATAATGGATAGTGTTTGCTGGAAAAGAAAGACTGGACTTTATCACATCCTGCAAACAGTTTCACAACCTTTCCTTTAAACTCTACCCAACTCAATGAGTAAGAACCTGGCTCATTCTCCTTGCCCTCCCTGTTGCATCTGCCAACGGTTAGTGCCCATTGTTCATGCGATGGCGACATCTGTCCACTGGGAACTGGACTGAAGCCACTGAATTCATTTCAAGTACCACAGACGTCTGAGCAACTGTCAGATGGCAGTCACTTGCAGTCACTGGATTTAATCTGGCCAGCTAAAAGGGTACAAGACTCTTTATCATTAGCAATGCTCTAAGCCACCCAGTACCTACAGTGCGAGCCACTCTCCTGATTGCAAAAGGCATGATTTTGTCAGCATCTGGGAGAGAGGAAGCATTCACAGAGCATTTATCATGTATATCACGACTGCAGTTGCAGCACAAGGAAGGTTCAGCAGCTGACCTGGAATGCTAGGCTGTGAGCCAGCGGGAACTAAGCAAGTCATGGGGATGATAAATAGTATTCACCCCCAGAGAAAATGTGCCGGCTCTCTCTCTGTACCGCTGCTCCCTGACAGATGATCTCCAACTTTACACTGGCATCAGCTCCAAAGAAAAAGCTTTGCTTGCACTCTTCAGGCTGGAAAGAATCAGGTCGTAAGATGAGACTTTACTGGGGAGACAGCTGCTGTTCACATATCTGAACCCAGCATCTACCTAGGTCTCCACTATAAGCATAGCCTAGGGTGGGGCTGGGGGAAAACAGCAAAGATTAGGAGATCATACTTTTCCTCTCCAAGATAATTTCTGGGTGTTTGTTTTTGTATGCTACACTGCCCCCTGCAAGAGACCTGAGCTAGTACATTTTCCCCAGCTCATGCAGTGGAGGCCAAGGACAAAAGGAGTTGATGCACTCAGTTGCAGCAATAAGAGCTAAATTCTACACCAGCTCCCCCTACTGCTCAGTCCATGCTAACCAGCCTTCCAACAGCCTTATTTTAACTATTTGTCATAGCTGGTGTGGTAATAAATAAAGGTGAACCAACTGGAAGAGTCAAATCCATAATAATATTATGCATATTAATTACACAACCTGTAGCATTCTGATACTGGGACAGGAATTTCAGAAAGACAAGTGCTGCTAAATAGGGGTGTGCGAAACGGGCTGTATTCCATTTGGATTCAGCCCAAATCGGGGGACAGCAATTCAGATCACTGCCCCGATTTGATTCAGCCAAATTCAAATCTGAAGATTCAATGTTGTTTTGGAGAATCAGCGATTCAGCCATAACTTGAGGTACCAGGTACCAGGCCCAGCTCAGGAACACTGTGATGCTGGGGCGGATGGAGCAACCCACAGGAACACAGGGGAGCCCCCACATCCCTACCTACCCACCCGCACCTCCCCGGCTTGGTGATCAGCGGTGGGGGGACCCAGACCTAAGAGGCACCATTTGCTGAGCCGAGGGGAAGGGAGAGGGTCCCCCGCACACTGTGGCAGACCCAGAACTGGACCAAAATTGCTTCTGGTCTACTTATGGGTCCACTGCCAAGCGCACTGGGGACCCCCCCACGTGCTGCCATGGAACGCTCCATCTGCCCCACCATCACAGTATTCACAAGCCACCTGGTACCTTGAGGTATGTACAAACAAACAAACAAACAAACAAACAACACACAAAGCTGTGTCTGCATCGAATGCTTTTGACTCAATTCGAAGAAATTAAAAAGGGTCTCTTGATTTGATTTGGAGATTCGACTGCCAAATTGAATCAGCGACTGAAGCTTCGCACAGCCCTACTGCTAAATACCTCGGACCATGCTCCAGTTGCAGTTATACTGATCAGAATCTGGCTCAATGGGCAGTTCTAAAACAGGGTTTGTAACAGCATTTCACTACTAAGCAGTTCATCATGTGTGGTGCATTTATATACTGTGCAATCAGGTAAATGTCTGTCCTTATGTTTAAAATACATGTTTATTTGAAGGCATTGCATAATTAAAAAGGCAGCCTCAAAAGTTACCTGTATGGTTTGATAATTTTTTGCCCATAGCGCAATGCACCTTCCCAGTCTTGCATGTAAAGACAGACTCCCATAGCCTGATACATCATATGCAACATGTAAACATTACTGTCTTCAAACACTGAGCCCATTTTGTCCAGGCTAAGCTCACAAACCTCCAGTAATTCACTAGGAGGTACCATGAAGTCAAGGAAAATAAAATTAATAGTCTCTAATTTAATACTGCTGCTATACAGGTAAAGGAGATTCACTTTGTATTTATCCGGTGAAGAACGGACAGAAGCTATTGTCTACATCAGTGGGTTTCAACCTTTTTTCATTTGCAGACCCCTAAAAAATTTTGAATGGAGGTACAGACCCCTTTGAATTGTAAGTGTGGGTATTCACACACTTTTGATTGATCATAGTCAACTTTTGCAGATCCCTTAGACAAAGTCTATGCACCCCCAAGGATCCATGGACCACAGGCTGCCCTAGATACAACTCTATTCTAAAATGGTATTGAGGGGTTCCAGTGACTCCAGACAAAGTGTGGGTTTTTTCTGCGTGACTTCCCCACTCCCTCTCTCCCTTTCCTTCACGCCCCCATCACCACTTCAGAACCCAGGACTGGAGATCTTAATACAGACTTCTTCAGTAACGTGGCATATCTGGTGGGGGTCTATAAATAGGTCTATAAATTCCCCCAGCTCCTTTCTTAGTTGTTCCTAGGAAAAGGGGGACTACAGAGCTCATATGGTCCAAAGGAGGTGCAACTCAGTAGCCTATTTCACTTAGCCTCACAAATACTTCAGAATTCTCCGCATCAAAATTCATGGCAATTCATGGCTATGCTCTGCAATGAATGGCAAGAGTTATTTTTTCCTTCTGCCTCCAAAATGACCAACGAACCAAAAAGCTGTAGTGCTACTGGACTTAAACCAGATCTACACAGACACCTTGCTGTTAAAGTATAAAACTCAAAACGGCAACAAGGTCTGAACAAATAATGTGTAATCATTTCAAAACCAGATGAATGATGAGTATTTAGTGTTGAGAGTTCAGCTATCTCGAACACACTTCAGAAGCCGCAACTGTCCATATTAGGGTAAAATCTTGGCATCCACGAACTGCAAAACACCAATCGATTTCAGTGGAGCCAGGACTTCACCCCAACTCTTTACTCTTCTTAGTAACTGGCACTGCAAATGTCTGTACTAAGCAGAAAGGATGCAGGATAAAATCCAAACTCATGAACTCCAGAGATCTTATCAATCCAGGCTCCGTGAAGGACTTGCAGTTTCACTTCTCTGTGCTTCAGTTTATGCAAGGAATAAGGCAGCATTTTGGGCACTGTGAAGATTAGTTTTTACAGCATTTGGAAGGACTCAGGAAGTGCTTGTATATCGCACGTATGCACCAGCGCGCATATACACACACCCCTGCTAAGCGTTCCAAAGGTAATTTTCTTAATTAAAAAATAAAAACCCTGAGTGCCTCCATCCAGTAACATTAAACAAGCCTTTTTCCTCCCAGCACAACTCTTTTTGGTTTATCAGCTAGCCGTTTTTCTCTCCTCCTTTTGTATAGTCTGACCAGTTCCTCCTTAATGTAACTGTTAGCCGGCTTACATTTGAAACTGAGCTGTGCTCCTGTCACACAGAGGCATCAAGGTCACCAAGCAGTTCAGGTGGATGGTTAATCTGCTCAAACAATCTTTTTTGTTATACTTCATGTTTCTATTACATGAGCATCCACAGGCTCCCATCACAACTGTAGCTCTGTTAGGTGCCATGTAACACATCCAAAGACACAATGCCTGTCCTGAAGAATTTACAATTTAATTATCAGTGGAAACAGATTTCTATGGGTCCTACTTATCTCGCCCACTGCTAAGCCAGACTCAGCATGTAATGAGGCATACAGGGATCAGCTTTATTTTTACTGGCTTCAATGTGCTCACACCTGCTGCTCCACAGAGATGCTGCTGTCCCTGTGTTGCACCAGCACTGTTCTCACTCCCTCCCCACTTCCTATAAACATGTTTATCATCAAAATTCTAACTTCAGTCATTACCCCTTCACATTATGCAACCCAAATCTAATTTAGGTGAGGTCAGCTGGAAAGACATGTCAGCTAGAAAGACACACTAGCATCAGCTGTGGGCCCCTGCTTCCTCTGCATCCATGGACTGCTGTTTTAAGTGCCCAGACAGTATTCCAAAGGGCCAAACTGCAGCAATATAGGCAGGGAAACCAGAGGACTAAATGCAGACTTTGTGTAAATGGGCATAAAAAGTCACCCAGGGCTTAGGCTTGTTTGAATATTATAATTTATAACAAGGACTGACATACTCACCATGAACATCAAAGGAAACTTCTGTGGTTAGTAATTAGCCTCAATGGCTTGGCTACAGGCCTAAAACACTACTGCCTATTGCACTGACCCTTATCTTTAGGCCACCAATATTTGGCTTCCTTTAAATGTGCTCTCATTAACTTTATTAACCACTTCAACACATTTTGAAGATTTGGTTTGGTCTCAGTGCCACCTCGGTTCTTTACTTTTCTACTAAGGGCTTAAAAAGTGCTGAGATGTAAATTAGCCAAAAACCAGCCAGCTCTGGGATGTAATGAATCTATCTTTTACTTTCTATCTGTTACAATGTGCCTGAACCAAGACAGGAACTATACCACTCTAAAAGAGAAATAAGCATCATTTAGCACAACACTATCCATACAGACCAAGTGCAGCAATACACTGCACTGACAGTGACAGTCTGCCCTAACAGTCTCTCTCTTACACATACACACCCCCACACTTTCTTGCCCCAACCCTGCCAGAGAAAAGTAGTTTCAATTTCTTACAGAAACAAAAAGGAGAACAAGAAAGTCTAGCTTCTAAATACTTATCAAAACTCCCCCAACAAGCTTCCAAGCAAACAAGTACCCTGACATCAAACATTTAAGAATTACAAGACAAGCCAGAAACGGCAAGATTGAGACAAGGCAAGGCAAAGGATATATTTATAATGTTTGGCCCTCCTGAATTCTTCAATCACATTTCTGGCATATCTGATCATGCCCTGTACAACTTCTGCTGATGGAAGATCATTCAATTTGCGGATCTCCAGTTTTTCTTTATCCTTAAAGAAACAGAGAAAAGTTAAAAATGCAATCCAAGGCAACAAAAGTACATGAATACACAGGGGTTCAAAACCATCACAGTGAAGTCAAAGGCATAGATGGGACCCTGGCTCCCCCAGAAGGAATTAGTGATGTCTCTAGATGGAAAAAATATATAACAGGTAAATGATACACCTCCAATTTTTCCATAAAACTTTAGTTGGAATGCACCGAGCTTCCAAATCCCTAGAAAATGACTACCTGCAAAAGCAATTCCAAGGTGTTTTACAAACATTGGTTGTATGAGCCGACTGCAACTAGGGTAGGATTTTCAGTTCAGAGCCAACTGGCAGCTTCCCATTCCACTGAGAAGAAACAAACAGGCCTGTTTGGTGGTGGAGGAAAAGGTCTTGCTAAAGGCAGTGCTTTCATGACAGTTACTCAGTCAGAGAGTTTACTATCTGAATGCTCAGATATTACTGGACAACAAGTGTCTCATTAATCCCAATATGCACTGGTCTAACCAATAACACAGGGAGTATTTCATATGTTGATGTGGCAGAATGGTTTTCCCAGAATCACTTGTGATTTCGGGGTCTGCTACACCCCAAGACAGAAAACCATTCCATGAAGTCAGTATTTCTGTAATGGTCTTCTCACCTACTACTGACACATCCTGATGGGTTACATCTTTGCATCGATGGACAACTGCCTATTTGCCTCCTCAGGAAGGCCATGGGATGTCCTAAATTAAGGGGGAAAAAGAATCAGCCTTTGGAAGTTAGGATGCTTTCTACAGAACTTCCAGAAGTTCCCAAATTACTACCCTGTAATGCTGTTTCCTATTGTGAACTCCAGTTTACTTGTCAGCATGAATTACTAGTGTCAGATGTCTCGACCCTACATAAAAATACAGATTTTTAAAAAGGACAAAGACTGTCTAGCACTGTGTGCATTACAGTGTGCAAACTAACAAAGTGAAGTTTCACGAGATCTACTGCACACAGTGCAACCTACATGAAAGAGTCAATCAAAACTTCAAAAAAACTGCTTTAAGGTTCTTTCAATTCATCTTTCCCATCATTTAAAATTAGAGCCATAAGGGAAAAATCTGCTTTTGGTTATGCTAGAGAGATTTCATGGATCTTAAAGTCATAAGAAACCATAATTATCATCTAGTCTCACCTACTGCACAAAGCTGAACACAGAATGTCAAACTCTTCAATCTCAGTGTTTTCAAATGAGACAGCATAGGACATGTCTATGGTTCCTCATCTACTTGATCAACTGATCTGGACTCTCCCTCCTGTCAATAATCCCTAGTTTTGCAGAATCCTTATAATACATATTTGTAAAGTGCCTTTCACAACAGTACGTGGGTGGTCCTCCAGTCACTGAAGTCATTCTTCACATTTTCAAAATTTTCACTACTTGTTATTGAAGTTAATTATCTAAATCTCCAAACTAAAAATCCTGACACTCTAGGCCCATCAAGAAATTTAACTTGATGGAAAATAGATTCCATTCTATATTTCACACTTTCCCTTCAGATTACAGAAAAAAGGTCATCTTCACAAGTTCAGTTGCAAGAGGTTGATTTTCTGCTGTTCAGCTCCAGCCACTGTTAGCTTTCAATCCAGTTTATTAATCTATTGCAATTTGAAAATGATCGTTTGCAGCACAAGCCCCAATTTATTGAAGAACTTTTTCCCATCATGCGCCAATTGTTTCATGTTGGCTACTGGCAAGGGTGTACAGTTTTCTAAGTGGGAGATAACCTGTCATTTTGGCCCTTTAGGTTATTTCATGACAGGTACACTGTTGAGATAAAACACCAGCTCCAGTGATATCCACAAGCAAAATTAATGGACTTTGATGAAACCAAGATTTTACTCTATGTTTATATTTCAGGAAACTCAGTTTAAGTTCATGGAGCTATTGCAAGCTCTGAAGGATGCTATTCACGTCAAGGATCCTATATCCTAGGTGCACCTACATGTGCAATTAATGCAAACTGATAAACTCTGGAGTACTTTGAGCCAGAGTACACTGCTCCTAGGCGCAGTGTCTACATGTGTGCCTAGGACAGCAGCACTTTGAGCCAAGGTGGAGCAGGCCTGAGCTGGCAGCGGGCTGAGGGAGGTCAGCAGGGAAAAAGGTAGCTGGGGCAGGAGAGTACCAAATATGCAGAGCTATGTGCTAGGTGGCAGGCACAAGCCTGGCCCCATGCTCCCTGGACACAATTATCACCCGCAGTCACCATCTACACACACACGTTTGATCAAAGTGAATTACTCTGCTATAAAATAGTACTGTCCCTGACAATAATATCTTACAGCAGAGTTAATTAGCATACTGTGCTCTAATACTGGTGCACTTGTAGACAACAACGCTTTACTGTGGAGCTAATCAGTCTACTTGGCAGTAAAGTACATGTGTAGCTGCATGCCCCCCTACCCCCCATCTCCTAAGCAAAATAAATAAAAAGAGAGGTTGGTTGTTTATCTAAGCAAGAGACTGGAGATCAGATGGACTGAACAGCCTTAAGAGGTGCCATCTAAAGCATGAGGGAGAAATGGTTCCTCGGTTAAGATGACGGAAATATTCCAGGTGGAGAGTATGAATAGGAGGGAGAGCAGCTTATAAGATGTTCATACCTACCTGGATTCCCATGTGGAAATTGCCTGACAAACAGTAAAACAAGCATGGGCATTTTAAGATATGGGCATTTACCTAAACTATTATTTTGTTTACAATAAAAACAGTTTGCTTTACAGGAGGCTCTCATCATTATATCCCATGACAGATAGGTGTGGAACAGAGCTGTGCAATACATTTATTTTTATGCTGTTACACAGGAAAAAATAATCCATGTCAACATGCTGGGATAACTATTCAGCACAAACAATGCTCAGGCTGCACCCTTTAGTATCAAAGACTCTTGGCAGATTTTATACTTAAGATGCAATTAACCAGCTAACCGTGTCTTAAATAGTAATCAGGCCACACATTCAGGCAACTAATGGCACAATAAAACAAGAAAAAGCCATAAAATTATTCCACAAAATGCATAAGAGTATTGTGGATGGTTTCCATCATGCCTTGAATTGGACACGTGGCAGAAGGACCAATCTGGCATCTCAGCTGGCCCCAGTGAAGGCTACATAGACCACACCACTGCTCAAACCAGCTCCAATAAATTTCCACAGTCAGCTGACCATCAGGTGATTGCTGGACACAATCTTTCAATTTCCTGATGCAGAGGGGGTCCAGGATCATGATCCTAGGTTCCCCCTGCACTGGCAAGTACGGCATAATTTGGATCTGACCACAATCCCAATACTGCACATCTTGCCATGCATATGTGGCATGGCACGAGACATGATTGTTGGGACTAAGGATCAGAGCTTATTGTGCCTTTAAATGAACATCTGTCAGCAGCCAAAGGACAGACATCCATAGGTTTAGGATTAAGTCCTAAACTCCAGCAGAACCCTCCTGATACTTCTGGGGTAACAGAATAAAAAAAAAAAAAGTAATGAATCATTCAGCAACTTTACTGGTATCATCAACTTTACTGCACTGGGACTTCTTGAATTTCTATTGTTATGTTCTGAAACACCTCTAAATGATCCAATGAACACAAGCAAGTTTTGCAACTCTGGGGGAAAAAGGGAAGTGTCAATCAAACCTGCTCATAGCCCATATCAATCAAATATGCTCATGGCCCCTGTCCACACCATATTAGGAAATGAAACGGATCACGGTAACTAATTGGCTAAGCACGTACCGCCCTACTATAAAAC
>JAGPOW010003648.1:67857959-67893945 GCA_030014935.1 Caiman crocodilus
ACATTGTTGCTGTTGAGAAGAAAATAAAACTACATTTTGTAAGTACCCTCGTCTTATTTACTCCACCGCATAGCTGGGCCCTTATAAACTGGAACAGGTTGGGATAAACCTGTCCAGCAGCTAACTACCCAGAACTCGCAAAGCTCCCTGCAGTTAAGGGAAGCAAATCTCCCTGAGGTTAAGGGAAGCGAGTCGCTTCGCGGATCCCCTTGCGATTAAAGGAGGCAATTCGCAATAGAAAGAATCCTGAATTTGGCATAAAACCCATTTTTGTATTTAAACTCCCATCAATGGATAGAACTGATAGACTGGCCTTGGTCTAAAAGTCTGTATTTCTACTTTGCACTCTACTTAGAGTCCTTAAACTAAATACTTACCAGGATATTCCATTATATTATAGTTCACAGTTACAGTAGGAAGAAATGATATGGAAAAGCTTTTATAATAAAACACACTACTACTTTCCAATTCATCCAATAGAAAACAAGCCTAGGGTATACCATTAACTTATGAGGAAAGTACTTCTTTACTTTTGTTGTATTACCTTTTCTTTAGTAGTACACTCCCTGCAGTCACAGGTAAAGAAATAGGAGTCTCTTAAACGGTCATTTCTATCTTCTGTGGGGTATAACAGATCAATATAACTGGTAAAAACCTAGAAGAAAACCATTCTAATTAATCAATATGTTTGTACAATATACCCACCACATATTAATGCAAATACATTATCCATTTACATAGAATTAATATTCAGTGTGATTAAACTATCATATGCCTGTACATTTTGCCATATCTGTTACTGCATCACCTGTCACCTAATCAATTTCCTTTGAACTAATTCTTACATTCAGTATCTGTTGGCAGCCTCAAACCTTTGCCCCTTTATAAATGCAGTCAGCCAAAGGAATGCTTCTTCCTTCTACCAACAGCAAAATTTCCTCCAACAATGAATGTGACGGAGATCCAAGGTAAGCAATAATCTAATGTACAGAAGAGAAAGCTCTTCAAATATGTCACAGTTTTAAGAGTGACATCTCAGGCTCCTGCTAGATTAGAAGGATTACAATTATTTTGGTGCCCAGCTTGATACCTCAAAGCATCCTTAATTTCAGAAGCTTGGGGCTCAACACTTCCTGGGGAAAAAAGAAAAAAAAAAAACAGGACTTAACTTGGGCACCCAAATATTCCCTAACATCTTTCTAAGTTTTAAGGCAGAAGTGTCAAAACATATGGCCTATGGGCTCAGTGGGCCATGGAGCATATGGACTTGATCACCAGTGGTCCTGGTGAATATGGCCCGTGGCAGCAGGCCAGCAAGCAAGGGCTGTGCAGCACAAGTCCAGTGCAGTGGGCTCTGCTGCACTGCAGAAGTAGCCCCCTCTGGTCCAGATGACTAAGGTGAGTTTGACACTCCTGATTTAAGGCAAGAATCCTTTTTAAAAAGAGATCCCTTCTCTCCTGAGGAGACATGGAACCTATCCCACCTATTATGCATTTAAGTCAACTTAAATAGATTCTATTTAACCCTGTTCAAGTCCTGAATATCTACTAATACATCTACTTCTACAACATATCATCATTATCTGACCCTTAATACTGGGTCACAAGAAAGCAGCAAGGAGGAGGAAGATCCATTCAACTTTACCATGAACTGATTTTTGGGAACATGGGTAGCACGGACTTAAAACTAAGTCCACTTATGCAACAAACTGTTGGAATAGAACCTGGCTCCCAGTACTTCAGTTCTAGAAAGGGTGACTATTAACCTAAAAAGGCTATGATTTTTAATTATTTTTTTTTTTGTGTACAGTACAGAAAAGTATTTTTTGTCACAAACTCCTGCAATCAAACTGTTCCATCTTTTTAAAAGGCATCTCCCCAAGAAGCATACAATTACACAACAGTGGACTACTTTACAGTCTACCACTGCATTGAAACAAATTAATTAAAATGCTCTTGTTTAGAATTAAGTCTAAACTGCTGCACTCAATCTGATCCATTCTTTGCTGCGCCTTTGAATACCACAGTCAATTTCATTTACTATTTATGCTGGTCTTTATTCTGTACTGATGCTCAATTTTTCCTCCAGGCAAAAAACACACAAGAAATAGGAATTGGAGTTTACACAATGGAAACTAACAATTTTCTGATGCAATAGCAAGAATAAACCAGAAGATGGGGACACAGGCCATGTGACTGTTTTGCACAAGGAAAATAATTTATTCCTACTCAGTCCTTGTTGGCACACAGCATGTTTTTTATGCGTTAGAAGAACAACTATGAAATATGCTAACAGTTTGTTTTGGGGAATTTTCTACCTAAAGTTTATTAGTCTTTCCGTAAAAATCAGAGTTCAGCCAAGTAACATGTCAAGAAACATGTTCAATTTTAACTTCAGATAGCAAGCCCAGTTGAGAGATAAGTTTATCCAGAACGTCACACTAAATTACCAGCTTTTAACTGTCTCATACAAAGTAACAAAACTGGGTTGCAGCATTGTCTAATCCTTTAACATCAGGCTATGACCATATCCCCTACTCTCAGCAAGGAGCCACACACCTGACTCGTTTACTCAGGTGAGAAACCTTCCACCATTGTAAATCATTTAATCCCAAATGCTGTCCTCCTTTTACTGGCTGAAATCTCATTTTATATGCTTGGTAATCGCAACCAAAATTAATACTGAACTCAATTTAACCAGGTTAGCTTTTACCATTCGAGTGCTATTAACAGAGAAGTAAATTGTAAAATCCTACACACAACATATCATTTAAATATATAAAACCCTATTATTGTCACACACAGGTATGGGTGACCATCTCTCCCCAGTTCTTTCCAAGTCAAACTGGAGATAACAGTGCTCTTTGCTGGTCAAGACATATTAGTGACAATCACTGACTGAGACAGACAGGCTGGATGTAACCTCACAGGCCTTATCCCTGGTTAAGGAAAATACATTCAGCCCTTTACTGGAAGTCTGGCCCCACCTACAATCAAAGGAGTCATAACAATCTGGGGTCATGCAAGGCTGTATTGTATCCAAACTGGCAGGGATGTATTCCACATTATGTGGATCATCTTTCCAGACAGAAATTGGTCCCCCATTTTATGTTGCATCCTTCTGCATACTTCTACAACATTACTGTAGTACTGTTATAATGGAAGTTATAGAAATAATAATAGCTTGTGTATATTCAGATTCATTTCAGTTGGAGACTTCAATGCAATAGGCAAATAATCAACAAATTAAGCCACAAAACAAACTTGAGGGGTTGTTATTCTGCCCAGGTTACAAACTGGCAAACTGAGGCACAAAGGAACCGTATCAAAGTCATGAACTATTATCAGAAATTGAATTCTGGTTTCCCCATTTCCATTCCACTGCTCTTCTCCCAAAATTACGCTGCCTTGCAGGATCACATCTCACCCAATCCCACCCTGAATATTTAAGTGAGCATTTTCAGAACCTTCACTCACCTTTAAATGAAATGAACACTAAAAGCTGGATTCCCTGCCATGCAGAGGCACATGCACAATACTGCAATAAAATACTCATATAAAATGGATTTACCTCATCCCCAGGTTCAATCTCTTGGACAGCTCTGACTTCAGCCAAGGTCCCTTTATATGTCACAATTACATTTGGACAACAACTGTGATTCATCAATGCAACACTGTAAAAAGCAACAACAAAAAAAAGCCAGATTTACTTCTTCTCAAAGAAACAGACCAAAAGTTAAGCAACACTTCAGCAGACAAACAAGCTTCAGAGTTCAAGTCACCTTATCTCAGATGTTTTTATTCCAGGGTTTAATATGAATGTAACAATTGGCAAAGGTTACAGAATTGCTATTTTAATATTTACACAAGAGCAATACCAATAGGATCAGACAAACTGGTCCTCTGACCTCCCAACTCTTTATTAAACAGCGTGCTGATTCTCAGCTGGTTCCTGCTATGCAGACAGAACTGTAATTGAGTGGGCACATCTAAACATGCTGCTATGGCGCCACTGTTACTTCTGGAAGTACTAAAAGATGGTATAGTAACAGCTGGTACTGCACACAGTTATTTTTAGGCACTACGTTGCCCTAGCAACGAGCTAAAATGGTGGAGTGCATCACTACAGCAACACAGCTGTGGCACCATGAGGTTTGCCCGCTGATGGTACATTGAGTTGCTACGGCAAACTAGCATTACGTGTAGACATGTCCAGTGACATGCATACAAGGACTGCTCCTGCTCGCATTAAAGAAAGTGGGAAATCAACCAGTGGGAAGTAAAGCATACTAAGTTTGGCAAGTGTCTGGGGATCTTTTTGGAAGGAAAGCCTGTAAGCATAATTTTTAAGTATTACTGTAAGGCCACATAGATAAACTTGGGAAACAAGAGTTAGTTGCTTGTACTGGCGAGATCTGTGGTAATATTCCAACTAACTTTAATAAGCACAAAAGCACACTACAAATTTACTGTAAGTTTAAAACTGAAGAATTAATTGTTTCTTCTTGTGGAAGAAGGAAAAATCTTACCTGCTGGGAGAAAAGTACCTCCTCCTTAACCCTGGGCTATGACAAGGGGGGTGTGTGTGTGTGTTTTATTACATACATTATCTAACATACTTTCTTTATCCACAAAGCAAATATAGAATTGCTTCTGGTCAGAGCAAAGAAAAATTCACAATTCACAGACTTGCTGAGCAGCTAAACACAGAAGTGATGGTGTTGAAGATGAGGATAGTGAAACAATACTCAGCAGGTCTTTTTCTTTGCTCCGCAATGGAGTAATGGGAGCAGGGCTCAGCACTGCCTTCGGTATAGGACTTATAATGAACAGATGCTCTCAGCAGTTTTCTTTGCTATAGAATGAGAGTGACCCAAGTGGAATCTGCAAAGCCCTTGCTTGCTGCCAAGGGCCATATTCACCAGGACCACTGGCGATCGGGCACCGAAGCTTCATGGCACCTTTCCTCCTTTTCAGCACTAGAGCGCTGTCTGCTCTCTTCCATGGGCAACACTACTAGCTCTAGTTTATTTGCAGAGCTGACAGAGTTTGTGCATTTTTTCTACTGGCAAAGCAACAAAATATATCATGTTAAAACATCTGAGAGGGTAGAGAGACTTATAAGAAAAACCTGAGGGGCATAACGGGGAGCAAGAACTCATCACTTGTTCAGAGAGCAACAGGTGAGGACACACAGACTGAAGAACAGGGATGAATGTGAGGTGAGAACACGCATGGGGGAAAACGTCACCTCTGAAACCCTCTGCACTTTTTATGCAGCCAACACCTAATGCCTTTGCGGAAGGTTTAAAAGACAAAAAAAATAAAAGCACAGCTTTGACACATAGCAGAAAGTTTGGGGGTCAAGGGCACAAGATTTCGTCCCAGCCCCATGTGGCAACCAACAAAGCCCAGAAGCATGAGAAATACCCATAGCTATGCTTCAGTTCTGCTATGCCCGTGCCATCCCTGACCAGTAGCTGTCCAACCTTGCTGAACATCTCCAGTGGTGGAAAGTCCACAACTTCCTCAGGCAGTCTACTCCACTGCCTCACTGTTTCATAGATTCTAGGGTTGGAAGGGACCTCAGTGGGCCAGCTAGTCCGATCCCCTACCCCTGGCAGGCAAGAAAAGGGTCACCAAACCTGGGATCATGTGATCCCAGCCAGGTGCCTGTCCAGTCTCCTCTTGAAGACCCCCAAGAACACCACCTCCCTTGAAAGCCCATTCCAGATCCTGGCAACCCTGACTGTGAAGAACTTTTTTAATGTCCAGTCTAAACCTATACTCCAGTAGCTTATGGCCATTGTTCTGTTGTTCCAGGGGGTGCACCATTAAACAGATCAATCACCTACTTCGTGTTGCTCTCCCCTTATGAATTTATATGCCACCACAAGGTCCCCTTCTCAGCCTTCTCTTGGAGAGGCTGAAGAGGTTATGGTCCCTTAGCCTTTCCTTGTAGGGCCTTCCCAGCAGACCTCCAATCAGATGAGTGACTCTTCTTTGGACCCTCTCCAGGTTGTCCGCATCCCGCTTGAACTGCGGCATCCAGAACTGGACACAGTACTCCAGCTGTGGCCTGACCAGTGCCATGTAGAGAGGGAGGATCACCTCCCTGGACCTGTTTGTTCTAACAGTGAAGAACTTTTTCCTGATATTCCCTCTAAACTTACTTTGCTCCACCCTTGGCGTGGACGCAGCTATTCTGATAGAGGAAGGCATTTGTCAGCTTTGAACCTGAACACAGACACATATTAAACACCAGGGAATATTACACCTGCATCTAGATACCATCAGCTGGTCCACTGTAGATGCTTAGAGTAGGCACCATTACATCAGTTATCTGCAAAGACCGCTGGTTAGCAAATTACTAGTTCATATGAATCTTGGATTTTAGTTCACAACCTAAGTTTTATGGCTTCAAAACAAACTCATAGTGCAACTCAGATGAACCCATTAGGTTTTAAATTAACACTGTATGAAATCATAAACTACCAGATTTGCTCGAATATAAGAGGACCTTGAATACGTCAATATCCCAACAATTAGATTCTATGTATTAAAAATGTATACAGTTGTTATAATTCTCCAAGTACAGAATTTAATTATTGAAGATTTGCTTTGAATTTGTCCTGCTCCCACTGCTAAAGCAGGGGAAATAAAAACAAAAAGGAGGGGGAGGGGAGGAACAGGTAGCCTCCTTGCCCCCCCCAACTTCTTCTCCCTAAAACCCCTTCCCCCCCTTACTGTCAGACCCTGCTCTTCCTGAGCATATGGAAATGAGGGCCAAACCTGAAAACAGTCACTTTGAATAAACATACCTGCAGTAATTTGCATAAAGGCAAATTACTACATGTACCCACAGACTAAGTCCGTCCAGAATTGATGCATTTTACCTTTTTGCAAACTGCCACAAGTTTTAGCACAGGTACTCCATAAACACACTTTTAAGCAGCACTTGTGTACCTACTTATACACAGTACAAACTATTCATGATATTAGTCCAAAGCCAAAAGTCTCATGATTTATCATACAGTTTAGTGGGCTGGGCCTCAGCAGAATCAACAGCCTTTCAAGCCTTGGTGACCGCATAGCCCAGCACTGCTCAGTATATGCATGTACTCCAGGTACCCTCACAAAGGAGCTATGTGCCAATTAGCCCCTCAATTCATAACTGGAACCAGATGTTGTTGTCACAAGTCCTGGGATCCTCCAAAAATTTACACGCAGATGAGGTGTGGGATCACCTGGTCCAGCTCTAACTAACTCATGGAAGGCAGGGCCACATTTAGCACAAACAACAGTCCAAGAGAGGGGGTAACAGAGCATCTTACCTACATGGAGGTTAAGTGATATTTGCTAGGCATTTAAGGCTGGTGAAGAAACAGGAGTCAATTGAAATGGGAAAGAAAGGCACTGCTCAGCTGTGTGCATGAAGGGGAAGTTGAAATGTAATTAATGCAATAGTTCACCATGAGTTGTAAAAAAGAGTCAGCACTGGGAGGGACTGAGCACAATGGGTACTATATGTTATTCAAATGGGCTGCACTAACCTATCTTTGTGGTAGGTTTCCATCAGCATCTCAGTCTTTTTGGCTACAATCAAATGTAGTAGCATTTGATGTAGTAGCATTTGATGGGGTGTCAGGGCTGACTCTGGCGCTCCTAGTGCTAGCCTGGTATTGGAGTACCTCCAGGCCTGGTGCCAGTTCCCTAGGGAGGGAACACCAACCAATTTTTTTAAGGGCCACATACAAAGAAAGGTTCCCATAAGCATGTTTGCCCAATATGGGCCATGTGTTTCACAAGCATGTTCATGTTGGCTGCAATTAATTCATTTCATAATTGGCTTCCATTTCTGAACACATGCAGCTTCTGGCAGCAGTTTAATGATAGCCAAGGTATTCAATGAGATTTCCTTGTATGCAAATACAAGACAAGAGGCTTTTCCTCCTCATACAAACTAGAAAAAAAAAATCTTCACCTTACAGTCAAGTAAACATGACATACCCTTGAGTGTTTTATTAAAGGGGGTTGTAGGACACTCCACAATAAGTGAAATGCAAGATAAATTAAGGATTTTATTAGAAAAAATACTAATAGAAAGGCATATCTTCATTTACATTTTAATTCAATTTGAGTACAACATCCCCCAATATGCACTAGAAATTTTTAAAAATAAATATGCATATTCCATAAAAAGTAAAATCCAGCTTACTCAGGAAATACTGCTGACCCCAGGTGAGACAGTTCTTCATCTTCGATTGTAAAGCCATTACAGTTAACCTAAAAGAATAGAGAGACATTAGCAAAGCTCCCTGGCCAGCCCAATCCACTTTAATTTCACACTCCACATTAACATAACAAATCTTCCTGGAAAGGTAACTATACTCAGGGGCAGATCCAGTAGGGGTGCAATATCACAGCTGCATCCCTCTTTTAGATCTCACTGCACAAGCAGCACACAGGGACTTAAGTCCTTGAAGCAGATAAAAATTCCCCCTTCAACTCCATGCTCAACAACACGTCTCCTCCCCTTCCATTATCTCCCCCTCTCTCCCCTGCCCACCACTACCACTGTCGTTACCTGACCAGGGGTAGGAGGAAATGCCAGAAGCCACTTTTGCCCCATGCCAGTTGGGCTGCATGAGGCCTGCTAGGCTTAGCTAACACCAGCAGCAGCAAGTAGGTTCCCCCTCTCTGCCCAGTCACCCCAGATGTTCACCAGCAGCCCAAAAGCAGAGGGAGGAACAGGTGAACCATCCCGCTACCACCATTGCTGCTGGTGAAACCGTCTTCCCCTTTCCTGGCTGGAGTAGGACAAGAGCAGCTCTGGAGCTCTTCCCTTTACAAAATCCTGGATCTGCCTATGACTATACTGAAGAGCAAATCTGAATAATATGGTTACAATTTCTTATCTTCGTAGTCAGCACATGTGCTGAGGCACTATTGTCAAAAGACAGTTCAGAGAAACAGAAAGGACCAAGTCCTCACACTGATGAGTTTGCAATCTCATTTAGCAGAATCTACACAAAAGACCAACAATTGGGCATTCAAGTACAACTGTGTAGAGTCCTACTCTAGTCCATAACATGGAGGACATCAGCTTTGGAAGGCCAGGCACAAGACATGAAGCTTAAGAGCATGAAAGGAAAGTGGGCAAGGTCTGTTCCAAGGATGAACAATGTGAAGCCAGGCATAACAGTGAGAAGCGACAGAAGAAAGGAGGTACTGAATTTTGTTTTAACAAGGAATTTTGCTATCATTTCCAATGGGACCAAAGTTTGGTGCAAAAGGAATGCTGAAAATAGAGGAACTAGACAACACTACCTGCATGAGGGAAAATGTAGAGATGAACAAGAGCCAGATCATGGTTGTGCAGACCCTTGAATGAATATATGGTATAGAAGACAGGGCCTAATAGGGATGCAACTAGTTGTGTTTTTTAATTGAAACCACAATACAAATAAAGACATGATAGTAATGAACAAGGACCTTGAACTTTTCACGGGCAAAGGAGGCAGCAGCTACTGAGGAAATTAAAAAGGTGGCAAGTGACAAAGGATGGGGTTAAAGAAGGGTTTCACACTTCAACGCGAAAATACCTAGACACAGGTCAAAAAGTAAGACAAACTACATGTTAAAATGTTATTAAACCTTTAAGAAAAATTCCCAAAATCCCAATTCTCACAGAAATCAATTGGATTTTAGGCTGAGAATTTCAGCACTGAGGCCAAGAGCGTCTCAATGACAATAAATATACTATCAATTAAAAACAAAAACAAAAAAAAACAAACTGTGCTTCTCATATACATTCACAGCAACTAAAAATGCATCTCAGTCCTACTGAATAGGTCAGTTGCATTTTTGCTGCCAGCCACACTAAAGTCAATGAAAAGTTATCCCACTACCCTGCACCTCCTTGTCATAAATCAAAATCTCCCTTTCTTATAGAAATATTGGAATGAAACAAAAATGAACATTTCAGAAGCAAGTGTCACAATGGACTTAGGCACAGCCAATCACGTAAGTATAATGAAGATTTTCTCTTAAAAACAAAACTCCTTGAAAGAATTCCTCTTTTTCCTCCCTGTAATCTAGTTTAAAAAAAAAAAAGTGGGAAAAAGTACTAGAAACAGTTTTATACTCTGATGACCAGCCTACATGTAGTTTCTGTATGCTAGAAGAAGCACAAAAGTTTTCCTCAAGTTTAAAAACAAAACAAAACATTGAATTACTTAAATCATAACTGTTACTACAGATACAATGTGAATTGCAGGAATGCTAAAGAAGTCTGCAGTAACAAAAACCTTTCCCCTCCCAAACACACCCAAATCACTACCTTTAGGACAGTAAAATAGCTTGTAAAAAGTACTGACTATTTATAGTATTGTAGCTTCAAAGGATCTCAAGTCAGGCTGGTGGCTGCATAGTGTTGTGTGTTGTATAAACATATTCTTCCCTAAAGAGCTTCTAATCAGATCTAAAAATAAGGTGCAACAAGTGTAAAACAACACATGAGGGGAAGGGGGATGAGGTTACCGACAATCAAAGCATGGGAATATAATGGCTGACTAGGAGAACAACCTGATGGATCTCAAAGTATTTTATTAGTAAATAAGTATCTAGTCAGTTCCTTAAAACTCCCCTCAACTCAGCCATGAGCAGTTGACCATTTCTAATACCATGCCTGCAAGAAATTGGATCATAAGGAGAAATCTGAAAGATGAAAGATCAACGATTTATCCATGGATTGAGGATGTTCCATAAGCAGAGGTCAGTGTGAAGAAAGCACACAGATGTACATGAGAAGTGGAGCTCAAGGCTGACATGGGTGGTAGAGCAGAAGATAAAAAGATGAAAGCATGTAAGAAGAAAAGGAAAGAAGTTATATGGGTTATAAGGAGGGCATGTCTACATGTGCAATTAATACGACTGAATATACTCTGGCTTTGAACAAGAGTAAACTAATCCTGACATCACCATCTACATGTGCGTTTAAGTGCAATAATTTACAGCACTGCTAGATATCACTTGTATCTGATGGGACTATCCAGCAGTGCCGTAAATTAGTCTACTGTGCCCTAATTGCCATGCTTATGTAGACAGTGACACTTTACTGAGTAGCAAATTAGTCTGCTACACAGTAAAGCATCTCATCTTAATGCACGTGGAGAGGACAAGATATTGGAGTGTGATAGGATGGACACTGAGGGGAACTTCGTGAGAGTGTGATGTGGTCAGGTTAAGAGGCTAGGGCACTGACCTCAATAGCTGAATTCTATATGGACAAAAGGCAGGAACACTACAGGGTTGCTAGAGAAAAGGAATTTGTAGTAATAGAGAATGAGAGATAAAGAGGGCTAGGAAAAGAATTTCTGCTTTACAGAATATAAACAATTGTATCTCAGAGGTGCCACAGACACTGCATCCAATACCAAGGCTCACACAAATTGGGATGAGACACAAAGTTGACCAAATCCCAGGTTGCTGGCCTTGACGACAGGGGTAGAGATAGGTGATGTTATCACCAGTAACAGAGAATAAGCTAGTGAGAAAAACTTTGGGGAGAAACATATCACATCTACACTACTGCTGTTCATTTGACTTAAACAATTACTACTTAGCATGGTTTTGGAAAGTACAAGGCTGGGTTCTCCCTGTCACCCCACTGCAAGATTTTTTTGGTTTTCTTTGTTTTAGGAAAAAGAAAAACTTTACCCTACAGCTAAAACAAAAAAGAGTTTGTTTCAGAACAAACTTTTGGTAGCTGCCCATAATGGCTATTGACAAGCATGTTAAATGTCAATCAGTTAACTCAAGCTAAAAGTTCTAGTGGAAACGAACTTTTAAAAGTTCACCTTAAGCTGAGAGCAAATGTCCCCAAGAGGCAATGTCAGAGAGAAAGACTCAGCTGTGGGACTTGGTGAAGCAATATGTTTGGCACTCAATAGAAGCAACACCACGTGGAATGATCGATCATAAGATGGAGAAGGAAAAACTACTGTTTTAGTAAAAAAATCTAAATTTTTTATAATTCTATTTATGTAGAATACTATCAAAGTATAATAATATCCCTTGACTGTTTTGATTACTCTCTAGTAAAAATATTCAGAAGCAAAGCAAGAATCTGAACAGTTTCAGTTTGGATGCTTCTCTATTTCACATCACTCACTGAAATAAAAACTCCAAAACAGAAGATTTTTATTTTGTCTTTCATTACAGAAAAAGATGTATAAATATCATGGGAATGTAGATGGCTCAGTGGATGCAACTGAAAGTGTTCAGCACAGAAATGTTCAATATAGTAAATTCTGAAGGTGACTATTATTCACCTCTAAAATAGCAGTTTAATCTCTAATTACACTATCATTGACCATCTCTTTGTGCTAGTAGATCGTGATCTACCTGAAGGCAATGGACAGTCATAAACTAATAATTGAGAGCTTAAAAGAAAGAAAGAAATCAGCACCAGAGTTGGCAGTTTATGTTGGTATCTTAAACTACTGAAGGTTGGGGCGATATTTCATCATTCTGTATTAACATGAGCTTTCACATTTTTCAAAGTAGAGGAGATAGGGGGAAAAGTGGGGTGGAGGGACATCATTCTTGGGTTTTAGTATATACACTATGTTTAGAGAATTTGGATGGGTTAAATTCAGGTAAGAAAAAAGGGGCAATCAAGCATTTTAGGATTTCTAAATGTTATGCAAAATAAAGTTTTGCCTCTTCACTACCTTGGCAGATGGAAGGTAATAACCAACTTAACACATTTAGAAGCTGTGCATTGGCAGAGATTAACAGAGTAACATAGGAAGTTTTAGCCACTGTCATCTAAAGCTGTGGATAAAAAGAAGGCAACAGTCTCCATTGCTGTTGACAGTCATCATGAAAGAAACAAACTAAGTTCTTGTACGGTACCACCTACCTAAACTGATTTTATTCTAGCCAACTTACTTGTGCAAATAGAACTACAAGGGCAGCATTGTTAGGGTATTCGATGTGCTTTGAATAAAAGTGATGAAGAGCAGCAATGTCATTCTGAATCAGCTCTCTCTTTTCATTGTCTAGTTTATCAAGGTCTGTGGAAAAAGAAGACAACTTACTGCAATACAAGAAACAGACTCCTTGTTAACTACAGCCAAATCCAGGTTAGAACAGGTCAATACTTGTATGGGAAACACTTACCTCCTGCTTCCCCCACCCTCTCACACACAGAACAGACAGCTGGAAATATTGCAAGCATTTGCATTTCAGTGACAAGCACTTCTTCCAAGGCCATGTATAAACTGGGAAACTGTGCCAGATTAGAAAGTAACATCTAATACCATTTTAAAGAGAGAGACTAAACACCAGTAGTAGGAAAGGACATTACTGCTGCACGTTAGCTTATTAATCCTAAGGGCTGTTACAGAGGAAACCCTTCAGCCACCACCCACTCTCCTCAACTGTCCCCCCCCCCACAATTAAAATACCTACAAGTTACATTTAGAAATGTTTTCAAGTATGGGCCAACATGGCTTAAGTAAAAATGTTGGCAACAGCCTACCTCATTTCCCCAACTGAGGTGGTCATCTCATTCATTTGCTCTGCTAAAACTATTTAGAAGTCCTACTGGGTCTGGTTAAACAACTGTCACCTCTCTCCCCAGTGATGGACTACTGGGGAAATTTTCTGGATGAAAGGACTGTAGACACACAATACCCTGACCACCTTCACTAATTGACATGTGCATGTCAGCTTCTTCTCATTAGTGCCAGTATCAAGAAAGAGAGCAACCATAGAGAGCTGTGAGGACTATTCCAGGGTGGTTAGTTTCCTCAACAGTTGCTCAATTTCTAACTCTGCCTCAAGGGAGAAAAGCAATAACCTTCAAGATAAAAGCCAGCTATTGGCTTCTCTCCTTCCTCAGATCACTTTGGAGCATTCAGGACGTGGAATTTCAACACAATCAAAGATAACATGTCAGATTTGACTGGCAGTGACAAATACTGAACTGCAGTCCAGAGGGTTCTGCAATTAGCCCCTTAGTCATTGTCACCATCAAGCAACTGTACTGTCTGATTTTATGCCTGCTGGTAACAAGATCAGATATTTTAGTTCTGCAACATTACAATTCACAGGAGTCACCAGTGTCTATCAGATGGATGGACACTATGTAATTAGTCTGTCTTAAATTTCAACCTCACTTTCCTACTGCCTGAGCTACCAGGAGACAAATAAAGCAATGAGTTATTAAAAATTTTGGAATGGTTCTCTTTCATCCCCTCCTCCAAAAACTGAATTACTCCAAGAAGGTTTTGATGAAGGATAGTGCAGCAGTTCCTGAATGCTCTATGAAGGCCTGGCCATGCTACTTGAAAAGCTTCTCTACTCACGTGATTCAAACTCTTTGACACCGAGGAGTTTTTCCGATTGTGTTCTTTCGGAGTGGATTTTCTAAAAATAGAAAAAAAAATATTGCTAAGAAAAAAACAACAAACAAAAGACCCCAAAAACCCAAGAAAATCCTATTTTAAAATCTGGCAATGATTTTATCAGCTGACTCCTACACTGAGTTTTTGCCTGCAAACCAAAACAAAAAAAACTCCTAGTGTATGGGCCTTAGAATGGTTAAAAGAAAACGATCCAATTAAATTGACTAACCTTAAAAAAAGAAAACTATCCTCTGTGCGCCAAATTAAGCCGTTAAAAAATGAACTCCTATCAAATTTACGTACATAAACAGAACAGTATTTTAAATATGTCATTTGCTTTGTTCCAGACATCCAGAAAGCTGCTAACAATAGCAAGCAGGCAGGAGACAGACTTTGCTTTGAGGAAAGTGAATAAACTCACTGTTGACAGAGTTCAAAAGCAGTGCTCCATTGTTGGCCTAAGGCCACTTCTTTGTAATCTTGGCCATTAAATATGGCTTTGCAGGTGGCCCAGCAGCTGAGGTTCAGGGACTATGGTTTGCATATTTAGCTTTTATGACATGGAGGGTTCTCCCCCAGCACCCGTAAGCTATAAAAGCACAAATTTATTCCAATGACTTTTTTTTTTTTATCATTAAACATCTAATTTTGTTTGTGGATCACCACTCAACTGTGCTTTAATTACCATATGCATGCACTTGTGCGTGTGCATGTGCGCGTGCACACACATACACACAAAGAGAGTATGCAGGCTATCTTCCCAACAGGCCATCAAAATCCTCTTTCTCTGTGTACACTATCCAGGTTACCCCTGTCACATAAGCAAACCTCAGCCATACAAATATGCTTCAAAGAGCATTTATTTTTACAGATAAAACTTAGAGGTTTTCCAAAGATATACACTGAAATAACCTTGAAATGTACAGGCCCCATCTGCTCCCTGCAAACACTTCTGTGCCCTTCTTACCATCACCAAATTCTGTATTTCAAGGAATATCCCAAATGCAATTAACAATACAAGATTAGAGCTTTTTGTTCTATCCAGAAAGAGCGCACACCAACTGCTGAAGCTTCCTCAGCCTGATGAAGGGTTTTTGAACCCAAAAACTTACTTAAAAAATTTTTTTGCAACTATTCAAGTTGGTCTAATAAAAAATATCAGATACACCCAAATAACCTTGTCTGCCAGATTAGAGCAACTACACATGTGAAATTTTCCTACAATTTTTTTTCCTCTCCCTACAGATCAGACTTGGGTACCCTCTTTCAGACTTCAGTTTTACACCACAGGGTAACTCCATCAATCTGGCAGCTGTAACTGAAAAGAAAATCAGAACCTCAAAATGTATATGGAGCTTATAAAATGGATGATGCTGCATCAATATGATACTGTACAGTAAATGGTGTTATGTAGTTAGTTCTGGAGGAAGTATGACTTATGTAAAAAGAGTGTGGTAGTCTAACACAAGTGGCTACCAATGAAGAAGCCAGTGCTTACCAACAGCTAACAAAAGTAGCATGCCTTAAATTTAACAAACAAACCACTGGGCCTAATTTTATCACTTATGCTAGTTCTGCCCTAGCAATTCCAACGTCTTCATTGGGTGCATCCCCACAAGCACACACATGCAGCAGCACACGTTTCCGATGGGACAAATAGCATCAGCACATATTTGTACCACTGCTATTTGTCCCCAAGCATGCACCTGCACGTGCGCTCTGGCATGCAGGAATGAGACCCAGGTAGGGGAGGCGGGGGCCAGCACCTCTGCTGGCCCCAGCAGCCTTACTTGGGGTCCTGGGGGCCTTCTGGGCCAGGAGCAATGCCAAGCCGGCCACTCGGAGCCTGGCTAGCAGCCAGAGCGTGGCTCTGACCAGCCAGGCTCCAGCTTCTAGGAGCACAAGCTGCTGTCACATACACCATACCATTTTTTTTTTTTTTTTTTTAGCAGTTTTTCTGATACTGGGATCTCTGGTGCACATGCGGGTGCTGTTTACAGTGCCTCAAACATCATTGCACGCTGTTTGCAGTGCCTCAAATGGCTTTGAAGCACCGGAAACTGCACGTGCATGCCTGTGGGATGTGCCCATTAAGCATTCCAATTTGCACTGGCATAAATGAATGGAGAATCAAACCTCTCATTCTTGGAGGGCTGTTAGTAAACCTGGTCAGTTTCTTATCCATATTCAGCAATGCCTCGATTCTAAACAGACTGCTTCAGAGCTCATGAAAAAAGGCATAATGGTCCCTCATACTACTGTAGTGGCTCTGGTCATCCTTTCTGAAGCAGCTCACATGCAGTACTGCAACCTGTCTATACACAGGACAATGGTAGGAAACATCCTCTTCAGGGACAGTTACTATAGGTCAAATTTTCATTTTCCTGGCTGCCTTCCCCATGCCTCCTCCCTCGGGGGGGGGTACTCCCAAGTCTTGCATTCTGCTCACCTGTTTGGCAAGAATCCTTGCCGTTAGCCTCACAGTCTCAGAGGGATTCCACTTCTGCCCAAAAATGCACATGGCAGAGCATTCCAGCTTGTGCATCAGCCAATCTTCTTTCTGAAAGGTTAAAAAAAAAAAAAGAAAACAAAACACTTGTAGATAAAGGGCTGAAAAAGAGGACGCAGCAAGTCCTGCCAGAACCTGGAGGTCAAGTGAAATGTGTTTCCTTTAGAAAAATAAGATGACACTCACTAAACTGGAACAAAGCTTGAGTCATTATTAAGGGATGTGTAGCCATCCTGCATTTGTTTTTAATGTGTTCACAAGAGATGAGCTTTGGTCCGATGATCTTCATTTATTTGGTGGAAATAAAAATATACACTTCGAAGAAGTGTCATTGGTTTTCAGTGTTCAGAGGAAAACAGGTCCCTGCTTGATGAATATGTGGGTTCATTTCCTTCTAACGCATACACTGGCCCTAATTCAGATGTGACTGGCACACTCAGGCATAAGTCTCCTAAAAATCAATGAATTTACATTACTACAAAGACAGTTATGCAAGATCAGGCCCAACCCTGCTGACCCAATTTATCAGCTTTATTTTATCAGTTAGCAGACTAATACACAACCAAATAATAGTGGAGCTAACCGATAAAGTAATTGAATCAGAAAGAGAGAGGAAAAAAGGCATTCTATAACTTTAAAAATCTATGTTACATATTTCATTTACACACATTAAAATGTTTAATGTGACTGTTAGCAATTTTGTGCTATCCCTCAAAGTCATGAACAGCTGTTCTAAGGCATCTGTGACTTTTTTTGATCACCTTATGAATAGAATCTATCCAAGCAATGAAGGCCTCCACAAAGTGATGCATGTTAATAGTGGTGCGGTCCTCTCTCCAACCAGAGCAAATTCCACCTTATCTGCATATTCAGAACATAAAAATCAAAGTACAATGTCTAACTCCCTCCATATACATGCACACAGTAGGTTACATTTATGCACCATCCTCTTAATGATTAAGGAGCAAATCAGCTCTACCATCAAGCAAGACACCTTAGCTAGAGGAAGGTTGATGAGGGAGAAAGAAAACCATAGAAAAGTCCCATAGGCTTACTACAAAAGCAAATGAAATGGAAATACAGAAATTTTTGGCAGCTCTAAGAAAAACACTGGCATGACGTTCTCATACAGAAGTCAAGGTTACAAGCCTTTAAAATAGGCTCAGTATGCCACACTGAATGAAATTATAGCACAGGCCTAACCTGACCACTGTCAAGTATCACACAAGGATTAACAGCAGTTCAAGTGCCCCGGAGAGAGACTGGCCCACTATCATTCAAGACATGTATACCAAAATTAAAAGGTCAGAGACATAGCTTCATCTTAACATTTCAGGAATCCTCAATAAAAAATGGCCATTTTAATTACCCCATACATGGGCTCATCTTCTGAGGGCACAAAAACCTTCAACTCCCACCATTCTTAAGAAGAAGGTAGGGAGGTTTAAAAATGTGCAGATAGTCAGTAACTTGCAAAATCAAATCCAATGCCTTCAAGAGTCCAATTTTACATTTTGAAAACAAACAACATTACAGACAAGCTACATAAAACAAGCTAGGGTGTGAAGTTCTAAAAGGACAACAATATAGAGGAGTAGGTTGAATGGGAATTAAAGTAAGATGCAATAGCTACCTGCAAACTTTGTCCTAAGATACCCATTTCCTATTCACAGACCCTCAGTCTTTATTTTGTGTGTTCTTAACCAAGAAGAAATACACAACTGCACAGACCCAATCCTTCAAATCACTGAAAAACTCCAAACTCCCACTGACTCCAGTGGAAAAGTTTTACATATGCGGTGAACATAGGATCAGTCCACAAAGTTTTTATACCTGCTCCTGTTCACATGCATTGCCTTAAAAGAGTACCTGAATAAAACAAAACCAAGATACTGTCTTAAAGTAATGTTTTTTAAAATGCATTTGCTGCCTTTATTCTTTAAGCATTGTTAATTAAAATCTTTCCTCAGGCAGAATCATACTGAGTTATGAGAACTAGTAGGGAGGTTAAAGGAACAAGATATGGCTGAATTGTGCAAAATGAGATAAAAGCCCCAAACATTGCAGGAACAGAGAGTAGTGATGACTGAATAATATGTGGCATGGAAACATTCTGACAGAAGCCTTCTCTGCGATCACAGCAGGACTGCATTTAGCATTCTTTTCCACGTTTTCTCTAAGTGGTTTAAATTATAGCAGGTAGCATTGTTCTGGCTGAATCCCTAGTGCTACATTAATGATATTTTCTTCCTATTTTCATTACACCTACAGTACTTTTCCCTTCAGTTAAGGCTGAGTGACAACACTTTTGGAAAGGAAGTTTGCTAAGGCTTATGTTTTTCACATCAAAGACTGGAAATATAATCTCCTCAACCAAGTTCTTCAAAGTGACTCCATCTGTTGGGACTACCTGATTATTTGCCAGAAGACTGGACTCCAGTGAAGCATATCATCAAAAAACTCTAGTACTCAAGAATTAATAAGTAATACAAGTCCAAAAAGATGATTATTTAGGTATTCTGCATAACCTTAAATATTCATTGGCATGTAAACATTACTCTTGTTAGTTAAGAGTGAATGATGTGCCTTGTTAGCACAGTAAAAGATTCATATAAGGACAGGTTTCACCCAGTGGAAATCTAGTTCAGAAGACAGTATACACATAACACAATGTTTGAGAAAGCAAATGGAGGACCTAATAAAGTCTGATACTGAGAATGATTAGGTCCTCTACTCACGTTAAATAGTTCCAAATGCTCCAACAGTCCCACAAGTGAATCTATTATTCAATGCGAGTAAAGGTATTGCAATATAACTCACTCAAAGCACTACATCATTTAGAAGGTCACACCCTTGTGTTTTCTGCCACTCTTTTCTCTGTATACATACTGTCAGACTGGATGGTATTTCTAACTGACATGGAAGAATGTTTGAACAGTTCACAGACAAAGCAGGCTTTTAAGAAGGATTCGACTAGGGAAAGATTGGGGAAGGGAGATCACTCCAGGCATAGAGAGTAGCAGGGAATGAGACATGAAGATTAGTAAGAGTGAGAAGTGAAATAGGGGCTGAGGCAGTTAGGGCAAAAGGAAACAGGTGTCCAGTTAGCAGAAATAAGAACAGAGATACTGCTGGAGCTACGCACAGCTTCAATGAATGAATATTCAACTGATGGCACAACAGACAGAGAAACAAGCATCTTCATACACTAATACTTTTAAGACAGCTTTTCCCTGGAAGGAATGAAGTTAGTAAACCTTAACACAGCCTTAGTTGGCATATCTGTCCTACAAAGTGCTGTCTTTAATAACTTAGGAAAAAAAACAGCATTGGTTCTACACTGTTCCCATGTAAGGGAAAGGAAACCTCATAAGCAGATTCAGAGTTTCAGGCAGATCATGCAATACAGGATTTTTTGCTGGGTCGGAGGGAGCTTACCCTCCAGAATTGTCAGAATTTAGGAGACTCTCCAGAAGTGCACAGGCTGATCTCTTGGGTGTCTTTTGCTTCCATGTACAGCCCTGACTGCACAGATGCTTCAATAAAATCCTGCTCCCTACTGTTCTATCATTCACCTCCTGTTCACCACTACTTTTCAGTTTGCTTCACTTGCAGAAGCTGAAGGGACCACTTAGTCAGGCATTAGCATGGGTCAAAACCTGTAGTTTTTACTTTACTGCAAAGTCCACTGAAATCAAAGCATACTTTTCTCCACTCAAGACTCCGGGTATTGTCCCATGAAGCACAGTTATCTAACCCTTTTAAAAATACAGCCATGGGACTTGTCAAAGTGGCTGCTTTAAGCAGTGAATTTTACCACTGAACTTTACAGACCATACACACTGCTGAAGCATTTCCTCTTATTTGTTCTAAATCTACTACCCTTAAAGCCTCCCCCAGCCTCCTCATGCTCTCACATGGAAGGCAAGGCTAAAATACAGGTTCTGATAAGTTCTATTACTATAGTAATTCTGAATAACTCAAGAATTGCAAGTCTCATGCTTTTTTTCCCCAGCATGATTCAATTTAATCAATCTTGATGTAAATATACCAAGTTATATTCATGTTAAATACATCTTTATGCACATGTGCAGAGTTTTTGCAACTACAAAGTTATTCATGAAACTATACATTAGGTGCATAGGAAACAGATCTAAGAGCACCTGGAAAACTGTCTTAACCCATATACAAGGTTACCTCTTAATGATACAGTTTTCAAACAACTTGGGTGCCATTCTGAGCTGCCTGAGGTTGTTCCAAGTTGCACAGAGTGACAAGCCCAGTCCTTATATGGAGGATGAGTTATAAAGGGGAAGATAAAGATGGTTTAAAAGTTAATTTTTCTCCTTCTGAGATGTTCAATTGCATTGCCTAAACCCATACATCAGGGACTAAAGTATTTCCTCCCTGGAGTCAACAGAAATATTGACATCAATGGCTTTATAGATTATAAAACCATGAAAAACTACTGTGAATTTCTAGTTCTATGCCCTATGTTAAACAGGAAGTATGAGTTCTCAGAATTACCCATAATCTTTTATTTATATGGCAGGTAATTATTATAAAAGACATCATCTTGATTTAAAAATTTCCAGCAATGGAAGTATCTTCTACAGTCCTGGGGAAATTGCTCCAATGGTTGACAATCCTCACTGTTAAAACTTTTCACTTTATTTCTAGTCCAAACATGTCACACTTCACACTTCTAACTGCTGAACCAGTCATGCCAGCTAGGCTGAAGAGCTTTCTATCTGTCAAATGCCCATTTCCCGTGTACGTATCTGTACATTGTAATTTAGATCACCCTTTACTTTGTTATGCTAAAGAAACCAATTTAAGTCTTACACTTTATGGCATATTTCCAAATTCTATTATGAGTTTTATCTTCTCACCCTCTCTGATTTATCAAAATCTTCCCTTAATTGTGATAGTAATATAACCTTGTCATCGCTCTTCCCACTTATATAAGCAAGGGTCACATTACCCCTTTTGGCTTCAGTGTAGTTGCAGAAGTTCAGATTTAGCCAAGTATTCATCACGATCCTCAATCCTCTCAGAATTCCCGCTTCCTACAACAGAATCCCATCCCGTAAGTATAGTCTGCACTCTTTGTCCTGGGACACATGACTTCACATTTTGTCACATTAAAATGCAAACTGTTTGCACCCAAACAATCAAGATCATTCTGTCTTCTTCATTACTTACCACCTCTGCAATATTTACATCATCTGTAACCTTCATAAGCAATTCTGATAAAGCTTATTATTCCTTTAGGGGCTGGGCTATATAAACAGGCAGAGAAAGCCGAACAAAGAGAAAGGGACTACAAACAGTGCAGACTATAGTGAGATGCAGTCTTCTCAGTCCCCAGAAAACTAGTCTGACTAGACCCAGATTTTTATTTTTTTTTTGAAGATTTTAATAATGGGAGCTCTGAATTGCACTCGATATAACTGTTTTTCAGACTGCTCCTTCCAAGAGACCTTACTAACAGAAGCTTGTCTCACTAGTTTTGGTTTGGATCCCCCTTGGCTTGGATCCTTCATAGCATTCCTTTTGTTTTCTTCCAAGTCATAGGCAAAAGTGTTATATGGTACACTGCCAACACCAGATTCCTGGGAGACCTCACTAAAAAAACAAAACAAAACAAAAAAAAAATCACAGCTTCTTGAAGAGCATTTCCTGTTTACAGTTAGATTTTGAGACCTACTGGTTGATGCGAAATACATGAATTTCCCTTGCTGTGGAAATAGACATTATAAAACAGTTGAACACACACACAGAATCTCCAAGTCCTCTATTTCCAGAGCACATTTCACATGCTGAAGGGAGAGACAAGTTCCTAGCACTCTGCACTATGATTAGCTGAACATATCTCTCCCTAACTAGCTTATAGTACACCATCTCCACATGTTAACCTTCTTGAAACCCTCATAAAATATTTTATTTTAAAGCTGTCCAGCAGCTAAATTCTGAGGGGGAAAAAGCCATAGGGCCATTATACCATTTTACTAAAATTATGGTAATTTTAAAAGTCAGCTACACATAGTCTGAATTTCATTAATGTAATAACAGACCCGTGTTTTGTAAAACCAGAAGTATAAACCAGAGTGGTATGAATCAGCTGTAAAACCAGAGTTGTATGGATCACAAACTTTATCAGAAGTAGTTCTGGATTGCAAGAAAGAGACAAGGAAGAAATGGTGACCTTGGACTACAGGCTCAGCTGCAGCCACTGCGTGCACAGGGAAGGTCAGAAAGGGTTTGGGTATAATAATAATAATAATAATAATAACATGGTTACTTCACTAATCCTCTAGTCCTAGGCTGACTCCCTGTCTCTCAGAATTTTCCAACTTAAGACCGTCAAGCCTTCTAGTTTCTAAATTATACTGGCTGCCAGCTGCCTAATAGACTAAAACTTTCTTGACACCAGTGAGCATTAATTCAGGGAACCTGGGACTCATCTTCTGGCCAATTGCAAAGTATGCACATATACAAACTGCCAGGCCAGACATGTTG
This sequence comes from Caiman crocodilus, assembly GCA_030014935.1. Taxonomy (NCBI): domain Eukaryota; kingdom Metazoa; phylum Chordata; order Crocodylia; family Alligatoridae; genus Caiman; species Caiman crocodilus. The sequence goes on from JAGPOW010003648.1 coordinate 67,881,408, forward strand.
CAAGTCTTAATTTATTAAAGCTTGGAAGCTACTTTAAGAGCCGTCATTCAAGGCTACTACATATCTCCAAATACTGCCTTCAAGTACGCTCATGCCCTTTAATTTCTGAAGACACTGGAGTTGCAGGGGTGTATATGAAGACAGGAAATTGATTGCTACATGCAGAGTCTTGATTACAGAGTGCAATTTCTAGGAGACACTGAATTCATAATTATGAAAAACGTATACAAATGATTTTGTTTGCAACTTTTTCCACTTTTTTTCCAACTTACACTTGGAGAATAAATTTCAAATCAGCTGAGGTACTGCAGTTTTTAGAAAAAGAAGTCTGAGTTAAAGTGAAATGGACTGTGTATCCCACAGAGTACATTAAACATGATGAACAGCCAGCGCACGGAAGCATATTCAAAGTTACTGAAATGATGAGTTAACCATACCAGGCAATTATAGTATATGTGCCGCCGAAGCAAGCACATACTAAATGCAGTTTTTAACCAAATTGGGCAGAGGACTAAGGATTCATATAGTTAATAGACAAAAGGGTTGGGAGGACAAATAAGCATTGCCACAAGAACTCTTAAGTACAGCCCCAGACTTTTATCAGTTTGGTGTGAAGAAGACCAAAGCACTGAGTCTCACATCCATGGAGGCTGAAAGGGAAACATTTACTGTATATTCCAGTGTTACAAGTTCAATATCAAGGCACAGATGTCCTTCTCAGCTTCAACAAAGATTTTCTACACTGCTGAAAAGTGCCTTTGAACAAGACAAGGATGAAGATGCAATGTAGATTGTCAGTGCAGCACATACAGTCAGTTGAGACTGGTTTCTAAAGTACATTATGCTTGAAGGTAACTTTGAAAGAATGCCAAAAGAATTCAATCCCAGCTATGTCTGTAAATTTCACCTTTGTGATTCGAGCAGGCCCAAAACCCTGAAGATAAATTTATGCCAGCTACAGAGCTAAAAAAAAAGTGTGCATTCCACCTACAGTAACAGCGAACATGCTAATGCCAGTGCTCAAACTACAGTCAAGACACGAGAACACTACTGAAGAACTCGATAACTAAAACGCATTAGCGTTACATGAAGTTAACCAGACAGCTAACACTTCTACTGACTGTTGCCCCTTACAACTTTGGGGATATTCAGAAATCCTAAGTAGATGTCAAGCTTGCCTTTTGGAAAGACATTTTACTACAGCAAAAAGAAAAAAGAAAAGAAATTTGGAGAAAGTAAAACATGAGCACTAAAACATCAGGTGATCTGCAATGTATTAATTATGGAATAAAGCACTAAGAGCAGTGGAATTGGGTCTCACATTTAGTGGGTTTTTTGTTTTGTTTTTATTTGCTTTCATTTACAAGAGGGTCAGAATTAAAAACAACCAGCAGAAAGCTAGAAGCTTGGATCTAGGTAAGAGAGAGGCAAAAATACTGAAGTGATAATACATATGATAATACATTAATGCAATATTATCGTTTAGAAGAGGATATAGCTCCTTAACATAAAGCTCTTTCTGAAGCAGCAACCATTCTAAATCCAGTGTCTTATTCCTAGACACAATTATAACGCATCCACCTACCTAGCAGGAACATGGAATATTTGCACGCAAACTATAAACTGATAATCAGCACATCACTACCTAAGGGAAGGCTTGGATGATTTGTTAGCTTTTAAATTTTGTTTGTGCGCCAAGAGTTTGGTCACCAAAGTCCTTCAAGAACAACGTTCAGCACCATGGCCCTAGCCCTATAGGGTTCCACACAGTTAGAACATCTGCTTCGTTATTTAGATAGCACTTGGATGGAGTTTATTTTTCCAATGTGTAATCAGCACGGTTCCTTTAGGTCAAGTTGACAGCATGCAAATGCTAGATACAAGATTTGGCTAGATTCATTAAGCAAGAATGAGCTCTCTTTTCAAAGCAAAATAAAAATAGAAGGATAATTGCACTGCAGTGTTTTAGATGGTGTTTTTTTCATGATATGCTACCTTAGAGCATGTTCATATATTTTGGTTTTGGAGCTTGTAACATCAGAGCAAAGCTACTGTGGTTGACTAGCTCTTTAGTGGAAATATATGATTAAGAGGGGGAGTACAGTAAGTTTGTAAACAGTCAGGGACTACTATCAACAGCCACAACACATTTGCAAATAAATTCCAAAAAAGCATATTTATTTTTTCAGCTAGACATGTGCTTCCTCACTGGATTAATGTTAAACCACCTGCACACTCTTAAAGAAGGCACAGGTTACTGTTACTAAGGTAGACAGTGGACTGAAAGGTGGCCCTAATCAAACAGAAACATGGCTCAACTCAATTAATTTTTAACAATTTATTATGATTAAATCCTGTAGCTGTCCAAGGCACAACTCTGCTCTCAAAATCTGTGGGTGATCAAAGTGACCTGTCTGCTGTTCCCAACTGCAGTTGTGCTAATTATAGCCTGTAAGTATTAATGATAAGTGCAGTTTACTGCTTTAGTGAACTGCAACCCCACCATTCTCACGAGGTATCAGAACACGTACCTGACATTCCACATTGCAGTAAAACGCCTGTTTACACCTTCCACACTTGGATAATCCTTCTTTCCTTAAAAACAAAACAGAAGTTATATCTACCCTCTAGTAGTGAATGCAACAGGTACATTATAGCATTCATTATTGCTCTAAAACAGACTATATAGCACAACATGCCCTCTCTGGCAATGATGCACTTATTTTAGAAGAGTACTGCATGACGCACTGTGTTTTCATAATCAAATGGCATTTTCTTCAGAACACTGTGACTACAGCTTGAACCTCCTCTTCAGAATGAGGAGAAGATTTTTATTTGTTTAGAGTTTCAAATGCAAATTTCCCTAACAGCTGTTACTAAGTGAGGGGAAAAAACCCCCCATAAAAGCATCTTTTTTAGAAACATTATTCTATGCTGCCAGACCTCTGCTTTACTTGGTTTTAAAAATATCTGTTGCCTGATTTATTTGATCACTGATGTTACTTTTTTTGCTTCTCTGTTTTTTTAAGTCCATTGCTCCTACACTAGTCTCAATCTCTACGGTCTAAAAAGGTCTTGTATTTAAATACCTTGCTTAGTAACCTGTTACCATGCATCTTAATCCCATTACCATGTGTCCAGCATCTCCTCTGTGATCAATGTATTATGAAAGTTTTCCTCAACCCTGCCTTTACTTTTTGTATCTGTAGATACCCTGAGCAGCATGTGTTGTAAGAAAGTTCTCACTCTGCTGCAAAGTACACTGCATTGCAGATCAGCCCTAAAATAATGTCTGCAATACAGAACACTGCACAGGAATTTCCCCATGTTCTCTATCATACATTCTGTAACACATTTAGAAGATTCTTCACCTCATTTCAGGGAAGATCACTACATTATGTTTAAGTTTACATGGGATTTTAAAAAAATTTAAAGGGATAAAAATAATGCCAAGTGTCCTTATTAGGATATGAATATGTACACCACCTCATAGGTCATGTGCAACTTGAAAAATTAGGGCCCGAAAGCCTTGTATTTCTTGAAACAGTCTTGATGGCTTTTAAGAATATATATGTGCTTTAAAACTTCTTCATGGTTTGTGTGACCAGACTCTGAAATAGATTCCCAGCAGGCACCTACCCTGGAGATCTTCAAAAGGAGACTAGATGCCCACCGTGCTGGGGTTATTTGACCCTAGCAGTCTTTCCTGCCCAGAGCAGGGGGGGCTGGACCTGATGATCTCATGAGGTCCCTTCCAGCCCTAAACGTCTGTGAATCTATGGGCTGAGCTAATGTGCAGATTCTGTTTAATGACCAGTAAACGAATCAGGAGTGGTTTTACATTATATAATTATAAAATACATCAGCCTACTTTCATTCTGTTGACTGCATGACAGAATTTCCACAAAGTTTCTCTTCCCTGAGGTAATATTGACCATGAATCTTTTCTTTTATCCCTTCATGTAAGAAAATTCATTCCAGACTCATCCCTTTATTTCCCTGATGTATGGTCATGGTGAACTATGGGGAGCAGAGACACTGACTGCATCACTGACTTCAGCCAAACTGAACCACATAGCTAGGTTATCTTTGCTATTAGCATGACCCATCCAAACATGCTGAGGCCCCCTCCCGCTTGCCTACTAAGGATCTTGAACCATAACGGAAGTTAGAATAGAAAATGTGAAAGAAAATTTAATAAAATACCATTATAATTGACCCATAGACCAACTATCAATAGAAGAATAATTCTTTGTCATTATGATATTACCTAAGGTTAAAGTAATGCCATGGTATATATAACATTGGTACCCTTACATCCATGTTAGAAGACAGACTCTCCAAACCTGAAAAGCTGAATTAGCCAAAAACAATGCAACATAACTAAAGATCATTCACAAAAGTAAAAACAAAACTGAAGGTCCAAGTAACATCATGGATTTGAAGGAGAAAAGAAAGTTTGCATAGTGTCTGATTAAGAATATATTGCAACCAAGAGGAATCTTTCCATTAACTTTGAGGGCAGTCAGATTGGGCCATATGGGAACAGAGGGTAAAATCCAAACATGGCAGGAAGAACTGAAAAAAAAATCAAGACAGAGGAGGCGGCGGCAATAGGAAATCACAAAGAGAAAAATGGGCAGAAATAATAGACAAGATGATAAGACTTACAAAAATGAAATAATCATATCATCCACTCTCAGTCCATTCATCCACAAATCAGTAAAAGCTCTATTCTTCATGGAGCTGTGCCAAGTTTCTTCAGTATGCTGAGAAAAGTTGGCAACCTATGTTATATTTTTCAGATCAGATTTACCATTTATCACGTTACAATTAAAATGCCATCAATGTGATGACTTTTTATCATCCAAATACCTGACCACTATAGACACAGTCAATATTAGCCTCCCTGCCACTCAGGCTGGTTTTTCTTTCCCTTTAGCGATATTTTTACATGTCACAAGTACTTTTCCCCTGAACTTTTGAGCAGATGCAGCCACCCTCATTCACACTGAGCACATCTATATGTACACTTCACTATGGAGTTAACTAATTAGCTCTGCAGTTAAGCATCACTGTCCACATGCATGCTAGTATAAGGGCACAGTAAGTTAACTCTGCCTAAGATAATATTGTCAAGGACAGTATTATTTTATAGTGGAGTTATTAAGTGCACCACAACACATGTATGGATGGTGACAGGAGCTGGCTGAGGCATGAGGGTGCTAAAGTGTGGAGGCTGCCTGCCACCTATCCCTGCACTGTAGCACCCTCACTTCTCAACCAGCCCCTCCACCACCCGACACTGCCACCCAGAACCTAGGGCTGAGTACTTCTGTGTCTGTCCCCTGCCAGTCTAGAGCTGCTCTGCCCCAGCTCAAACTGCTGTTGTCCCAGGCGCACAGGCAGACCCTGTGCCCAGGAGCAGTTTCCTCTGGTGCAAACTGTGCCAGAGTTTATTGTCGTGCTAACTGTACATGTATATGTACCTATGGGGGCCCCAGGATTAGCCTGTCAGCCCAAGGATGTTCCCTCTGCAACAACATGCTGCAGAGGGGGCTGGCTGAGCCAAGCAGCCCCCCACACTGAAGCACCATCATGCCCTAGCCAGCTAAGGTAGCGTCTACATGTGAGCTGCTGGAGTAAATTAGTTTACTTCAACCTAATGGGGCGCAGGTGTAGACGTGTAGCTTTTACTGCACAGCTAATTATAGATTCATAGCTGTTTGGGTCAGAAGCGACCTCAGTAGATCATCGAGTCTGAACCCTGCCCTGGGCAGGGAAGAGCACTGGGGTCAGATGACCCCAGCCAGGTGCATGTCTAGCCTCCTCGTAAAGACCCCCAGGGTAGGGGAGAGCACCATCTCACTTAGAAGCCCATTCCAGATTCTGGCAACCCTTACTATAAAGAAGTTCTTCCCAATGTTTAACTTAAATCTGTTTTCCATCAGCTTATGGCTGTTGTTCCTAGTTACTCCAAGGGGTGCCCTGGTAAACACAGCATGTCCTACTCCTTGGTGCCCCTCTCCCTGTGATGCATTTGTAGACAGCCACAAGATCGCCTCTCAGTCTTCTCTTGTGGGCTGAACAGATCCAGATCCATCACTCTCTCCTCATAGGGATTTGCCTGCAGGCCCCTACCTGTGAGTGGCCCTCCTCTGAACCCTCTCAAGGTTGTCCAGTACCCTCTTGAAGTATGGGGCCCAAAACTGGATGCAGTACTCCAACTGTGGCCTAACCAATGCCTCATAGAGGGGAAGTATCACCTCCCTGGACCAGTTCTTCATGCGCCTGCTGATGCATGATGACATGCGGTTAGCTTTACTGATTATTTTGTCATACTGATGACTCATGTTCATCTTGAAGTCAACTAGGATTCCAAGATCCCTTTCCACTGCTGTGCTGCTGAGGTCCTCCCCCAACCTGTAAATGTGCTGGTGATTCCTTCTCCCTTTGCACTTGTCTTTGTTGAACTGCATCCTATTCTGATCTGCCCACTTTTCTAACCTGTCCAGATCTGCCTGGATTCATTCCCTACCCTCTAGCGTGTTAACTTTACCCCATAATTTGGGATCAGTCTACTTTGCAGTAAGCATCTCATGCAGATGCACCCATTATAGTACCTTATGCTACAAGTAATCCTATTGTTTTCGCTGGTGCAACTCAAGAGAACAGTCTCTAGTCAACTGGGGAAAGGTGATAGAATTTGATCCTAAGTGCTCACGGGCCAAAAGCCAAATCCTTCTCCCACTGAGGTAATGGGAAAATTCCCACAAACATGACCATATGCAGGGTCAAACTGGAATAGAAAATGTCTCAAGTTGATGCTATGCAAGTTTCACTATACACCTCTGTCAATGCTGAGGTCAGCTGCTATAGTCCTGTGCTTCATGTACAGATCAAACTGCATTGAATCTTACATGATGGCACACATACAGGACACTACTTTATAACCTCATTTAATTCTTTTCCAGACAGCAGACAACAGCTGATTTAGGAGCCCAAATGCAGAAAGTTTACTGCCTCCTGTTGCACTGGCAACAACCATATCAATCTATGCTGAAGTGATTGGGGTTTGAAGATCAACACCAACAATGTAAAGTTTTCACCTGAAAATGTTATGCCTGCTATTAAGGAACACTTAAGGCTACTAATTTCTTCCACGTATAAAAATTATTTAAATATCGCCATGTATTTCAATGTATATGCATTGTATACTTGACCTCATTCTGTATATTAGTTTCACTATTTCCAATGTGTAACTCCTTTTGGATGGATATTTGATGTAGCAACAAGGGAAAGAAACATTTTAAAATAACCAGGAGATCCTGGTTACATTAAAGACACAGTGAAAGTCATGGAGTAACTCATGTTGGTGAAAACAATAATTTTTAGCTTAATTCATTTGCAAATTTAACAGGAACTAAGACTGTAAACCACAAGGGAAAACCTGTAAGTAGTAGAAGTTTATATATAGTTCACTGACTGAATTTTGGCATTTAGTACACATTTGCCTGGGCATCAATCAAGCACTGACACTTGTTTTGGATACTCCATGGGACTTAATCTAACACTTACATGGAGTACCTTTGTTCACATGAGTAGTCTCAACAAATTCTGTGCAACTACTCACACAGGTAAATTTACGTACAACTTGAGCACTTGCAGAATCAGGGCCACAGAGTATAAGAACTTCCAAGAAAGGATAGGGTCTGCTTTTCTCCTGGGACACTTAATAAAATACAGAACTAAAAAGAAAACCAGTTTTCAGTTTAGTAACAGTGCTAAAACTACACAAACAAATAAAGCAAAACAAAGGGGGGGAACTCCAAAACAGTGTAAAGAGGAGAGACATAAAAAGAAAGTTCACAACTTCAAAGGCACTTGCATTGATAAAATAATCCAGCAGATGTAATACTTCTGTTGGGATCGTCATCTCTCTGTGCATTTAAATAAAAATGCAAAAGGAAAAGAAGGAAAAAAAATCTGAACATGAAGATCTCATTTAAATGTAATAAAGACAAACTCATGGGAATGTCACAGGACATTCAGATGAGTGCATATTGAAAAGAAAAGATATAGGGAAACTAAAGGAATTTGGAGGCCCTGATTCTGAATTTTTTGTGTAGTGCTCCATCAGTGACATTTGTATGGATGTACTCCATGGGATTTGATTTGACGCTTATATGTGTGTAACTTTACCCACACGAGTAGCCCAATGCATTCAGCACATAGGTAAATACATGTATGACTTAAGCACTTGCAGAACTAGAACCAGAGAATATAACAGCTCACTGGAGGAAGAGATGGCTGTTTTTTTTCCTGGGACACGTGAAGAAAGAAAATAAAGAACTGAACTAGATGGCCTTGTGAGGTTTCTTCCAGCCCTACCCTAAAATTATGCCTGGAGCAAAACTGAACTATTAGCTAAGTTATCTAGGCAACTATTTCTATATACACTCATTACCACAGCATACAGGGGCCTTGCTTCTGAATGCATGAGATGACCAGTTTCTGGGGGCCAAAATCCAGAAGACAACACCAGGTGTCTCACAGAGCTAGAACAGACTACAGACCTTTGACATGGGAAGCAGTCTAACCAGAATGGGAAGTCTAACCTAGCCAAACTCAGTAAGAAAGAGGGGGTCAGTGAATTAAGCTGGTCTGAGAGGCACAGCAAATTAGCATGGGCACTGAGGCATGCAAGCACAACTCTCCAGTTTCTGCTACCATTCTCAGCAGAGCTAATTAGCAGCATCTCAGTGGGATGTGGCCAAGTACCATGAAGGGGAAGTGGAGTAGAAGGGGTATCCACATCCTACACAAAACTCATTTCAAGGACTCCTTTAAGACACAACCCTAAACTGCAGGTTGCTTACATAAAAGGGAGAAAGAGACAGTTAAGAGTCTGAAGCTTATGCACCTCTGATGCACTCAAGTCTAAAACAGTGGTTTCACAGCCTTTTCAGATTTGAGGCCTCTTCATCAGGCTAGAAGCAGCTCTTGCAAAATGCCAGCTCTTCTTTAACCTTGTTTTTTTGACTACAGGGGGGAAAAAAAACAACCAAACAAACCCCAGAGCAGTGGTGCCCAAACGTTTTCCCCAGTGGGCCAGATGGGTGCTCTCCAGTCTGTCTGCAGGCCAGATCCAGTGCCTGGGACAAGCCAAGTGAGCACCATCCAGCCACACAGAGAGGGTGGGAGACAGGCCAGCCCCAACATGGCCCCACTGGGGAAAGGCACCTAACTCAGCTCCATGGAGGGGACAGAGATGTGGTTAGGTCTCAACTGGCTGCATGGGGGCTTGGAGTTTAGGAATTTGGCAAGGAGGAGGAGGGCGGTGCATTAATGGCCGCTGCTTCCCCGCTGCCAAATTTCTGGGCCCTGGGTAGTCCTATGGGCCAGACATGACATATCCATGGGCAGCACCAGGCCACAGGCTGAACATCGCTGCACCAGAACAACCTTTGCAGTATACCACACTCAAAATCCCTGCGACAGGTCAGGATGCTTCTGACACCATAAATTCCAATCCAAAATCTTGGGGAGGGGGGGGAAAAAAATCAACCTTTTCACTCAAGTCCATGAACTTATGTGGGCTCCTCCCTCCCCCTTGGGAGGATCCAGGCAGGACTGAGCAGCACAGAAGCAGGCTCTCCTAATTTGGTAACAAATGCAGCTGCTGGGCTGAGCAATTCTGGTGGGAGGGAAATCAGCATTTTGGCCAAGACTGCAGGCTCCCTTCCACATTACTGAGCTGCACAAACATTAATAGCTTAGCGCTAGCTTGCAGTCACGCCTGCAACTTGGGCAGCACATCTGTGTGAGGGCATGGAACAGCAGCTGGGGAGCCGAGAGCCAACCTGTGGGTCAATCCCCTGCTGGAGTAGATGATCTCTTGCGGTCCCTTCCAGCCCTGCTTCTCTCTATGAACTGCTTCTCTAGGAGCCCCTTGTGCACCATTGAGAACTGCAGGTCTGTGGGGCACTTCCCTCCCTTCTGTCATGGAGCAGTGGGGCTGCAAGGGACCTCCAAAGGTCCCCAACCTTTTCTGTACCAGGACCTGTATGTAAGTGTCAATGGCCAGTCCCAACCCAGTGCCCCTCACTCCCAGGACAGCTCCCGAGTGTGTGAGGGGGCGGGGGGGCAGGGGTGGATGTGTGTGGGAGGCGGGATGTGTGGGGCAGGGGGTGTATATCCGGCAGGAGGGCGTGGGAGGACATGGGGGGGTGCAAAGGGACACCGGTGGTTTCCCACATTTTCCTCCTTTAAAGGAGAATCCATTTTCCAGCGCTGTTTGCCGTCCTGCCCGGCCCTGTACTCCTGCGACCCACTTCTGGGTCTAGCCCACCCGCTGCGGGAGGCCGTCTCATCGCCTCCCGGGCCGTGCTCCCGCCCAGCAGGAACCTGCCCCCTCGCCTCGGAGGAGGACGCAGGGCCGGGCGCGCCGCCCTCCCTGGCCCACGTGCTGCTGCCGGGGGCGCCCAGGCCGGCCCCTGGGCTGGCGGCAGGGCCGGGCCGCCTCCTACCTGGCGAAGCAGCAGTCGCAGTGGTTGCCGCGCTCCTGCACGGCCAGCACGGCGGCGTAGGCCGGGCAGCCGAAGAGCAGCTCCCCCGTCGCGAAGCGCCGCCGCGCCCGTAGCCCCCGGCCCCGGCCCGGGCTAGCGAAGCGCTCCAGGCCGCCGCCGCCGCCGCCCTCCGAGCGCATCCTGCCGCCCGCGCCCCGCCGCGGACTCGCCAGCGCCGCCGCCGCGCGCAGGCAGCAGGTCCTGGGGACGCCCGCCGGGTCCTAGCGCTCGGCGGCGCCTAGCCCCGCCCTGGCCCTCGGGTACCGCCCTCCCGCCGCCCCGGGGCAGGTAGGCGCTGCTGCCGCCGTCAGGGCGCCGGGGTAGCTCGGCTAGAGGCCAGGCTGGCGTGGGGGCGGGGTCCTGGCCCCGTACATGTACCACTCTGCTCCCCATACACGCACTGGTGGGTCAGAGGCTACCCACACAGGCTCCACATATACATGCACAACCCACACACACGCGGGTGGGTCAGTGGCACCAGACACACACACTGCCTCACATTTATTGTGCCAGTCACTGGTGGTCAGTGGCCACCCACATGAGCTCCTCATATACATGCACAACCCACGCATGCACCCTCAGTGGTGGGTCAGTGGCCGAACACATGCACAACTCTCACCCCACACACACACACGCTGGTGGGTCAGTGGCCACCCACACCCTTACACTTATGGTGCAAGACACTGGTAGGTCAGTGGCTACCCACACATGCTCCTCACGCACATTCACAACCCCCGCCACACACACACACTGGTGAGTCAGTGGCCACACAGACCCTTACATTTATAGCGCAAGTCACTGATGGGTCAGTGGCCACCCACAGATGCTCCTTGCACACATGCATGACCCCCCCACAAACTTTGGTGAGTCAGTGCCCCCCCACACGCACACACATACCATGTATGGTGCAAGTCACTGCTGGTGGGTCTGTGGTGCAATACGTCAAGAGTGGTCAGGCGTGCAGAGTAACAATCACACCCTAAAAACGTCCCCCCTCCACCAAGTTAGATGTTGGGGACCTGCTATACAGTTCCAGTAAAAAGTGGCTAGACACCAGCTCTAGGACTGTTACACATTTTCACATCCTAACATCATAGCGGGCTGGCTCTTTTGATAGCTGGATAGTCATTTTTATGGTGTGAGAATTACTTGGCAGTTGGGGCAGTCTAAATTTATTGGGCAATTCACCAATTAGTTGTGTGATCATTCTTTTGTATTTGTGGCTGGTCTTACTTGGCATATCTGGGTAGTCTAAATTTAGTGCATGGTTCACCAGTTAATTTCATAATATATGGTAGGATGTAACAGGGGCTATAGAATCATAGAAAATAAGGGTTTCATGGTTTCATAGTAGCTAGGGTCAGGAGGGACCTGAAGAGATCATCTAGCCTGACCTCCTGCCACAGGCAGGAATGAATGCCAGGCTCACAAGACCCCAGACAGGTGATTGTCCAACCTCTTCTTGAATATGCCCAAGGTAGGGGTGAGGACCACTTCCCTGGGAAGTTGATTCCAGATTTTGGCCACCCTAACTGTAAAATATTGCCTTCTGATCTCTAACCAAAACTTATTCTCCATCAGCTTATGACCATTGTTCCTCGTCACCCCAGGTGGTGCTGGGGAGAAAAGAGCTCTGCCTATTTGCTGTTGACACCCCTTGATGAGCTTGTAGGCAGCCTCCAAGTCTCCCCTCAGTCTCCTCTTGCTGAGGCTGAACAATTCAGGTCCTTCAGTTTCCCCTCATAGGGCCTGTCCTGCTGCCCTCTCACCAAGGGGTGGCCCTCCTCTGAACCCTCTCCAGGCTGGCCACATCCCTTTTGAAGTGTGGCACCCACTACTGGATGCAGTACTCCAACTGTGGCCTGACCAAGGTTGCATAGAGGGGGAGTATCACCTCTCTGGACTGGCTTGAGATGCACCTTTGGATGCATGACAAGGTATGGCTGGCTTTGCTGGCTGCGGTCTGGCAT
>JAGPOW010003648.1:67894045-67913140 GCA_030014935.1 Caiman crocodilus
AGCACCCTGCATTTGTCTATGTTGAACCCCATCCTATTCTCGTCTGCCCACTTTTGTAGTCTGTCTAAATCTAGTTGCAGCCTCTCTCTCCCTTCAAGTATGTCCACCTCACCCCACATCTTAGTGTCTTAGTGCAAACTTGGACAGCGTGCTTTCCACCCCCTTGTCCAAGTCTCTGATGAAGAAGTTAAACAGTACAGGCCTAAGGACTGAGCCCTGGGGTACCCCACGGCTCACATCTCGCCAGGTTGAGTACAACCCGTCCACCAATACTCTCTGGGTGCGCCCCATCAGCCAATTTTTTACCCATCCAACTGTGCAGGCTTCAATGCCACAGTCACTTAATTTATTGATGAGGATGGGGTGAGAAACAGTGTCAAAGGCCTTCTTAAAGTGTAGAAAGAATATGTCCACAGCAACACCATCATCCAAGGCTTTAGTTTCTTCGTTGTAAAAGGCAATCGGGTTGGTCTGGCAGGGCCTGCCTTTGGTGATTACCCCTGAGCATGCTGATTGCCCCTAAGCATGATCTCCCCTGCAGGGCCCCCACACATATGCTCCTTGATGATCCTCTCCAAGAGCTTCCCAAGCACCAAAGTGAGGCTTACAGGCCTATAGTTACTTGGGTCCTCCTTCCTCCCTTTTTTGAAAATGGGACCACATTAGCCAGTTTCCAATCCCCCGGCACCTGGCCAGATGACCACGAATGCTCATACAGCCGGGCAAAAGGTTCCACAATGACCCCTGCTAGCTCCCTCAATACCCTTGGGTGGAGGGCATCTGGGCCTGCAGATTTAAAAATGTCTAGTCCTTGCAGAAGATCCCTAACTACATCTGCACTGACTGAAGGCTTGATAGAGCTATCCCCAAGATTGTCTCTACCTCTGGTAGGTGGGATATTCCAGTCCCTGTTCAGGAAAACAGATGCAAAGAAACTGTTAAAAATATCAGCTTTCTTGTCTGGCATGGCCACTGGGTTACCGTTTGTGTCTTGCATGGGTCCTACATTGCCTGGTGCCCTCTTCTTGCTCCCAATGTACTTGAAAAAGAACTTTTTGTTGTCCTTAATCCTGGACACTAGCCTGAGTTCCATTCCTGCCTGGGCCTTCCTAATAGCCCTCCTACACTCCCGGGCCGAGGATGAGTATTCCTCCTTGATGATAGCTCCTCCATTCCACTGATTGCAAGCCTCCCTTTTAGTCCTCAGGCATTGTTGAATGCCCTTGCTGAGCCAAGGGGGTCTCTGAGCACTCTTACCTCCCTTGCTTCTCTCAGGGACTGTTATCCTTTGGAGGACTGCCCCCTTAAGGTACTGCCATCCCTTGTGGGCTCCCATCTCCTCTACCTTCTGGGCCCTTATTGCCTCCCCCACTAATCTCCTAAGCTCGTTGAAGTTGGCCCTTCTGAAGTCAAGGGCTTTAGTCCTGGTGTGAGCCCTAGACGGTTGGAAGGGACTTTAGGAGTTCATCTAGTCCAGTGTCCTGCTCAGATCAGCACCATCCCCAGCTAGATCATCTCAGCTAAGGATTTGTCTACCCAAGTCTTTAAAAACTCCACATCCTCTCCGGGAATCTTGTTCCAGGGCTTTACTATCCTTCTAGTGAAAACAGTGTAACAATTCCACAGCTAGTTTCTGTCCAATTTTCCTTTGACCCTATGGCAAGGCCCAGAATGATCTCTTTCATTGGACCAACCATATATAGTCAGTATAAGGTTAGGCATTCAAATGTAACATGTATGCACACATCAGCACATGTGTGTATATATGCACACACACACACATACACATATATATACATGCATATATATGTATATACAAAATTGCCAGAGAACCAACCTCCCAGGTCACTCCACTTGATACCAGCTGCCAACGAGACTTTGAGCTATTGATTACTACTCTCTGAGCTTAACAATCCAGCCAGTTTTCTGTCCACCTTACAGTCCATTCATCCAACCCATACTTCCTTAGCTTGCCTATGAGAATATTGTAGGAGTCCATAAAAATAGTCTCGCTAAAGTCAAGGTCACATCAACCAAAATGAATAGCCCTCTACTACCATTTTTTTAAATCCCCTTTATTTATTCTGTGTGGTCCAAAGTAATTATAAACTTTGGTAACATGGAAAAAGGTTCACAACTTGCTTCATAAAACTCATAATGTAGCTTTTTATAGTCCAAAGATGACATCATAGTCTCATTGAAGTTAATGGCAAAATTCCCATTGATTTCAGTGGGGCCAAGATTTCCCCTCATTTGTCTCTGCATTAATCCAATCCCTAAGCAAAAAGATGGATACACGTTATCACAAAAATCCATGTGTTTGTATAGATTAGTGGAAGTCTATGGACTTTCATAGCCACTGGGCATCTGGCATCCATATCAGTAAACAATCCTTAAAATATCTATAAGATCAAAATCAATAATATATGTGATCCAGTACTTTTCTTTCTGCAACTTGCTGATGACTCTTCCATGCACAGCAGTTAGTCTGTACTGCATTTCCTTTCTGGCAAAAGTGGACTAATGTTGCACTTGAGGATTACTCTCATATTCCCATTTGGGACTGGTTTAAGGTTCAGTCTTGCAATGTGCTAAGTTCTCTGACCCTGGCTATGCAAATTATGGGTAAAACTTGGGCCCCATTGAAATCAATAGCAAACATCTGATTTACTGCAAAGGAATTGTCATAGCATTCCAGGTACCTATTTGTAATGGGATTACTCACACTAAGTGTTTGAATGAATTAAGATCACAACACTCAGCATTTTGCAGAACTGAGGCCTTGAACACATTAAAATGCAATATGAAAGAAGTATATTAATTTGCTTATGCTGCGGGTAAAGAAGCAGAATTTGAATTTCACTAGCCCTTCTTCCTAATAAACATTTATATTTAAAATAATTTACTTAATAGGCTTTCATCCATTCTGGATAACCTAGTTTATAGTGTAAAATAGCCAAGAGTTAATGTATGAATTTATTCAGAAAGATAATATGCACCATGGGCCTACAGACCTATTTAAAATCATGAGAAATTCACCCAGCTTTTAACTTACTGTGGATGTTTTCAGAAAATAAAGTTAGTTTTATCATTTATTAATGAGAACCACATAGTAAATCCTTGTCTGTAAATTTATACTTTCCTTTCTCCTATATTATAACATGATTTAAACACATTAAACTAAAAACATATTCTTTTCACAGCAATTTAATTTATTGATTTTTGTGCCTTACTCATTCTTATGGCTAGTGAACGCTTAAATGCTGACCTTTTTCAAGAATCAACCTGTATGACAGATTAATTAGTTACATGTCAGGGATGATGTAGATCAGTGATTCCCAACCCTGGGGTGCCCTGAGATCCTTTCAAGGTTGCTGCAAGGTGCCATGCAATGTTTGTACTGCTAGGTGTACAGACATGATTCAAAAGGAAAAGTTGGAGTTCAGATAGAAATTCATAGTGTTAAAAACATTCTGACCTCTTGTGGTCTAAGTTCTTTGCACCTGCAGAATTGCTCTATTATTTTTCTTGTAGTCAAAAATGAATTAAAATAACAGTTGGCATTTTCTAAGGTGTGCCTTAAGTCTAACAAGTTGTTTTTCAAGCTAAACAGGGTCTGCCTTGAGTCTAAAAAGGTTTAAAACCACTAAACTAGACAATGCTAGCTTCCAAGTATTGTGTGTGTGTTGTAAAACACACACACAATATATATATGGTGCCATATATGTATATGGTGCCAATATATATACGACATATATGTTAATATATGGTGAATCAGTTTAGTTGAGTTGCCATATATTAACCATAAAAGTATTAATGCAATTGCTCCATATATAGCAAGTCTTGCAAGGTCCTGGCCACCTATGAGAAAAGCAGTTATCTCATTTGCTATTGCCTACAACAGAAGTTGAGAAAACACAGTACATTGAGGCAACACCTTGCAGGCCTGAGTGAGTGATAAAAGTGATAAATCATTAAATGATAGATTATGCCCCTGGAGACTTCTAGTTCTCTCTCTCTTTTATTTAACTACAGTTTATGTGTGTTTTAGAAATGAAAGGCAAAAGCTCATGAAAGGTTTATAGTACAGTATAGGCTTAAGACAGTCAAAGAACAAAGTGTTATGACTAATCTTTGAATTTCTTAAAATTAAGAAGTTCTTAGAACCAAAGCTGTTCACCTTCACTCACAACCTTGGGACTGCTCTTTGGAAAACTCTGAGCTACCGGATAATATCAAGATATTTAGTTTAGTTAAGTTTAATTCATGAATTCAAAATAAATACAGTAAAAAGCATAGACTGAGTTCCCGAGGAACTCTGGTGCAGCCTGCACTGAAAGTTGGCTTGTTATGTAATATGATATAAAGGAATCTTATTATTAAGGATCTGTATTTGGACTTAACAGGGAGTCAGTTACTAAGCCCTAAAGCCTAAGGCACAAAAAGAGACTAAACAGGAAATCTGTGATGCATGTGTCTAAGAAATGATCCTAGGATTTCATGCTATGAGGCGAGAAAGGACAAAAGGCAACTAAATATAGCTTCTATAGTAGGTGAATTTATTACCGAAGGTCTACTTTGGTAACCTTGTCACTTTTTAAAAAGCATTTATATAAACAAATTTAGATACTGTTAGCGTTTTAGCTACTGCATCTTAAAGGGAGAAATTATGAATGCCGAGACCCCCACTCACATTTTATTAACCCCTTCAAAATCTCTCTGACCTTTAATCAAATTGGTTAGGGAACTCTGCTTCCTGTCTCAAAAAGAGCCAGAGAACAAGTGTCGCAGGGCACTAAGGTGCCTGGTCCTTTAAGGGCAGAATGCCTACAAAGAGGGCCCTAGCATCCAGGCAGAAACCCCACAGGTGCAGGTCACTGTGGCAACAGAAATGAGGGAATTAGCCCGCACCTGCACCCAGTCAGCTGACCGGTAGAAGGCAGGGCCCTGGGTACATATAAACCCAAGGGCAGGGACCAGAGAGTGAGTTCTCTGGCAGCAGCCAAGAGCGAAGGAGTTGTTGTACAGGAGGCTAACTTGCTTGACTGCCTGTTCTGCTTCTGGTAGGATTAAGGGGCTATAGGAGCTCATAGGTACTGGGGAAGAGGCTCAGTAAATTGAGAGAGAAGCTTGCCTTTTAAAAGGGGCTAGAGTGTGAACCCTCTGTTATGGTTGTGTTGTAACCCAGAGGCTTGTGCTTTCTGTTTGTTATTTAAACCAGGGGACTGGATTGAGGCTACTGGAGGAGGAGGAGGAGGCCTCACTGGAGCACACTACAGTATGCAGACCCCAGCACCAGAGGGTGTAGTTACTGAGGCCAGACTAAGCTAAGGCCTCAATGCACGAAGACAACATCTACATAATATCTGTGAGGCATGGGACATAATAAAGGGATAGTTTTGGTGTCATGCATCTATCCCATAAGGCTTGAGGATATCAGAAGGCACCTCCCAAGTGTGGGACCCAATAAAGGGGTCTAGCAACCCACAGAATTTATAGGAGTCTGTCAGGACTGTGACTGAACAGCAACTCAAGGGCAGCCTCCCAATTCATCATTTATATCAGCAAGATGTGGCAGGCGAGATTAGTAGGCCTCCATAGGGTGGAGCTGGCGCGGTCATGGTGCCCTATCATAGTATCATATTATCTAGAGTCGGAAGGGACCTGGGCAGATCATCTAGTCCGACCCCCTGCCTTGGCAGGAAAGAGCACCAGGGTCAGATGACCCCGGCAAGGTGCTCATAAGTAGCGCCTCCTAATATCTAATCTATCATGGCCATCCCAGGGGTGGCTGTATTGTGACAACAAGAAAAAATAGTGGCTGACCATTGTTAATCAGCTTTCAGAATGGTCAAAGTTTTTAAAGTACAAATAATTAAGGCCACAATGCTCTCAGTAACTTCTTGTGCACCTAAAGTTTCTGGGTTATATCTACACTGTGCAGTTCAAGCTCATGTACACAAACAGGAGCAGTCTTTTAATTAGCTAGCTTATGTACTGCTCTATGCAGCTGTTGCTAGACTGCTATGGGTGTGTGTACAAGCTAACTTAGTTCAAGCTATCCCAGGTATGTCTTTATGAGCTTCAGTCACTGCAGAATAGACATATTCCAAAGCTGTGATGCACAGGTGAGGTAGTCAGGGAGGAGAAAATGCTACATATACCATACACCTTCTTTTTATTCAGCAAGCTCCAGAGATTTTAACAGTGCAAGATACACTGGGGGAGCAGCCAAAACATATCAAATACTTCTCCCAGATACAAGGACTAAAATAGATTTCAGTTTCTAGGGACCAAAGGGATCCAGAGGCAGCTGAAACTCCTGATATCTTGGCTCCTGTGAGAGTACTAATGAATGTTCAAAGCCAGAGGTCTGCTGGCCATGCAGGGGCAAGGAATCTCCTTATGGATGTCTCTTGCCCTCAAGAAACCCACTTTGTGCATACCAAGGATCTTCAAGTTCTTCCCTGAAAGGTACTTCCCTCTCCCTAGTGACTCACAGGAGAACTCACATAGAAGCACTCCATAGATTTCAGCTCTAAAAGTTTGTTTCCTATTGAAGGTTATTACTGCATAGAGGCCTGTGAGCCCCTAACAGCTATAGAGATGTATTTCCTATTGTATGGATTTAATTGGCTGGTGGATAAAGGTATTAGAATCCACTAAATGAAGTTTGCAAGCATTTTCCACATCTTAGAATAGAAAGCCTATACACAAATTTCCAAAGAAAAAAAGTGACAGCAGTATAAATGCAATTTCAGGGACATGTCTTGGTGACAGGACTAGATGACTACGAGGAACAGGCAAGGACAGCTGTTAGGTGTGAAAGTGACACTTGGCATTCAGATGCTTGCAGTTCACAATTTGCTTTTATCGGAATCAGCAACCTCACAACTGCCACTCTGTTAACTCCAGCTTGCCCCTGCCAGATCTGCATTAACCTTTGCTTATAGAACCACTGCAGGATGCAAGCAAACAAAAAACATGATGTGTCAGACCCTCAACTGGTGTTATTCCGTATATCTGCACTGATTTCAAAGGAGTTACACCTATATGTACTAGCTGAGGATCTGACCCAACCCACAACCTCATTAAGTTGTCACACGCATTTTCTTCTGCCTAGCTGCAACTTTTACTGGGTTGTGGATCTGAGTAAGATGTTAGATCTTATGAGCAGTTCCTCATGCCAAGATAATTCACCAGGATAGCAAATGAGATATCTAGAATCATCAGATCTGCCCTGTTATTTGCAGAGGGATTATGAACAGGGGAAGTCTCTGGCAGTTCTGAGACAGTCTGTAGTAGATGTGCTTATGTTTACTGATATACACCAAGGTTCCTGGGCTTCTGCCCCATGCAGGATCTATTCTTCTTCTTGTATGTAAATTGTATAATCCTAGATGACCAGACCCCAAGACTAAGCAAGACCATATTTGTTCCTAGTATTCACTTGCAGTGGGAAGAAACGGTAGCCTTCCCAGGCTCCAATTTTGTGATGAAAAGGTACACAAAAGAATGAGGCCTTGGGTTCTCCCTTCCATCATGAGGAGAGTTCTTTTTTGCTTTTCTCAACAGGCATAGCTAATCAGAGAAGCAGCACCCTTTAAAATAAAAACATCAGCAATTTTGTGCAGCTCTTTGCTACAGCTCCCTGTGCCCCAGCTAATTCATAAATCCTAGGAGCAAAGCTGGAGGTTCCTAGCTAGCATGTCTTGCCCCTCTGCTAAGAGTTGGACCGATCACCATATTTAGGGTCAGGAAGGAATTTTATCCCACGGTTGGATTGGTATGGACCATGTGCGGATTGCTTTTCTCTGTTGCAGGAAGCATGGCCCTCTAACCAGGACCTGAGCATAATTTGACAGCATTCTATAGAAGCAGGGCATTCACTGGCTGCTGTGGTTCCCCTGCTTTACCTTTGGCAGGTGAGTGTGTTAGGTCTATATTGTGTCAGGGCTGAGGATAGTCTTATATTCTAAATTATGGATTGAATGGGATGGTTCGGATAGGGATGATCCTGCCTCAGCCAGGGGGTTCAACTAGATGACATCTGGAGGTCCCTTCCAGGCCTACTTCTCTATTACTATGACTCTGACTCATTGTTGTAAGAGGCTAAGGAACTTAGCCCTATGAAAAAATCTGGGTTCTACTATATCCCATAATTGAGCCCAATAATCTTTAAAGCATGTCTTTAAGAAAAACATCAGTCCTTGTTTGAAGACATAATTAAATGAAAAATCCACCAGTACACTTAGTAATTTCTCTCAATGGTTTATTAACCTCACTGTTAAAAGTTCCTGCCTAATTTCTACTTTGTCTCATATCCTCATTCAGACATTGGATCTTCTTGTGTCTCTCTCCACTTGGATGAAGACTATTTTACTATTTGGCATTTTCTGCCCATGAAGGTATTTATATACTGCACCTCTCAATTTTTATTAAATTTAAATTTTATTAAATTCGCCACAGTAAGTCAAAAACTCCAGCCACACAAATAATGTTGTGGTTCTTTTTCATACCCCCTCAAATTTTTCACATCCATTTTATAATATAGGGACAAGAACTGTGTGAAATATTCCAGTATGAAATTCACCAGTGCTGCACACAATGATAAAATCACACCCCTATTCCTACTATTCCCCATTTATACTTGAAGGATCTCATTATTGATCAGACCAGCAGTGACTTTATATTTACTTCATTCTGCAAGCTTTAACCAAATTCTTAACATTGTGTTTTTCTAGGGAAAATATTTCCTTCTGTTCCTTATACTGTTTTATCTTTTGTTTTAGTCAGAATGAATGTACTGAATTTTTAAAGTAGTTACTAAATAAGACAAAATTAATAAATAACTCAAAACAAAATATAGTAGGTATATTTTAAAAAGCATACTGAGAAGTAGGAGTGAGAGGCAGTGGAGGTATTTCAGGGTTAGAAGGGCAAGAATGGTTTCTTTCAGTTTGTCGCAGCCTTTCTGTGTGTCCTGCTTCAAGTTAGCTCAGAGGACACCTTTATGTGTACATTTTTCCAGCCCACTTTCAGATGTCATCAACCTCTGCTGGTGAGAGTTAGACATGCAGACTGCTCTGGACTAGGAGAAGTTATTTATGGAGAATTTTCAGTGTACTAGCCTTGTTGTAAAGATCCATGAAATCTGATAGCTTTCCAGTTTTTTTCCAAATTTCTTTTGACATACTGATCTATTAAGCTGATTTTATTACATTATGCAGTAACTGAGAATGCCAGTTCTTTCCACTTATGAAATTGCAGAAATTGCTATTAAAAATTACTGATCTCTTAACATGAAAATAATGGGCTAAAACCTATTTTGTTTTATAACCTTATGTAGCAGCTGCATGACTACAGGTTTTGGCACTTACACACAATTACAGGTGTCATGCACATTCCTTTTGAAATAAAATGGAGAAAGAGGATGAAACTCTTGAAGTGGACCCACTAACCATTGCATTTAGTATTTATTGGCTGCGGGGGATAAAAGGCCAACGCCTCTTCCAGTATTGGATGGCATCCACCTCACCCAGCTATAGACCTACTTGCTTACTTATTTCCTCCTAGCTCAATGTATCTTGCTCTCTTGGTTGCCTGAGGAGCCAGCTTCAAGAAGAAGGCTAGAGAAGGTTTTAAGACATGCTTAACCTGTGACCCAGGGGTTGGATTACTTTGCTATAGAAGTAGGAGATAAAGGTTCTCTGAGGGTCTCCTGCTTCCTGTGTGAATGTTCTAACTACTAGGTTCTTGAGCAGAAAGTGTGGGGAGGGCTTCAGATCTAACTTCTGTTAGTCAAGTGCTTTTGCCCAGTTAAAATTTTGGGACTTACCCCAGCTTATTGTTACATGTTGTTGTGTACCTGCACAGCAAGAGTATAGTCCCATCGAGCTTTTCCAATCATTATGTGCATACGTATGCACCCATAACTGAATTGCAAACTGTGTGTTAGTGCCAAAACCTTCAGTTATGGAGCTTGGTATGTGCCATTTAGGCATGTATATTGAAACATGATTTAGTCCAATATGCAGAATATTTAGTGTTAGAATTCAGTCATAGAAAGCCTGACTATACCTTGTACTTTACAGCAAAGAAAGAATGACAGAAGCAAGGAATAAAGACATTTACTCTGAATGGATATAAAAATGTGCATATTTTAGAAACACGTAAGAATTACCAGTCATCTAGTCATTAGTATTTTACATTTATTTTTTGTTTGATTCAATATCTTTTTAAATGTTGCTACTCCCAATATGTGCTTTAAAAACAGAAAAATATTTTTGGGAACCATCCTACTCATTCAGAAAGTTATGTTCCTATGAGGTTACCTCTGAATGCAAAGGCATAGCTTGAGCATTTACAGGTCTGCACATTCTGCACCTGCACTGCCACATGCCATCAGCTTAGATAGTTATAATAATATTTGGGGATAGAAATGAGTCATGAATAACAGAAGGCATCAGTAACATTGAGTAAGTATTTTGTTGTTCTTCAGAAGGAAAAGATTTGTGTCAAAGACATGAAATAAATATTGAAGAGTATTTTGGGGGATGAAAAGTCTTGAAACAAAACTCAATGAGTAAGTTGCATTTAAGGCAACTAACCTACATACAATACTAGTAGTAAGCTAGACAGAGATTCATGCCCTGTTACAAGGAAATATGAGGACTAAAGGAAGTCAGTGCTGTATGAAGTAATGAATGTGAGCTCATATGTGGACAAACTTATTCTGACAGGAAGGACGAAGGAAAGGACTGAGAGCAGTTGAGGATATCATAGAACAGGAACAGTGATGATAAAGCATATGAGAGACAGAAAACAAACTGGATTTTAAATCCAGTGCCAAATCTAAATGAGGAATATATTTATTAAGTAAAAGTAGTCAGTGTTGTAGAGGCAATATCTTTTATTAGATCAACTAGGACTAGTAGTTGCAAAAAAAATTCTTTATTTGCAAGCTTTCATGCTCATTGCACCCTTCCTCAGGCAAAGAAGAATGCAAAGATCGTAAAATTTCTCCAGGTAGAAATGAAACTTCATATTGCACAGGAGAGCTGGAGGGTGGTAGAAAATCTCCTGGCCGGAAAAGTTCATTTTATGCAAATTAGGCTTGGATAAAAGTTGGAGCAGTCTATTTACCTCACAGGTATCTGATGGCAAGGCAGGATGTTGAATTATGCTTCTTATGCTACAACCTTTATCCCTGAAACATGGAAGCCATCATAATTAACCATTTTAAAATGAAACCTTCATAATTTTACAAGAAGAAAGCAAAATTAGACGCCCTAAGACTTGGAAGCCAACACCCCTGCTCCAGCCCTTTAGAGCCAAACTTGCAGAGCAGCTTCAACACAACAGAACTTCCTTGCCCTAGAGAACCTTTCCATCACCAGTCCTCCTGTGAAATATGAAACATCTTAACAAGAAAAAAGTGAAATTCAACATCCTGCTTGCCATCAGACACCTTTGAGGTAAATAGACTGCTCCAACTTTTATCCATGCCTATTTTGCATAAAATGAGGTTTTCAAGCCAGGAGAACTTACACCACCCTACCTTGAAGAAATTTTACAATCTTTGCTTTCTCCTTTGCCTGCAGTAGGGTGTGAATACAAAAGCTTGCAAATAAAGACATTTTTTTGCAACTATCTAATTGGTCTAATAAAAGATATCGCCTCTGCTACACTGACTGCTTTGGTTTTAGACCAACACGGCTACAACCTTTATTAAGTAATTTGAGAGTAATTCAAAAAGCAGACAAGAACAAAAACATACATGGGAAGAAATGGATGGAAAAGGAACTACAGGAAACCCTCGCTATTCGCAAGTTTGGCATTTGCAGTTTCAAATATTTGCAAATGATGAACCCGCATTTTAAATACACTTTATATGCTTACGGGAGTTCCTCGAGAGCTCTGTGTTTGCTGTCACCATGCTCCCACGATTGCCACTAGAGCCACGCCCCATCCCCACCCCCCAGCCACTGTGGGCACTGCATTCATGCACAGAGTGCCATATTCACAGATTTTGCCATTTGCAGGGGATACAAGAATATATCCCCCACGAATGGCAAGGGTCACCTGTACATGGAATTTTTTAAAGTAAAACTAACCAAAAGAATGTGGCATGTTGTAACTGAAAAGATAAAATGAGAATTTAATCATGACTTAACAAGACCAGGCTATTAGCACAAGTTACATTAAAGCAAACATATTAGGAAAGCTGTAAGACAAGCATGAGGGATAGGTGGATTATTTGTGTTGCACTGTGATCTCATGATAGGGCTATCTAAAGAGTACTGAATAAAAACCAAGGAACCTTTGTAGAACTACATAGATGGAAATCTCTAAAATACTGAGGAAAACGATAACATTCTGAACCAGACTGGACTCTAAGCTAAATTTTCCTTGGCGATTGTATTTTCCCAACACCTGCATGGCAGAAGGAAATAACAACAATAACAATGATGAAGATGCTGCTGCTTCCATCCATTCAGTCCTTGGCCATTTGTTAAAAAAGCTGCCAAATTATGCCAACTATTGAGACCTGTCCACTGGGAAAAGAACTTGTATCATCCAGTCCATTCCTCATGGGCCACCAACTGTTAGCTGATGGGACTAATTTTGTGAACTAGAATAGATGGTGTCACCAGGCACCTTGCTCCCCCACTCCTAGAGAGGGGAAAAGCTGCTGGGGAAAAGCCCTAGCAGGGAGAAGGAGCACAGCTGCAAGTTGCCAGAGCAACTAATGAGAGCCAGCTGATCCTAAGGGACAGGGGCTGGCTCTTATAAAGCCCAGAGCCAAGGCCAGGCTGGTAGTTCTCTGCCAGCAGCCAGGGGGCAGGAGCTAGGATGTGAGTACAACTTATGAGAGCTCTGGAAGCTACAGCAATGAGGCAACGTTATAGCCAGGAGGCTAATGCTGGTATGGCCAGGTGCTTTGTGCTTGCTTTGGTGTTGTGTTTTGTTAGCGTTTGTGTTATACTGGTGGTCTGGGTGAGGCTATTAGGGGTTGGAGAAGGCCTCAGGGGCAACCCCGGGCAGTGGCGGGTGAGGGGACCCCAGCGCCAGTCAGGGTGCAGTGTTCTCATAGGGGCCCACAGGATGTGGGGCCCTAGCACCAGGGAAGGCGCAGTGTAGTGCCTGGGAGGGCAATCCAGTGCCAGAGAGGGCACAGCAATGCAGGGTGCGGAGACCCCAGGCTCAGAGAGGGGCATTAAAAGGGCCCAGGTATGGGCATGGTGAACCCCAGACGGGGCAGGATTGTAAGAAGCCCCGAGAGGGGCAATATGTGAGAGGCCTGAGAGAGTGGGCTATGCTACAGAGGAGGCCTGAGAGAGCAGGTGGGCATTTGACAGACCAACCTCTAGTACATCCGTGAGGCTTGGGGCGTGGTATTAGGGGTTGGTAGGAGCCATGCGTGGCCCTAAGGCTAGGGTGCCAGAAAGGCATCCATTATACAGGGAGACATCCCGGTGGGTCCGGGAGATCATGGGGACAGAGGTCCCGATACAGTGTGCCCAAGGTGATATAAGGCAGGCTCCCAATATACACTTAACAACAAAGATGTGGTGGGTGAGAATCTGAGGGTGCCCTTGGGCCGTCTTGGCACAGGTAGGGGCTTTAAGGAGATCATGGCCTTCCTGAAGGACCCCGCGGTGACAGATGGGGACTATGATTTAGTGATGAAAAGTCTTATATGCTTATTTGGGGCATGGTGATGAAATGGAACCTGATAAGATGGCTGTCTAGGATCACTTACTCATCACAATTTTATGCAAGTCATGGTTAATATGTCATTCAGGATTCTCCCTTGTCTTTAACAAAAATACGTTTGTTAGTAATATAAGCAGTTGGTGCTTCAAACCCACCAGAAAAATGCTATTCAACACTACTGAGTCAGTCTTCTCAAAGAAGATTACTATTATTTGCCACTTATGTTTTGTTCATCTCTGAACAAAATCATTTTCAAGATATTTTCATTTCAGCAAACTTCTCTGGGGGTATATGACACATCCTTCCAGCCCACAACAGCTGGAAACTCTCCTTGTAAATATTCAGTAGTTAACAAGATTTGTCTTTAGGCAATATGACAAATCCTGCTACTTGCCACATCCAGTAACTCACAACAGAAATCTGATCCTTCTGTCCTCCACCTGTTCTCAGATAATACAGTTTCTCCTCTGTCAAGGTCATACAAGAAAACGACAATAGATCATAGGACCTTCACTGAAATTCTACCTTTAGCTTTTATTGGTATCTATATGTTTATCATCATAGCTAATGCCTTTACTATATAGACATCAAGTTGCTTATGTCAGTTACTACCTCTGAGAATGAAGATGTCTGAGTAACTGAACACTTTCACACACTGCAGTATTTCTTCAGTTGTGCATTGCAGTGGAATCCCCATATGAATGTGTGGCATTTAGTTTACATTCAGAGCCATTCAGGACTTTTTCCTGTTTGTCACCTCAAGTGTGACAAACAGTGGGGTAGGAAATCTGGTGGCGCTATACATAGCTTATTAGCAACCGTTAGAAGGAAATGTTCTATTTAGTATAGAAGTGGCCTGTAGCTCCTGCTGAGCAGGCTGCCAAGCAGCCCATGTCTTGCTGTCTACTCTCCTGGATCTGAGGGCAAAGAACAGACTGGAGGACAGACAGGTCAGTAGTAGTAACAGACACAGAAGCAAGTACAGGATTTTTAACAAAAATCTGAGGAAACCCAGTACTAAGCTCTTTACCCTGGCTAATCCTTTCTCATACTGAAATTCCTCAACCTTTCATCCATTATCTTCTCCAGCCCCTCAAAAAGTTCCTCCACAGATACCCTCAATGTCTCCCACAGGCATTCCCACAACACCAGTTTTCCCCAGCTTCTCTTTCACAAGTTAGCTGGACATCTCAACAAGATCTGCTTGATCCAGTGAATGCCCCCTGCCAGCCTCCTTTTATTTCGCAATACCCATATCTTCTCAGACACCCTTTGGTGTTTTAGCCACCCTCCTGCTTCAGCTACCAAGACTGCAGCTTGGGGTAGAGTGTGTTAACCTTAATCTCAGGTTTAACGTTATACAGAAACTAATTTAGCATAAGATATTAAACACAGAACTACAGAAAACCTGGTATCTCTGCAGCTTCATTGAATGAACGTATTGCTTTTGCTACTGTAACCCGAGAGGTACTTTAAGAGGTACTCCCTCTCCAAATGAAGGGATCAAAGCAGGTCCACAAGTGCTGTGGGAGGTGTAGGGACCCTCCTCCCCCTATAGAGTGGAGACAGACCACAAATGGGGATGTCACCATATACCTTTTAATGCTAGAACAGTACTGGGAACATGACCAGTATAAACCAGGGGGTATAGAGGACACTATAGCACCCCAAGGGGGCAGGATTCAACAAAGGTTAAATGCTTATAATCATAGACATATTCATCCAGTTGACAAAACACATGGTTAACAAAATATAAAACACAAACAGCAGAACAAACAATACTGGTTGTTTAATATAAAAGGAGTAGAATACAAAATGTCAAAGAACAAGGAATATAGAGCCTATGTACCTGGAGGGGGAGAAGAACGGGAAACATAATGACCCCTTTCCACTGCAACCAAGATTTCTCCCTTT
Organism: Caiman crocodilus; assembly: GCA_030014935.1. NCBI lineage: Eukaryota > Metazoa > Chordata > Crocodylia > Alligatoridae > Caiman > Caiman crocodilus. The sequence goes on from JAGPOW010003648.1 coordinate 67,909,679, forward strand.
TAGTTTACTCACCCTAGCTGAGACTTGAATTCAGAGCTCCCACAGGGTAGGCAGAAACTCTACCACAGTCACCAGTACTGGTACTGTGCCAAGCTGCTAGAGGTCTTGACCTTCTAGGAGCCACTGCTGCACAGTAAGCTGCCCAGGCCCTTATTGGAGGAGCTGGAAGCCAAGCTGGGAACCTCTCAGGTCACTGCTCAGATCCTTGCTGGAGCTGGGAAGCTTCTCCTGCTGGCCGCAGCCTCTCATAGGGGATCCTGGAGCCCAGTGGGAGCCTCCCCTGCCAGCCGCACGTCACACTGCTGAGGACCCCAGTGCTGCCTGCAGGTCCCACTCCTTCAGGCTCTTCTGGGGCAACTGCTCCCACCCCACTGCCTCAGCTCTTGCCAGCTCTTTGAAGCTCCTTCCTCATAGTTCCTCACTGGTTTCCCCTGAGTCAGCTGCGCTGCCCCTTTTGTCCCCCTCCAGGTGACCCAAGGGGCCAGTCAGGAGACATGGAGGGTGAGTCTCTGGGGCCTGATTGGTGAGGAAAGGGAATCCCAAGTCCTCTTCAAAACCCCTGGGTTAAGTCACTGCCAGCTAGCCCATCACACTACCTAACTCTTTTTCCCTTAAACAGTAAGGTGCAACATAGCCATCAGTAAATTTCCTACATAAAGTTTCACCAATGTGCATCACACACATGTATCAGATGAGCCACTTGTATAGTATAAGAGAGCTTGTGCTTTTTGGCACTCTGCTTAGAAAACTTTGTGAACTGACATGGTTCAAAGTAGATTTAAAGGAGTCAGATAAGCAGAAGAGAACTCCTGTCCATCTGCCAATGAAAAGCAAGGGAAAATATAGGAATACAGGCACTTCCGTTGCAGGTAACTCAAACCTCATCGTAGTGTTGTAGAATGAAATTCCGCTACACATGAGCCCTTACTGACATTCACTACCTGTTCCATTATAATGTATTTATTTATTCACGTTAGGAAGTCTGGGCACTTTGGGCACATTTCCATGAGCACGCACATGCATTTCGTGGCGCCTCAAAGCAGTTTGAAGCACACAAACAGCGCACCGTACACATGCACCCCCTTGCTCTGCGGCTTATTAGCAGTGAGGTGGGGTTTTTTGACACTGGGAGATCTTGGTGTCAAAAAAAAAATGCCACTAAAAAAAGTGGTGTGATGCATGTGGCAGTAGTGTGCACCACCAGAAAGGGAACCTAGCTGGCCAGAGGCATGCTGGCTGCCGGCCAGGAACTGAAGAGCTGGCTTGGCACCACTGCTGCCCTGGGAGGCCCCCAGAACACCAGGTAAGGCTGCTGGGGCTAGCATAGGTGCTGGCACAAACCTCCCCTACCCCATCTGGGTCGCTTTGCCACATATTAGAGTGCACATGTAGAGGCATGACCAGGAGCAAATAGTGGGACATATTTATGCCTGGGGACATATTTGTGCCACTTTTTGTCCTGCAGAAAACATGTACCCTGGCACCTGCACGCTCACTGGGACATGCCCTTTGAGGGCAGATAGCCACAGACAGCTGCTGGACAGCCCTTAGTTCTTGTCTCTACTGGGGACAGGCTGGATGGTAAATCTGCCATCCCTTTACTACTCCTACTGTAATCCAGCTATTTCCTTAGCAGCAGGTCTACATTCCATGTAGGCAATTTTGGAGGAAAACCTTAAAACATAGTGAAACTGAAGAGTATGGCCATACAGACTAAGAGGGTATGGATTTATTGTGTAATAAAAGCTAAGCTGGTGTAGCTTAGTCCCTGTCTGCCCTCTTTTACTGAAGGCTAAGCTACCATGGTTTAGCTTTCACTTACCATGGAGTAAGGGTGTGCACAATGACAGTGAATGTGGTAACGCAATTCTTGCCCACTTTCATCCTGTGGTAACTTGTTCAACCCTGACTCACATTCAGCACATGAAATAAAGGTCACTTTATTTAATAATATGTAGATGCTTAATACTGGACAACTGATTTACTAATAAAATGAGAATCTGACATTTTGAAATCATGTCACAAACACCCAATGGAAATAAGAGACATAAAAAATACAGTGTGACTTTATTAAGTAATCTTCTTTCTTATGAGTAGGGATCCTGGCTTTCTCTGTTTAAAAATCCCAAATTCTCTGATAAAAATCCTCAAATCCATGTTTTTCCACAATTAAAATGAAACACCACTATATATTTTGGTATCAGCTCAACACACTATTTTGTTGATATATTTACAATTTTAAAGCAAATTGGAAGCCTACCAGTGCTTCAATCGTTATAATAAATTCTAAATACCTATATATTTTGGCTTTTGCTTTTGGTTTTTTTATCATAAAAAATCAGAGATCCCCCCTGTCCCCTTCGCTCACCAGGACACAGGTCCAGTCGCAGCTGTCCATTGCCCCCATTGCTGCTGCTTTGTGATGCTGAGCATCCCTGGTATGCTGGGCCCCTGCCCATGCCCATGCCATTGCCCTTCATTCCCAACACACAGGTGGTCCTGCTGATGCCCCTCACTCCTGACCCACAGCCTCCCCACACCTAAGTGTGTGAGAAAAGGAATGGGTATGTGTGCACAGGGGACACATGGTGGGGGGCGGGAAGGGTACAAGCAATGCGGGGGGGACCTGTGACCCCCTAGATTTCTGTGCCTGCTACAGAGTGCAAGGCTGCAGCTGGCCCAGAGCAGTTCTGGTCAGCAGCTTTTTCCACAGCCCAGAGAATGGGACCCAGTGCAGGAGAGAGCGCCATATGTAGGAAGAGGGAGAAGAAATTATTTGTGGGGGGAGCTGAGTGTGTGTGTGTGTGTGGTCCTCCCTCTCCCCCTCACCCAGCAGGTAAGGCTGTAGGAGAAGGGCTGGGGGGAAGTGGAAAGGGCTGTGGGGGTGCAGATTGAGGGCCCCACAGTGAGGGAAGGAGCAGGACACAGGCACGGGTAGGGGCAGGGGCCGGGGTGAGTTGGATGGTGAGACCATTGGTGCCCAGGAGGCTTGTCAGAGGTGCGGGTGGTGGGGTGGGCTGGCAGGCTCCTGCTGCTGCATGCACCCTAACAGAGGCCTGGGGGGACATGTCCTCCCAAGCTGTGCATGGAATGGAGGTGGCTGCGGCTGCCCTCCACAGCAGTGTGGTGCCATGTACATCCTGCCAGCAGGCAGAGGCATGGCACAGCCCAGCAGGCATGTAGCATCGTGCTGCTCCTAGGGCAGCTTCAGAAGTGCACAAAATGCAGTGCACAAAGGCAACCACCTCTGTCCCATGGACCAAGGGGGTACATGCTACCCAGGCCTCTGCCAGGTTGTGCACAGTGGCGGGAGCCCACTCACACTCTTGAACGAGCCACCCAGGCTCTGATTGTCCCACCTATTTCCTAAGTAGGGACCAGAATAGCAGCCTCCCTGCTGGGCCCCCCTCGGGCCCCGGGAGAGGCATGTCTGGGCCAGGGGTTAGCGAGGAGCTAGTTAGG
>JAGPOW010003648.1:67921746-67941187 GCA_030014935.1 Caiman crocodilus
AAAGACGCCCAAGGTAGGAGCAAGAACAACTTCCCTAGGAAGCCAGTTCCACATCCTAGCCACCCTAACTGTGAAGTAGTGCCTCCTAATGTCCAGCCTAAATCTGCTCTGCAGTAACTTGGGACTGTTGGTCCTAGTTACCCCTGGTGGTGCCCGGGGAAAAAGAGCCTGCCCTATTTCCTGCTGATCGCCCCTCAGCAGCTTATAGGCAGCCACCAGGTCTCCCCTCAGGGTACAGGCACATAGGGGAGGCAGTAGGGTGTACAGGCAGTAGGGGGGTAGACACTATGGGACAGGTGGTAGGTGGGACAGTTGGTGGGAAGATAGGGGGTCCAGGTCCGGCTGCTTGCCCCCCTGCCACTTGCTCCCCACTGCCTGTCCTCCTGCCACTGCTTTCCCTGTTGCAGCAGTGGGGCAGGAGGAGGGAAGAGCAAATTTAAGACAGCCCTCCAATAATTAGATTCTATGCATGGAAAATTATAAGACAATTGTAAATTTTTCATATGCAGAGTCTAATTATTGTGGGTCATCTTAAATTTGAAGTTATCTTGGATACAGGTAAATACAGGAACTAATCCAATTTATTACACTGAGCAGGTGCATCTACACGTGTGCTTTACTGCAGAGTAAACTAATTTGCTTTGGAGTACAGCTTCAGAGTCTATACATGCACCAGTACTAAGACACAATAAACTAATTCCACTGTAGGATAGTACTGTCAGGGACAGTACTATTTTATGATGGAGTAATTAAGTGCAGTTAAATGCTCATGTAGCCAGTGACTGTGGGCATAAATTGTGCCCAGTCAGCCCAGGAAGCAAGGGGCAGACTCCTGCCTACTGCTTTGCCACAGGGCTCTGCAGTTTTGACACTATTGCACCCCACCAGTCCCTTTGCTGACCCCCTGAGCCTGGTGCCAGTCTGGGATTGCTCTGCCCCAGCTCAAAGTGTTGCTGTCCCTTAGGCACCTTTGTAGACTCTGCATCTGGGAGTACTGTACTCCAGCACAAACTGCTTTGGAGTTTATTGCATCATGTGTAGATGTACCCAGTATAGATTTATTTAAGGACCTTTGTGCAAAATCCTGCATAATATCCTTTTTGGATAGTGACTCCACTTTTACAGTGTAATATAGGATTTTTTCTCATTGCTATGGGATACATGTTGTAAGCCACTCCAGAGGGGCAAAACTACTATAACATAAAAAAGTGTAGCCAGTTGGAACATTTTCTCAGACTGTGGGAATGCCTAGTTTTTACTCTATGCCATACCCAATGATCTTTGAAGCAGGAAGCAGGTTGGGAGGGAAAAGACTATGGCTGAGTCGCCTGTAGTGAAACCCAAGGCAGGGAAACACAGGATTGCTATCTTATTCATCATGTTGCACGGCAGCAAGAAGATGGATCAAGAAGGAGGTCATAAAGGTGTTTTAAAGTATACTTTACCGTTTTTTTCCTGCCTCCCCTGTTTGAGAAACATCAATTGCAGCAGGGATGTAATTCAAGATAGGACATGTGTGCATGTGTATAGGTATATAGGTATACATGCATGCACACATAAATAAATATATATATTAATGTGTGTGTATATAATAAGCAGGGGGAAAATTAAAAAAAAACAAGCATTTTGCAGGATATGGGCCAGGATTAGGAAGTACAACACCAAATAAATCTCATAGCTGCAGAGCACAGGTCTATTATAAATTCTTTAGTTGTCCATGGAAATGAAAAATGGGAATAAAAAATTGCTAGAATGAACCTTTAGTCTACTCCCTGCCAATGCAGAGTGGTTCCCTACAATACCTTTTCTAATGGAGTATTGCACATGAACCAAATGCAGAAGACTAATAAACAATAGGTAACTGCCTTGTGTATAAAAGAATCAAAATACTGGAGGGCAGTATCAGCCTGAACCAACTGAGCCAACATGCAGTAATGTTGTAAAGCACTAAACATTTACTCACTTGACAGGGGTGAGTGACACAGAAATCAGCATCTTGTGATCAACAGGAAAAGAAAAGAAAAAGAAGAACACTCACTATTCTGATGTCATCTCCCATTGTTATTGTTGTTGTTCCTCCAAATAATGGAATTCTGGAAGCAACACCATAAATCTCAATACTCAGCATTGTCTCATTCTGAGATCAAGGTCCTTGTTGCTGATTGATTCATGCATTTTTCATTTGCCTAGCTAATGGAAAAGACACTTAGGCACTGAAACTGGAACTTATTCTCCTTCCCTCCCCCAAGGATAGTTGGCATTTAAGTTATACTGTTTCTCAGACAACAGAAAATATCGTTTATTGGGAAAAATGAATTTTATTAATATCAAAATACAAATTATTTTTTTCTCAGGAAGTCTGTTCCTACAAGGTATGTAGTGCACTCTTCTTGTAACGTTAGACTGTGATTAGTCTTTCTCAATTGGAGGAGTACCTCAGTTTTGTATTATCTCATTGAAATCAGTAGGATTATTCAAATATTAAAATGCCACCTCAAATGGGTAAGAATATTGGAATCTGACCCTTACCTAAGCCTCTAGGAGCTAAGAGTAGTCTCCACAAATACAGCTCCATAATCTATATTTATTTTATTTTACTCAAGTCACATTCTTTAGATAATCATGTGTTATGTGGATACGCATAAGTACCATGGGCCTGATCATTTCTCCCATGCACACTTATTTGCACTTTATACAGACTTACATAATGTTAGAGCTGGGTGTTGTTTTTTTTAAATTGTCAAATTGGTAGAGAAACTGCAAAGGTGAAAATTTCCATTTTTCATATAGAGCATAACTTTTTATTTTTTAAATTTCCTTATAAAATGTTATTAAAATGTTTGTTTACCAAAAATCCAGTATAACATCAGGACCCAGAGGTTGTAACTGAGATCAGAGCCCCAGCCTGCTAGGTGCTGTACAAACACAAAGGAAATGGCATTTTGCCTCCAGACACATTCTATCTAGCTAGAGAGGATAGAAAGGACTTATTTATTGATAATGGACAGAGAAATTAAATGGCAGGCCCAACATCATAAGGAAAGTCTGTGGCAAAGCTGAGAATGAGATACATAATTCCTGTGTTTTAATCTTGTGTCATAACCACAAGAACACCTTTCTTCCAGCAGGAGCATAACTAATGAATTGTGGAGACTGTACTGGATCAGGGACAGATCTGTTTATCATCCAAACTGGGGTCAAGCAAGGAACTCTTATTACCCCAACTCATTTCTCCATTTTTTGACAGTCATCTTGGTTTTCATTAAGGACTGCTTTCTTTCTGGAATTGGCACTCAATACCAAACAGATGGAGGGCTCCTTAATCTGGGACATTTTCTGTCAAAGACCAAAGAACTTAAAAGATTGTGGACCATCCTTGTACACATGGAAGATAACCTCCAGACTGTGCTGGATCTTTTCAGAGAAGCTTAACAAAGTTTGGGCCTCTCTCTCAATATCGAGAAGATTAAAGTATTATATCAGTCTGCCCTGGGCCATGAATGTGATCCCTCTCTCCAAATTACTGTAAAGGACAAGACTCTGAAGGTTGTCAAGCACTTCTACTACCCTGATAGCCCAGAGAGTGAACACTGATGAGGCGATCCAGCCCACGATCTGGTGTACAAGTGCCTCCTTTGGGAATTTTTTTTCGTGTCTTTATTCATTGCAATCTCTAGAAAGGCACCAAGATCCAGGCCTACAATGCATTCATTATCCCCACTGTTCTATACAGATTTGAAATGAGGGTGATCTAAGAGCCTGGAAAAGTATCACCAACAATACGTCCAGAAAACCCTTGACATCAAATGGGAAGATCATCATACAAATGCCAGCATTGTTGCTGAAGCCAATGCTTCCAGCATTGAGTCAGTGATCCTCAAATACCAACTTTGTATGCGGATGTCTGACTTTCAACTCACAAAAGAAGCACTCTATTCCCAGTTTACAAATGGCCTGAGATCTCACAATGGCAAGAGGAAATGCTACAAAGACACATTGACAGTATACCTCAAAAAAATGGATGCCAACATCAAGACTGGGGAAGAGCTGGCTGCTGACTGAGTGCAATGGCACTGCAACCTAAACCATGTAGCTGTCCATTTTGAGGTAAAGCATCTCACCCTTGGAGCAGAGAGGAGAGAGTGGAGGAAAGAAAAGGAGATAAATCCTGGCTTACAGTCTACTCTCCTCTGCAGAAGGACCTGTAGCTTCTGTGGGTGGGTTTGTGGCTCAAAGATTGGGCGCTTAAGTCACCTCAAGGTTCATCAATAAGCCATGGTAGAGATCATCGTCAAATCAAGGGATTGCTGATGACAGCTAACAAATGAGTAAGAGTATCCAGATTTGGACCCATCCATAGAGTTATATAGCCAATAATTATTATAATCATTTAGTCCTTTATAAAAACAGATATTGTAAACTTGCTTGCTAATCAGATAAGAAGGTCTAAAAATGTGTATGGTTCTTTTATGTGGCTAGTATTGCAATGAAAGATCAATTAAGATTCACCAAAAAGATTTAACCATTCCTTTTTAATCAGAAGACGTTTCATGACAGCCTTGGTTTTGCTTGCTGTTGCCCTTCATCTGCAAAAACAGGCATGATTGGAAGGACCTCTCTATACACTGTATAGTCAATATTGGGGGGAAAAACAAAGCAAAACAAACAAACCAGTGATATCCTGTTAATTTGTGCCTTGATTACCATCAGTTTTTGAATAACTGAACTTGTATCAGACAGCTTTTTACTGAAATTTTAATTTCCCAATCAAGAAAATAATATTATTTTAGGTAACCCATAGAGTTCAGCCAGCCATGTAGCAGAACTAGATTCTGGGTACATATCTGGCTAACTAGTGTCTCCCACATTAAAAACAGGTCTTTTTGTAATTTGGAACTATGGATTCTTTTAAATAGTTCATCTCTCTGGTCCTCATTGGGATGTAGGGTTTCAGCAGCATTTGGCAGTGGGACATTTCAGCAGCAGTCATTCTCTCTGGTAGGGGGAGGAGAAGAGCAGGGGCTGCGATACAATGCTTGTAGCGGAGAAGTGGCGCTGGCAGGGTCCTAGCACATGCTCTGACCTGAGTTGGGTCATTCCAGCTGACAATCTGGAAAGGTTGCTAACCGTTGGCTAAGATGGTATCTGAGAACAAGCAAGATCTAGAGGGCAAGATCTAAAAGGTCATTACACAGTAACAGGATATGACTAGGAAATCTAATGAAAAGCTCTTTATATCCCTTCATCATCACTCTATTTTTCCTGCATGCATAAGAAGTGTTTAATTTTTATATTATATGGCAATGTAAGACTGCACCTTGAAAAGCCCATTGGCACTTACATTTCTGGAGGCAGCGATGAGGCCTTTTTCTTTTCAATAATCAAATATTTCAAGTTTCATATTGAATTGAAGTGCTGATCAGCATTCAAAATAACACTTTGACTCCAGGTGAGATCGTCTCCATCCTTTATCAGATGGATGAGCCAAGGTTCACTGTGATACAAAGACTGAAGGTAATGGCTGGGGACTAAAATGAAGTAGGGATCACATAAGAGTCCAAGTGAAAGAAAAGTTTTCCCCAGGTGAAATAAATGTTCTGTGGTATTTGCTTGGGTAATGAGCGTGAAAAGTTGAGATATATCGTACTAGATCTGTAACATTTTCGGTGGCAAAATGAGACTCAGAGAACAACTGATAGAAGTTTCCATTAACATTAATTTAGGCATCAAAAGAGAAAGGTGACAACACAAAGAAATTTGCAGTCAAAGATCTAAATTGTGTGAACAGACAATAATAAGGCAGAATTAAATAGCTGTAAAATGCATAGGTTTTGGTGCCTCTAGAGAACAGTGCTACAGTTCTTCCTGTCACTTGTCAGCAAACATCACACCAATAAGAAAATAGAAATCTGATACATTTGGAGCAGGAGAAAATAACTGATGGTTTGGGGTTATGTTTTAGTCTTACTTGGATTTAGGGGGAAAAACATGCTGAAGCGAGGGAGGCTAGTGAGAATTAAATACAAAGGGAGAATAATGGATGTGCTGCAATATGATACGAAGACATAATTGCACTCAGACTTGTGTCATATGAGGTAAACTCGTTTCTATGCATTGCAGGAAAAGCAGCAGTGAACTAAGAAACATTTTCACTTGAACAGAGTTCTAACTGCATTAGGTTTTCCATGCAGAAAGAGGAGCAGGACCAGCCAAACTGCTGAGCCACCGAGGTTATTTCCAGCTTTGTCGGAACATTGTATGTGACACGGCGATGTGGTGATACATTGAGAGAGATTGTTTTTGAGACATACTGGAAATGGAGGATGCTGTTGGTAAGAACAGAGATCAAGAGGAAAGCTTTCGGGTTGCTTTTTTAAATTTCCTTTTAACTAGAGAGGGCAAGTTACTAAATTCACCTTATTCACAAGTTTTTCATTTCAACTGTGGATAGTTACATTGCACTGAGAGGAGTGTCATGTGTTCCAAGCCCCAAATCAACAAAGCATTTAAGCACTCATTTAAGCCCATGTCTTTTCAGCAGAGGATTCAGACACAGACTTAGGTCCTATAAATAAATGCCTAAATTTAGGCTGAATATAGATGGTCTGTGAGTAAAGATTTTCACTGTTCTAATTAACAAGATACTCAAGCTAACTCTAAACAGTAAAGAGTATAGCTATTTTAGAAGAGAGAGCTTCTTGAGCAGGGCACTGTCCTAATGCAGCTATACACTGCTAATGGAACCTAGGCTAGCTCAATGAAAGCTGGCATTGTGCCCCATAGACGCACCATACAAGCCTGATTTGAAGCCCATGGAAACCAATGGGAAGATTCACATTGACTCCAAAAAGCTTTGGATCTGCCACTAAAAACAGTACAGGGCCTACCAGCAACTACTCTAATAAATATGTCAATGTTGTAGCCATGGGTGACTGGTGCCGCTTTAGTCAGGGTGGGGCACGTGCCCCCCCCCAACCACTCCTGGAAGTGACTGCAGTGCTTCATCCAGTGCTTTCACTCCCCAGCCTGTGCTAGCAGGGGGGCACTGGCATTTCCACCTGCCCCCCTGCCTGTCGCCTAAGCGGGAAGCGTGGCTTGTCAGGGGGTGCACCAGCACTGTCAGGGGGTGTGTGTACATCCCCATACACCCCCATATACTCCTTACGCATTGCCACTCTTGTAGCACTACTCAGGAGCTGTACAATAACCAGTGATTTTGTATGCATTCATCCTTTTTCAAACTTTTAAGGAGTTATTGCATGCAGTAAAATAAAAATATTTACAAACGATTAATTCATTATTTAATTATCAGAATGGTAAGCTGCACTGTTGTTTTCTTCCTGATTCTATTGGGGATGATTGCTTTATTTGTCATATTTGTCTCCTTTTTTTGTCAGCACACTAGACCTACAGGCACTCAAAGTGCAATGATGTCTTTAATTAATATTACATTTTCTCACATGGCCCCCAAAGAAGACACACACCTTGTTTTTGGAAGGCAGAATGTAGAAACAAGGATTTTTCTGGCTGAGTGTGAGACACAGGGTAAGTCCTCCTAGAAACATACAGGGCTCAGGAAATGTCACATCCCAGGAGACAGTCTGGATGAGGCAGCAGGAACTTTCTGATGTGGCAGGACAGCACAGAGTTAGGTCCTAGATCCTTGCAACAGAAGTAGCAAGACTGTTACTTCTTTACTATAAATAGTTCTTCACATAAGCGCCTGTAAATAATAATGCTGCTTCCTTACCACTAGCCTCATCAAGATACCATAGACTGCATGCAGCAGATCACTTGCCCTAAGCCAGCTCAGTTGTTGCTTCAGGAACGAAGGACAGTGCTCAGCCAATAGCTACTGCAAATTCCTTAGTAATTATCAGAGTGAACTCTGTGCTTTCTGCCGGCTGGGCAACAGAGAAACAGCAGCCATCTTGATAGCCATTTGAATACAGCATTTGCAGGCTTTTATTCCAGTTGAGAAAAATCAGCTTCCCTACTTAAGACATTCACCCCCATTTTGGAGAGTTGATTTGGGGGCAAAGGGTGTTTCTGGTATCTGTGTGAAAATGTTTTTGAGAAAATACATGAGCATTTTTTTAAACCTCATTTGTAATCTCCTTACTGATTTCCTAACTAATTCAGTAATTTTCCAATGCTTTACTCCAAAGCTTTTCTACCACACTAACACCTTAACTACTGTTTGGACTATTTGAACATCTGAATTAACCTTCGTTCACTTTTAGTACTTCAGACATGTGTAAATGATACTTGTAACCTTGGGCCAGGTTTCCCATTTCCCCTTTGTTCTTTCTATCCATTGTTTTACATTATTTAAACTTCCTGAGTTTTGTTAAAATTTGCACTGCTGAATTTCAACATCCTTGCTATCATCCATCTTTGGCTTTCTTAATCCATTAACTCATGGACTAACCATGCTGTGTTGACCATCTCCTAATAAAAGTTGGAGATAAGACTTTTGTCTCATCTCACTGTTTAGTAGTTAATAAATCTTACAAAAGATGCCTTTTTGAGCTGGAAAATTTTCCATTCTTGGTGTCAACCTAGAGGTGAATTGATTTGAACATTTTGAATAACATTAGCAATGCTGTTTTTGACATGTTTGATTGTGAAAAATATTTTCTGCATGTATTCCAACCAAAACTTTCAGGCTGGAATAATTTAAAATGATTGAAGCCAAAAGCTGCAAACATGGGACCAAATACTGTCCAGCTTCCTTACCGAAGCAGTGTAAATGAAATTCATTGAAGTAACTATATGTGAAAGACAATAAACTTGACCTCTGAAGATATCTGAGACTTAAAAATCAAGCCCAGCTTAAAAAAATTAGGTTTAAAAGTTTTATATATTTAGGACCAAATTCCAAGGTCCTTTTTCATACTTTTTAACAGAGCTAGCCTGTGGTGAGGCCTAGGGTAAGTAGGAGAGTAGCCATGAAAAATAATCTTTCCACAGCCTTTGGACTGGGATCAGCTATAAGCACACTGTTTATATATGCTTTCTCTTCTTGGTGTTGTCAAACTGGCCAGAGAAAAAGTGCTTTCTCTTCTTTGTGTTGTCAAAGTCTCAGGGCCCTTTGCTACTGAAAAGTGCACACTTATATACTGAGGAGTTTGGGGAGATATTGTGCTTACAGGATACCCAGAGTTTATCAGCACAGATAGAACAAAGGAGCTCTAGCATCAGAAGTACATGCTTCTACAACATAAGTTAAATGATTAACTCTAATAGCAGTAGTACTAGCAAGCTTTCTTTTTTCTGTGGACTAGTTGGGGCCTCGCCACACACAGTTAGCTAGTATACAACACTTAGAGTGTACTTACATTTTAATAACCTATGTTAGAATAAAGTCCAGAAAACCTTGACTTTGTGCTTTAAAATGAGATTTTTTTTTAAGAGTGCCATGTTAGCTTAGGAGCTGATTCACTATTACCTAACACCATTTTTACTTCAGAATAGCTTTATTAAAATTAGGGATATTAATTACACTGTTCTAAAAAGAGTAGAAAAGTAGGTCTCTATTGCCGGGGTGAGGACAGCATAACTGATTGGCTTGGCAAGTCCAGTTGATTTTTAGGGGGGTTTTATGTTAATGTCTCTTTTTCCATTAGAAAAAAATCCTTAATTGCTTTTTAGTCAGATGCTGTCCTTCACTAAAGGGTGGAAACAAAATAAATCATAATAACCACATTACCTGTGGCCCCTAGTGAGATAAGTAGACTTTTTTTTCCAATAGACTACAAAGGAGACTAAATCAAATAAATAAAACACTGGATCTTTTGTGTGTGTTGACCTGCTTGCCCCAGGATGCCTCCACACAGAGGTTCACTTTAAAGTTCAGCTGCAGGGTTCAGGCCGCTGGAATTTGTTCTGCTTTGCTGAAGGCTCGCAGAGCTGCATGCACCGAGGCAGTTCAAAGCTTAGTTCTGAAGCTTTCATTCAAAATTCCTAGCAAGAGCATAGTCATTTTCCATGTGCCTGTCAACACTCACATGGGCCCAGTTTCCTCAGGGAGGGGGAGAGGTGGTCAAGGTGGGGAAACATGGGACTAAATTTTCCTGCCTCACTTCAGCCGTATTAGTGAGATTGGAAAAGGAATTGACAGGCAGAAGATATTTAGAAGGATATTTGTCTGAGTTTTCACTCATATTTACCAGTTCTAGGAGGGCTAGCTGAGTTACAGCATACAGACCAGTCCTTAGTGTTTTTGGTATAACTTTATCAATTTAGAAATGTACAGAAATTAGCTATCCTGACTTCAGCAACTCTGTAATGGCATAACTGCATCCACGCTAGAGGGGCATATACCATTTTAACTATCTTGATTTCTAAACCAATGCAGGCAGAAGGCAGGGCACTTTATATACTAACTTATTCACAAAAGCATGAGCTTACACATGCTACCACCAGTTTTGTAAGGTGCCCTGCCTTCTGCCTAACTTTAGACTAACTTCTGCAGCTAAGTATCTCTCGCTAACCAATAAAGTTATAGGAGTGCAAGGAAAGTGTAGATCAGTTCTTAGTTAATATAATCTCTGTAAATCATAATTGGCAAAGAGAAACAAATAATACTGAACACAATAGAGTTCTAGTTTTAGAAGTAATCCTCAGACTGTCAACACTTCAGTCACTGCTGCAATATAGCACATGGAAATGTAGATGGGATTATAGTACAGTGCAGAGATACCAAAGGGCTTTGTTACACAGGATATGTGGTTTATTTAGATTGTAGTAAGCTGATTATGCTGTATTAAAAGTTAGAATATGTTCTGAGTAGTCACATGTTAATTCTTGCTATGATCTCAGCCTGCTCTGGACAGGTCTGGATCTGGCTGTTACTCCTCTCTCTGACATTGACCATGGCACCAGGAGCCACAGCTTGTATGTCTGCCTGTGAGGATGTGCAACCCCTATACCAGAGCCCATGCCCTCCCCACCACATGCCAAGGACTTCTTAGCCCAGGAGCAGCCCAGCAGGCAAGCTGGGTCTCTACCACTAGTGGTAGGCAGAGGAAACACTAGGACCCAAGCTGCCCTTGCCACTGGATCCTTACCTATGGTTGAATTCACAGGGTAAGTTGGTTCTTTGCAGGTGGCAGTTTTGAACTGGCACTGGTGCAATGCTTGAGGCTGGGATTGACAATCAGCTGCTTGTTGGTCCCGGTCTCAGCACCATGTGGGAGTCTTGAACTTTTATTAACTCTGTGGAGCAGTCCCACAATAGCTTAACACATACTTAATATGATCTGGACATATGCCTCCTGTGACAAGTTGTAACTGCTGTGATGTGATGATACTTCACGCGTATTTTACTGCTTGGACGCATGAATGTTCATGTTTTAATTGCAGTAATATAACGTGTAACATGGTCCTAAATTGCCTCTAAACAGCTTACTAGTACCTTTAGGCAGAGGACAGGGTAGAGGTGCACCTTATAGACTGACTGAATCAGATATGCACATGTTTTTACGAACAAGGGCTCACATTGGATAAAATATATATGGTGAATTTCTACGTTGCCTTCTGCCTAACTTCAGACTACCTATTTCTCTCTATTAGTAACTTTGTTCTGCTAGTCCAACAGAGAGCTCAGTTTGGGTGCCAAAGCCTGCCTGGGAGGTAGGGTAAATACTTGGGGATTTAGCATGTACTGAATTCTACGCTGCTGCAATTAAATTGTTATGAATACCTGAGCTAACCTAAATCTTCAAAACAAGGCAGTTACAGCATTATTGCTGTGCAGACATGCTCTAAATATGCAGAGACTTGTAAGGCTATTCTTGTAACACCAATCATATTCTCAGGCACAGAGATTACTGTTGAAGTTTTGCTTGTTTGAGCTTTAGGGTCAAGCCCTATTATTTCATCTTTGACTCCTAATAATACTAGTCCTACTCATATTTCTGGGCTACATTCAGGGAGAGGATCCCCACAAAAAACTTATTGTCCTACTCCATGCCTGGATGCCACAGAAGGCTCTCTGTAGATTTGTAATGAAACAGAAGTGAAGGAAGGAACGATAGGGAAGGAGAAGAAGGTAAGGTGCAGGTTAGACACATTCTCTCATTAACTGTGTCACACCCAGCTGATGGTTTCTCTGCCTTCCTTTCAGGAACAGGTAGCAGAATCACATTGACACCACTCGGGCCACAGCTTTAAGGATCAAGAAGGCTCATCAGGCCTCAGGTCTGGCAATTATTGCTAGCACTACTGAGCACCCATAGGAGGAGGTAGAGCATGAACATCACTCTTTCCCTCAGTAGACTGAACCATGCTTGGAGGACACAAATTGCTGGCAGAGCTCAGGCAGCAGAGAGAGAGTAGATGGCAGCAGAAGGGTTTTTCCAGTAGCTTCATGACACCAGCTTTCCAAATGATAGATGTTTTGCTACTAGAATCTGTCTTCTGTTGGTATAACTACAGTCTTGGTGGCGTGGCAGTGGGGGCTCCCTGGCACAACTAGGTTGATTAGGGGGGGTATGATTTTTTTAGACCTTTACCCAGTAAAGCTATGTTGGCCAAACTGTGTAGTGTAGATCAAGCCTTTGTGCACTTTTTCAGTGCACCTGGAGGCATGCTGCTTATTCCCGGCCTCTTCAAACACTACTGCTGGGCAAGATGTCACTTCTTTCCTTTGCATGCTCTTATCATCATACAGTATACTATATATCTCAAATCCTTAATTTGGTTCCAAGCAGCTGTATTCTTTCTGTTGTCTTCAGGACCTGAGGGTTGATCTATACTACAAAACTTTTCTAGCATAGTTGCACTGCCTTGGGGCAAGATTGAGGGGAAGGGGGAATCATGTGCTACTATGCATCCCCTTGTGTGGATACAGCTATGTCAACAGAAAGGCATGGCATCAGGGCAGGACAAAGACCTGAGCTGGTATGGGCTTCTGGTGCATAACCATTATATTTTTGAATGATTGGCATAAAATGAGCCCTTCCATGGGACCCTTTAACAGTAAACCCCACTGCCACCGACAGAAAATAGCTTCTGTTGGTTTCACTTATGTTGTTCAGGAAGAAGGAGTAGCCACACAACCAGAAAAAAAAGCAGGCCTTTTTTCTTCAGTGAGGGCTCTGCTGACATAGAGCTACAGAAGCGCTAAGTAGCAGACACAACCTGGTCATTGCAGTACAGTACACAGAGTACATGCTTTGCACCTCTGGCATTTGACATTTTGCTTAGGCACTGTCAGTCACTGAGAACAGCAGTGCTGTGTCTTGATGTAATTCACATGCAAAATTAGCATGTGCTTCATAGAGAAATAAACCCCTGATTTAGTGGTATTTCTTTAATGCGTAACAGAGGACATTACAGCCTCAACACAAGTGAGGGTGCAAGGCCAACTGCAGGTAACAAGGATCTCTTGCAGCTGGTGCAGCCTTTGTTTTATTATCACTTACTGACATCTGCTGGCTATAGCATGAATTATTTCTGAAGGCTTTATTGAGTGGAGACTTTAAGTGAGGCCTGCGACTGAAAGAGAGCAACATGCAGGGCTCCAGCCAAGCGTTCAGTGTCTCTGAATTAGACAAGTCTCTGCACACTTAGCCCAAGGTGGCGGATTGGTATCAAGAGTGAGGGGATCACCGAAGCACTGGTGTACCCAGACCCAGCAATGCTCTGTCTCCCACAGGGTCTCATGTTCAGGGATGAAGCTCTGTGGGACAGTACATTGTACTGGAATATGATTGTGGGGGTTGGGGCACAGAAATCAGACCTGTCTTCAGTCTTTCTTGCTGTTCTTTGTTTCCCATGAAAAGCTCCTTAATTCAGGGGCACATCTACTCCCTTGCTTGTTTACTCCAGCTGGATGCTGAAGACACACGCGGGTAGTGACAATACCAGATTAAGATTTATTGGAGCCCTAGGCAAACAGAAAATTGAAGACCCCTACCAGGTGAGGGCAGGTTCCCTCTGCACCTACCAGGGGGCTGCAGTTGGCCCTGCTCCACCTCCTCCATGCATCTAGGACACTGGCGATGTGTAAGGGATGCACGTGGATGCACATGCACCCCCTGAGTGTGGCGGTACACCCCCTACAAAAAGGCACTGCCAATAGCAGCGCCTGCAAGCAGTCACCGCTTGCCTCCTCTGCTGCTGACACTGCTGGTGACGTCTGCAGGTGGTCAGCTGTCACTGCTGGCCACCACTGCCGCTGCTGGTGGCATCTGTGGGTAGTCATGGACCGCTGGTCGACACTCGCCACCCCTCTCTCCGCTTGCTGTCAGCAGTGTCAGCGGTGTCTGCAGGAGTTCCCAGCTTACTGCTACTGCACTCCCACCGCTGCTGTGGCCCCGCAGCCACCGAAGGCACGTGTCATTCATGATCTGGGGTGAGCCAAGGGCACACGCACTGCTGAAATGAAGGTGGCCCCAGCCCTGGTCCCAGCTCAGCCCGGTCCCTCTGCCTGGTGGGTATTGTGCAGCTGGAGCTGTGGTCCTCCAGCACCATGGAACTGGTCAGGGCCAGGGCTTGCCTGGGGGGGTGGACATGGGCTCCTTGCTGCTCCCTACTGCCCACCTGCCCTTCTGTGCCCCAGCAGAGTAGGGCTGTCCCATCCTGTCCTGTCCCAGTGGCACTGGTGCTGGCAGCCACCTGCAGATGGCAGGGAGCAGGAGTGGGGCCACCCATGGGATCAGATAGCCCTTGGAAACTGCCACTGCCGACAGAGAGCTCCATGCCTGCCCCTAGCCCCTGGCCCTGGCCCAGCTGGAGGGGAGGAGGCATATGCTGCCCACTCCAGGTGTCCGTGGCCAGGATGCCTACCTGGCCTATGCTACCCCTAGTGCCCCAGGGGGCTCCTGATTGGCAGGGGCACCTGGGCCCAGGCCCTGTGGGCCCATGCATTAATCTACCCCTGCCTGTTGAAGGAACAAGCTGTGCAGAAGCTGCAGGTTTCTCTGTAGAATCTGCTTTGGGCCAAAGCTGCAGAACATCTGGCTCTACCTTTCCCACTTGACCAACTATCCCCCAACCACATGCTATTGTAAAGGGGACCCCTCCCTGTGAAGGCATGTTGCACCCATGACTAGTATCTCCCACAGTAATAATGCTTAGCACCTTAGTGATACCTCCCAAATGGGGATTTCATGGAGAGCTCAAAGAAAGCGAGTAACTTGCTCAGCCTTGCACAGTGAGCCAGTGGCATTACTGGGAGCAGAAGCAAAGCCCTGCTCCAGCCATAGGTCTTTCAATTGCACCTTAAAAATGTTTGCAAATTAGTGCTCTGAGATGCCCTGGCAGGCAAAGGTGTGTTTTACAGATGAGACAACTGACACAAAGTTTAAATGACTGTCCAGTATGGAGCTAGTGTCAGGGTCAGGATTATTACCTTGGAGTCCCCATATCCTAAGTTTGTGCCAGACACTTGGGCCAGGAGTATGGTTGTCACCTTATTTCTAATTCAAGTAATTTATCTGAATGTACTTAAGGTAACATGCATATTCTTAACTCATCTTTTAGGACCTTTATTTACAGCTGTGGGGTGGCAACAGAGAAATTAAGCTTCTATTATTTCAAATCTGATGTTTGCTTAATCTCTCTATGCTCTATGCTGAAACTGTATGGTTTCCTGTTGATTGTATGATTGTATATCACCTCCATACCACTAGCAGAGTCTCTGCCTCACCAGAAATGTCACTCTGTAATAGCCATGTTGTAGGATAGTCTGAAAATGAAAGCTGCATTTAAACAAATTAAAAAAGACAACCCAGTTTATGGAAAGATATGAATGAGGTGAAAGAAGTCCTTTTTACTTCATTGTACATTTTTTGACTGAGCTAGAAGAAAATAAAATAATCACACTGATTTGCATGAATATGCAGGCAATAATCACATTGTTTCTCTCCATGCAGGAGCTGATCAGCTTTGTATTTCAATCCTGTCTGTACCTTAAAAAGACAACAAGACACCTGGTAAACAGACAAACTCCTCCTCTCTGATAAGACTGATGAAAGAGGAGACTATTTTAACCAGGAAGGTATTTTGCACTTCTTTCAATACAAAACATAGAATTAGCTTTCCATGTCATGACACTGAGAGAACTGATATTTGAGTTTACCAACTAGCTAGTATCTAACAAGGAATCTGTCATATCAAGAATTTATACATCACCAAGAAAAGGGAAGTCAGCATATTATAACACCTTGGGGAGAAAAAACATAAAATCATAAGGTCTTTGCCAGTGGGAGTCATGGCTGAAATATATTGTGAATAAGCAGACAGTGTGGATTGATATACAAGCACTTCTGGCCATTCCTATCAGAAATGATGCACTGTATGTGATTCACTGATTCAAGCCAAATGATAAGCACAAAGAAATCATGAGCTGTTCAAAGGAAGCTTTCAGTATTCTCAGAACTCAGGCAGTCATCTCATAGGTATGCACATCTGAATCATGTGGACTGTCCCATTTCCAGAAAGAATCCACTAAGAAATAGCACCAAGAAAAGGACCTGAAAAAGCACCTTTTCCCATAGAAAACTTACAGAGGAGCTAATTCTGAAATTCATTTTCAAGTGAACAGTTTGCAGGACCTGTCTAAAATACTACGCTAAATGGGAGAGCACACACATACACACAGATTAAAACAGTCTACTGTAAAACATTATATGTATTCCCATTGATATTAAGATAAGAAAAGAAAGGTATTGTGGCTAATACCAAAAATCAGTATGACCCTGATTTGCAGAGGTGATAAGCCCCAGATTGCAAGTAAAATGATGGGACTTTGGCCCTGGTGAATAACAGGTCTTGAGGTTGAAAAATATTTAAACTCTTGAGGCATTATTAGGTGAATTCTGGATCAGGTGGTCTCCACTTAACCAAAAATTGTAACATGGTTTTGTAGATGTGATTTTCTACATACAAAGTTATACATTATATAGAAAAGAAATCAAAGCCAATATTTCAATTGCACTCTAATACTCAGGTAATGTATAGGCATAGGTATTTACTCTTAAGTTTACAAAATTACCTGCTTCTAATTGGTTAGTACAGTAAGTGAAAGTAATGCTGTCTAACATATCTGGTGCCTTGCATTGTGGTAAGAAACACTTGCCTGTTGATATGTAGTCTCTATTCTATTTATTAAGCTTATTCTTTGAAGTGGCTTGCGTTAGAAATTTCAGCAAAATCCTTAGAGAAGGAGCCTTAGAAAATAATGGGCGAGAGACTGCAGAAAGACATCGACTCATTGTCTTTGTTAGAGAAATAATAAGTCATGGTAGGTTTTTTGTCTGGGTTGGCCATTCGCTTCAAGTGACTAGCCATTTGAATAATGTGTAAAAAGCTCTCTGCTAGCAAGAGATGGCAGTGATATATATGTTACTTTTACCATGCATCAAATACCTGGAAATCCAACTTTTAGTCAGATCAACAATTTTGATTTGGTGCTCATTCATCTAAAATCACTACAATCTTACAGTACTTTTCTTACTGTCTTTCCATATAGATATTTGGACGCTTTAGAGAGTTTTCACAGCTCACAGTATGCCTTAGATTATTTCAGTAGTATTTTTTTTAATTTTGATGAGGCAAATAAACTATATGCTATGCCTGGCAAACCAAGAGTTAATAAAACCTTTGTCCCAAGCCAGCCAGAGGCTCTACAGCTGCCACTAGCAGCCAAGCAATTAGGCTTGTCAACATCCCTCAAATAAACTCCTGCAGTATGATCAAACCCCATTGTTACCTGATCCCCCAGAGGCTTAGGAGGTTATAATATCAGGGCTGCAAGCTGCAAAGAGCTGTCTCTGTGCTTTCTTTTTTTTTTTGATTCTGGCTAAGCCATCCCTTAATTTTCTGTTTTGAACTGTGGCTGAAGAAAGCTTTATCTTTTTGGAAAGGACGAAAGCTAGACTGTACACCAGCCTGGTAGAGAGAGGTTATAAGTGTATGTCCAGTGGAGGGGCTCTTCTTGTCATTTGGTATTAAAGGTGTAACATATCTTAGCAGACAACCTTAAAAATTAAGGGGTGAGAGCAACCATCTTAAATAGAAAAGCTTCAGACTAAAGAATGATATATTCCTGACCTGCTGCCAAGATTTATTTGGAAGATTAAGTTCATAAGAATATACGAAATACCATTTCCTGGGTCAAACTACAAGTCTAATATCCTGTATCTCCTACTCCTTTCATTCATCCATGCACATCTACAGGCAGGGCTTCTCTGGGCAGCATCTTGAGTTCTTTAGATATGTTTGAGGGGCGGTGGGTGCTAGTCAGTGTTCTCTAGCTGATGTTCCCCCTGAGAACTCTAGTCCCTATTCCTGTTTTTGTCATAATTTGTCCCTAGCTGTTTTGCAGTTAGAAACCTCCTTCTGACCACTGAGAGGGGCTTGTAGTGTCCTGGTGGGTCTTGGCCTACTTAACAAATAAACCTGTATCTCACACTGGAAGAGATGGGATGCAAATGGCAAGAGTATTTATGTATGTCCTCTACAGATTGACCTGTCACCTACCTCTCTTTCCTTGCAGTTTTCAAGATTTATTGGGGGTATTATTATTACCTAATTTGCAGGTATTTAAAATGACAGTCTCACTATCATGTTAAATACCTACCTATCCTGCATGACTTTGTCTAATGTTCTTTTGAACCTGATTAAATTGTTGTCTTTACAACATCTTGTAACAATGAGGCTAAGAACAGACGATGCATTTGTCCCTAGACAAGTTGCGGCTGTGTTTGTCTGGAAAGGAAAAGACGTGAGATTGGTGGTGCCCTTTCAGTCAAGGTTTACTGAGTAGCTGAATGCACTGCCACTTTTCTGCCATTGATCCAATAATGCACTCCCAGAATAACTGTTCAGATGCACTTTGCAGTGTTCTAGGACAAACTGTTTACACTTCTTATGCTGCAAATTTTTTTAGTGTGTGTTCTGGGACAATGGATATGGATATTGGGACAGCTGCACTTTGTCCTGGGAGAAAATGGTTTCTTCTGTGAAAATGTGAGGTCTGTTCATTGCCTGAGTTCCACATGTTCATTACATGTGGTGTAAGAAAGAACTCCCTC
Organism: Caiman crocodilus; assembly: GCA_030014935.1. Classification (NCBI taxonomy): domain Eukaryota; kingdom Metazoa; phylum Chordata; order Crocodylia; family Alligatoridae; genus Caiman; species Caiman crocodilus. The sequence continues at coordinate 67,940,793 of JAGPOW010003648.1, forward strand.
TTGTTTCTTTTAAACCTGCTTCCTAATAATGTCCTTGTAGGTCCCTGTTTTGTTTCTAGTTTAAGTTTTGTGAAAGTAATGTCTTCCCTATTTACTTGCTATTGCTGGACTTCATGGATTTACATTTGCTAAATAAATACCTAGAAGTGCTAACACTCTGCAGCACATTTGAGAGGATCTCAAAGTATTGCTGGTGTGGGTGAACCATGAACTTATGCAGTGGCATAATGGCATATTCTGTTTTGTTTTCAATTCCCTTCTTAATAATTCCTAACATTCTGTTTGTTTGGGGTTGCTTTTTTTTTTTTTTTTGGGGGGGGGGGAGGGCGTAATGCTGGTTAAAACTGAATTTTTTTTTTATTAAACAATCCAAAAAAATTAAAAGATTTTTTTAT
>JAGPOW010003648.1:67941287-67963226 GCA_030014935.1 Caiman crocodilus
TTTTGGGGGGGGGGGGAGGGCTGAATGCTGCTTAACTCTGAATTGATGTTTTATGAAACTATCCACAATAATTCCAAGATTTCTTTCTTGAGTAGTAACAGCTAATGTAGAGCCCATCATCGTGTTTCTTTATCTCAAGTTATTTTTTTCTCCTGTGCATCACTTTGCCTATATCAACACTGAACTTTATCTGCCATTTTGTTCCCCATACACTTAATTTTACAAGATCTTTCTGCTGCTCTTCACTGTCAGGTCTGTTTTTTACCACTTTGAATAATTTGGTGTCATCCACAAACTTGGTCAGCTTACTATTCACCCCCCTGGTTTCCAAATCATGTATGACTATGTTAAATAGTGTAGATTTTTGAAAGACCCCACAGCTTACCTCCTTCCATTGTGGGAACTCACCATCTACACCTGCTGTTTTTTACTGTTCTTTAGCCAGTTACTTTAGTCCATGCCCCTAATGCCATGACAGCTTAATTTAATTAAGAGCCTTTGGTGTGAGCCTTTGTCAAAATCTGTTAAAAAAATCCAGATACACTATATTGACCAGATCACCCTGGTCCATATGCTCATTGATGCCTTCTAAGAACTCTAGGAAATGTGTGAGGTGTTCGTGACCTCCCTTTACAGAAAGCCTTGTTGATTCTTCTTCAGTGAGTCCTGTTCATCCATATAATGGACACCCTATTTTTTTAATTATGTTTTCAACCAATTTTCCAGCAAAAGAACTTAGGCTAACCAGTTTGTAATTCCCTGGATTCCCCTCTCAAATCTTTTTTGAAGATTAATATTGCGTAGGCTACCATATAGTCTTCTGGTATAGAGCCTGTCTTTTGGTGATAGGTTACCATTCAGTTCCAGATCTAGTAGCCATACACATGTTGAGGGGTAGCTCTTGGAGTCGTGTGATGATGTCAGAATTTCAGCTTTTATTTTTTTTATATTTATTTATATATTTAAATGTATATTTAGCCCTCTCTATTGAAGAGAAGAGATGAAAACATGAGCTGAGTGATGCAGTGACATCTCCCTGCACTGATAGATGGCTTAAAACAACACTTCTGGAACGTAAAAATGCTCCAGTGCGTTGCGCTTTCTTTTTTCTACTCAGTTCTATACTTAAGCCTCTTCTTCTGGGAAGGACGTTGGGTAGGCACTGGCATCACCTCACTGGCATGAGTGGCATGAGATGGGATTGCCACAATATTATGGTTCTGCTATGTAGTGGTGCCCTGGGTGATAGAAGCATGTGGGGCAATGCCAGAGGCTGCAGTGCTAGTGGTGGCAACAGTGGCAGGCCATCAGTGCAGGGGCTGCTATCTCTATGTTTTTCCCTTCCCGCAACTCAGCCCTTGGGCCTGGTACCCCCATCGCCCCCCTTGATGATGCTACTGCTGCTACAGCAATGTGAAGAGAGCTCTGATTTCTATGGGACATTCTTCAGTTTGTATGGGTAGAAGATGTGTCTTCAACCCTCTGGGCTCTGGATTTCATGATGGCAAGACAGACTGTGGAAGCCCCATCCAGTTCCCCACTCCCAAATTGACCTAGGTAACAGGACAGGAATACTGTGTGGAGCAAACTGTTAGTTTGTTGGAGTGGATTGTTTATATTATTTACCTGCAGAGAAACCCAGGGAGAATGTCCCAATGTTTACCAGCTGTGTAACTAAGGCAGAGTGAGGAGGGCACCAACGTCAAGCACTGATTTGGAGGGGGCTCCAACACAACAGCCCCCAGACAGCCTGGGCAGTGGTAGAAGCATCCAGGCTGTTACAGAAGCAGCTCAGCACACTCCCAGCCCCTCTCCAGCATATTTGCCCAGGTTACCAAAATAGCTAGTTTCACCTTTGACAGAAACATGGCATACATGCCTCAATGTACTGAGACAGATTTTCATATGTGCTGTGCCATTTCCTTCTTGATCATCCCATTGTCTCCTTATTGTGTGTGACTTTCTGCTTAATTAAATTTCCTGGTCTTAAATCTAAGCAAACAGACTGAAAATTCTGTATACCATATACAGAAGAAGATAAAAACCGGAAGAGTAGGTGAGTATATTGTATCTTTATATGATTTCCTCATTTTCATCTGGGGTAGGTTTTTTTTTCACTCCCTGCTCTAATATTTTAGATAGTGTTTTTGTGAGTTAAGTCTTGCTCCTTTCCAGATGTGGCTGCATTTCTATGGATGGTGAAGAGTTTCTTCTATGTATAACTTGAAAATCAGTTTAAGTATTTTTGTGGATGAAAATTTATTGTGAATCTCTAGTGAAATCTACAGTGATAATCTATTGAACATGACCAGTAAAAAATAATTCCTACATATTTAAGTATAGAACTGGAAAAATATCTGGAAAATCTAGGGATACTTTTGAGATACTGAGGTCTCTTGAGATACTGAGTTGCACTCTGAAGGTGTTTTTAGTACAGATTTCACTCTTTCTAAACATTCGGACTCCAAATTACCTCTGATTGAAAAATGCTAATTCTCTCTCTTAAATTATTTTTTTTTAATATCAGCATTACCTATATAAATTCTTTTCTTTTTTAATGAGAAAGCAACTCCTACTTTTCAGTAAAAGTGTTTGGATTTTTATGCCATTTTAGTCCCTAATAACTGGGTTACGTTTTTGTTTTTTTACAGAAAACTGAAAAACATCACTTAAAAAATTCAGTTCCCTGTTTCTAGAGGTGGATTACTTTTTTTGACTAAATTGTAAAATTTCTGGATAAATGTTTATTGTGTGAGAAAAGATGTTTTCATGAAAAAATGTGCAAAAGGCACAACAATGCATGATACAGGAAAGAAGTAGAACTCATGTCAAGATAGAAAACACTCAGCACACAAAGCTATTCTCAAGAAATAAGTAACAGACTTTTGATTCAGGCAGATGATGTTTACAATAAACATGAACACTACTAACCCTTTTACATGGAAAGAAGAGGCTGACCCTTTAATACCGCAGCTGTGATTTATTCACTTTCATTGTAACAGGATGACTCTCAGTGTTCAAATATGCTTTTTTTGAGGTTTGGGAAATTATATTGTATCAAGGCCAATGCTGAATTGCAAACTCATTTTCACTCCCCCCCGCAAAAAATGGTTTGTGTTATTTGTAAATGTAACAATAACAAAGATTCAAAGGTCTATTACTCAGCGCCTCTTGATTTCCCTGTTTTATTTTGTGCCCCTTATCGATACTCTTCAGAGCTCAGGGCTGAAGCTACATAATGGGAGCCTGGAGACATTGTCTGCATCTCAACTAGGGTCTTGGCATTTGGTAACAACACCAGGTTGTCTTTTTTATTATTATTCAGAGAAAAACAGCTGGTGAGTATTTGAGTGTTCAGTGGTGACAGAGAAGTTGAACTGGCCCTGACTCCTGCTCTAGAAACAGTTACCAGATATTAGTACCGGGGAGTCCTCAGAGCTAAACATGACAAGAGGAGAAAATAAATGAAAAGCAAAATTAGAAAGCGAGAGAGAATATTAGATTTTCTATCCGCCAGCAGTTGAATATTACTTAAAAGGCTCAGGATTAGTTTTTACTGGTGAGGTACCTGTCTTTAAAATTATGTTTATGTTTTGCATGACAACAAAACCTTCCCATTGACCCACAGGCCTCTCTGATGTAAATCTCATGAAACCCCTCAATACTACAATGATTGATTAATGATGAAATTAGCTGACATGCCAATAATTGTTATTTGACTGGTTGATTTTTTTTTATATTGCTCAGGGAAAAAGTCCTGCATGTTTCTGATGCCTGGAGACATATAATTCGTGACAAAAGGGGAATCTCTGCAAAAGAGATTTTTTTATACTGCCTTTGCCAGATGCACATAATAAATGTGCACATTGACTATATATTAATACATTAGTCTGTCATTCAGATGAACTGACACATTTATCTAATCCACTAATACATTTTACTCAAGATCTATGGTAGAGATATTATTGGCAGGCTCCAAAAAACTTAAATACTCTTCTCTCATTGTACTTTATGTCCCCCTCCAAAATGTAGACTCTTTGATTTTGCTCTTTACAAATGCCTCTGTTACATCTATCACAAATAAAAACTGTTCATGGTATTGCTAATGGATATTTCATTTTTTTTCATACGTCATGAATCTGTTGGTTAAGCATTTAAATTATCACTAAATTCACAAATTTGTATTGTTATAATATGAAGCCATTTATTTAGTTATACATATACATACAGACATACATGCACACATATATGTATATATGTATATGTGTAGGTGTATATATGTATATATGTACATCTAAATAAATGGCTTAATTTTCAAAGGTTCTATCATTGACTTGAGAGGGCACTACAGGAAGCTTGGTATAAAAAGAAATTGGCTCCTGGACCTAATGGAACAGAGAAGAATGCTTTAATTTAAAACAACATTAAAGAATTTAAAAATAGTACTGAAATATACCAAATGGTGATTTTTCCCTTCTTGCCGTCTGGTCCCTACCATTCACTGACACAGGCAATTCCCAGATCAGTTCTGGAGCCCATGAATTTCTTTGAAATACATAACAGTTTCCAAAGCACACACAACTACATGTGCACACACCCATCAAAGTGTGTAATAACTTTCTGTAGATTTCACCTTACTTTTTTCCAGTGCTCTTTTTGTCTTTGTGGGTGAGAAATACAGAAGATTTTTTTGCTTTTAACTTCCTAATATTTGATATCATACTGAGACAAGAGTGCTGCTTACACATTGGGTTAGTTTATGTCCCATGCAACATACCATAAAACACAGAACAATTTGATAGAGAAGAAAAAAACAAACCATTTTGTTTGATGTCTGAGACCTGAAAAGAAAAAATATGGTCAGCATATACCTGAATTAAATACTTATTAGGCAATTAGCTGATTGTTCTTGTGAGGTACTGACAAAACAGTGATACCCACAGTCAGTTTGGAAGTATGGGGATTTAAATCCCAGCACTCAAGTGCAAATACATTCCTATACCTCCTCTTTGATATTTTCCATGGTTCAGGTAAAAAGATAAACAAATGATCTGTCTTGATCATTTATTCCTCAAATACTGGTGTCAAGGAGTAGTAAAGCATCACAAGGGAAAAGTCTATATGAGAGTATTCCCAAATGGATTTGTGTAGAAATGGATAATTAAGTTATGATCAATTAAAAAACAATCAGTATAACCAGCAACTGGAAAACAAAACGCAATAAAAGGCTTTCACTGGTATCACATTTTAAATGATATTTCCCTGCTATTAATAATTAGTACTGTTTTAGCTCACATTATAGATTATATTTTATCTGTTTCTCCTTATCTCTATTAAAAAACACACATACTTACATTTATATAGCTATTTGCATGCATAATGCTATAAAATAATGTGTTATTTACTACACAAAAGGCTTAAGAATCTTTGTCTTCCAGAAAGATAAATCGTCAAAAAAAATACCCCTAGTATAAAAGAAAATGAAACTTAAACTATCCTCAGCAAACATCTCTGGTAAAGCTTCATTAGTATGTATTTTCACATCATTCAATTAGCCAAAATACATACAAATGCTAGCAGTGCTGTTCCCTGCTCTGGGAGTGTCAGTGAAGCTTTAAACAGATCTGAAACAAAATTGCATAAATGGCATGTAAAGCCCTGTGCATACAAAGATACCTTCAGGGTTCTAATAAATTCATGAAACTTTTTAAAGTATGATTTCCTAGCAGGCAATCACTTTTAATTAACAGGATCACCTACAGCAACACATGTCCTTCAAAAACTTACATTATTTTTTCTTTTTGAATTTCAAAGTTTCTGTAGTAAAAGTTGAATAGCTGAGTAGCTTAACCTCAAAAGGATTGCAGGCTTTTATGACAGTTATAAACCACTGTGGTGCCTTCTTTATAAGAAGAAAAGATTCTTAACACAACAGAGAAAGAAGGAAATCTCTTTTTAGTCATAGCTAGAAGCAAGCATTTCCTCCAAAGGTCAGAAAACTTTTCTTCAGTTAAAGAATAATTTTAAGGACATTGCAGCTACTTGTACAAGTAATCTCTAGTAATTTGCCATATGAATTAAACATATAATTTTCAGTATTTATTATTCTGTGCATTGTAGAATTCTCTTTTTCTTGAGATGGCTTTGTAGGGTTTTCAGTGCATACTTTCAGTAAACATGGAGGTAAATTGGTGAAACTGGCTTCCCAGATGGGACTTGATCTACAGAGGGCAATAGAAAGGCCTTGTCTTTTTTTCAAAACTATATTAATTTATTGAGCTTATCATACAGGGCTATTTCATTGAGGGGATGGTTGCTATTGCTCCAAAGGCTTGTTCCCCAGGATTGGGCTAATCTCCTGATCTACAGAGCTAGAATGACAAAATATTGAGAAATGTGTAGAAGAGCAAAAGCAGAGAAGTATGCATGACAAATCATTAGAACCAAAGACAAAACTCCCATGGAGCCCAAACCCATTCACCTCCTTACCTGTTTGAACAATTCCTTTGATATCAGGATGTGATAAAGATGATCACGATTTGTCCCATTTCTTTAGGGAGAAGTATGAAAAATGAAAGCCTTATTTTGTCTTTTCAGTCTAGGAGTTTTTATGGGTTACTATGAAGTGGCTGTCATGTCTTCTAACAGCAACCCTCATTTTCTTTGCTTGGGTCTAGTAATTTCATTCATTCCACCATCTTTAGGAATCATTAGAACATAAGAATGAACCAGGTGTTGAATTTGAATATAATGTGGGTGAACAGTCAACTTTATATCAGCAGATGTGCCTACTGAGAGTATGAGATCATATGAAAATATGGAAGATATTCTTAGGCCTATTTTCTGACTTGAAAAAGACCAACTTTGATAAATATCTGGAAGTGTGGAGAGGAAGAGTAATTAAATCTCTGTCATCCTTCCTAGTCTCACTAGGAAGTATCTTATAGATTTAGCAAAGAGATGGAAAATCTTTTCAAGGCCCAAATGTGTAGGCATCCAAATCCCCTAGGAACCTTTGAAAGTCTCTCCCAAGAAGGAACTCTATGGCATAAGCAGATTTCTGAGGAACAAATCAAAAGAGTGAGGCAGAATATATATTAGTCAAACAGCATTTCTATTGAACAGAGCATTGACTTTATAATGAGCCAAATAAATTGCTGCTTTGTAATAAATATGTGAGGACAAAGTCTAATGTCATGCAAGTACTGCTCCCATCTAAATGATCACCTTACATCATTATGCAGGTTTTTATACTGAACCCATCGCTCTGGCAGATGAACACCTTCCACATTGATATACGGCTAAACTCTACACATATTACCTCTTGTACCTCAGCAGTGGACAAAGCATCCATTCACAGCACTCCCACACCCTGCAGTGTTCAGCCCACCCTCGCTCCTTGGCTTCATGCCTCCTCCTGTCTCCATCCACCTGGAACAGGCTGCTTCTCCTCACCACCTAAGCACGTTCTCTCTCCTCTTTGAAATCCATCTGTTCAGCCATTCTTTCTCCTTGTTAACAATCCCACATTCTCTCTTCCCCAAACTGTTGTCTTGCAAGTGTCTAGTTTTTGGTGCAGGAAATATTTGCCTGGAATGTACTGAATGCCTGAAGTTGACTTCAGCCACAAGTACTTTAGATCAGTCTTATGTATGTATACACTTATCACAGCATCCATTAAAAGAGAGGAAAAGCAGTGCAGTGGCTTGTGTGAAGCGAAATCCAGGAAGTATGAGCACTCTTCTCAGTGCTGCCACTGACTGCCTGTGTGCCTTTGAGTAAGGCACCTCTCTGTGGTCTAGGAGTCTGCTTTTCCTTCAATCATTTTTCTCTTTTGTCTGTTTAGATGGCAAGCTCTTAGGAGCAGTTGCTATTTCTCACTCTGTGTTTTTGACAATACCTAGCACAAAATTTCATTGATTTTGGCTGAGGACTGTAAGGGCCATCATAACACAAATAAATTAATTTGTTCTTAATAATGTAGCATTTTGTTACATGTAGGGTGCTAAGGTTTCATTGCCTAAAAATTCAAAGAAAACTTTAGCAATTGTACAGCAATTGTCAGTCTAGAGTAACAGATATTTCTAACAGTTCAAAATATGAGTTTTGCCATTGTTTTATTGGAAGTGGTAGTCCCTTCTGTCTCTGAGATTATATAAATATATAGTGTTTAATATACATACATGATGTTGACATGGCTTACAGTTTATTTTACTGTTGCCAGCAGCTGGATTGTAAAGGACAACTAGTGAACAATTAAAAAGCATTGAGAAGGACATGGCAACATCAGAATGATCAAGATATGCCAGAATAAATTAACATCATGCAAAGTTAGCAATGATTAATTCATAGATTGTGCCTATATTTAGCTATCTTATTATTTGTAATATAATCCATCCATTTATTGAAGGTTAACACCAACTATTACTCCTGGGTATTTAGTACACGTGTCACAGGTCAGCATAGTACTTCTGATTCCCAGCTACAAGATGGATGAAATTTACTGGAAGGAAAAAGAAATATATATGTTCTAAAGTCGTTAGAAAAGGAGAAAGAGAATTGTAATTGCTATTAAGATACCTTATTTCATGTGCCGCTTCTGAGCAGAGAGGACTTCAGACAAACATATAATTAGTGCTTAATCAATGCTGTTTTCATAACAATGTTGTTAATTTCACACGTGCAGGAAGATGGTAATGATTGAAAAGAAGGGTACCTGCCATTGCCTATTGAGGCACTCCAGGAAACAGTGGAAGAAGATCTGACAAGGTGCTGTAGAAAAATACCCTTTGAAAATTATATGAAATGTAGGAGGAGGACTGAGGGAAAGAAAAAAGCATCAAAATGGCAGAGTTTGAGTTAAGACATGAAAAAGGTGAGCAGCCTAAGACCATACCCTTGACATGATGTTTGTTCTGTGCTGCTATGATCAAAAAGAGTTGGGCTAATTGAATGGAAAGTGTGAATACTCTAACCAGGTGGATCAGGGTAAGATAAACTGTTATTATGTAGGGGTCACAGGACTGGATTATGTATGGTTTTTAATGTAATTTGACCATGCTTGGATTAGCTACAGGATTCTGAAAGAGCAATACTTTATCCCAACAAGCTGTCTAGGGATGTGTCAGGTGCCAATCACCGTGATATCTAAGAACCAGGGGACCTGATTTTCAGTGGTGCTGAGTACACTGTTGACTTCAAATGGTTTGGGTTTTCTTGGGTTTTTTTCTTTGTAGAAAGAAGCACAAAAGAGTTGATAAGTCTTTTAGAAGCAGCAAATTTAATTTTTTATTCAATAGCCTGGAGTGAAAGTCAGAGAAATAGTTTGGTTCCTTTACAGTTATGAAATCACAATAAGAAAACAAGAGCGACAAACTGGGTCAGGGAACTATGGGTCTTCATGAACGGTCTATCTATGATGGCCCATCGGCATGAGGAAAAGTGGCAGGGTCTAAATGGAAAACTCCGTTTTTGGGTCTGCAGGTAATATGATTTATCAAATATCACTCACACTGTGAATTACAGTACAGCAGGGCAATGCAGCTGGTGGCCCACGGATGGCATGCAACCAACAGGTGGTTTACATGTAGCTCGCAGGCTTCCACCTTGCCATCGTTCCTTCCATTGCTCCTTTTGCTATGGCAGTTGGGGATCTCTGGGCTCCTGTCTCTCTTTTGGCTTTTGTTTCCTGCCCCCACTCCTGGAGGCAGGGCAGAGTGGCACTCACATTCAGTTTGTAGTTAGGGGGAGAGGAGCCTGGCTGTGCATGCAGTTGGGAAAGCAACAGGGCTGTGCACACGGCAAGGAGAGGAGCCAGGATGCACAGACTGAATGCATGGAAAAAGGAGGAATGAACTGCCTGTATGGTAGGGGAAATCCTTGGAAGGACTGCTCCTGCTCTGTGCAACCTGGGGGTCTGTGGCCCATGGGACATGTGGCCTCCCACTGCCCAGACATTGATTAACCCTGCTATAAAATAAAAAATATCGCTGACTGCTTCTGTCCATTCAGCAACTCGTGCTTTCCCAGAACGCACTTTGTGTTCAGGCAGCACGGCTGCTGTATAGAAGCTGTGCAGAGTTACCAGAAATGCATATATGCACACACTCTGACAACAGTGGGAGTTGACTAGCATCCAGTTTTCTTTGTATCCACACAGGTAAGCTGAGACATAGTCTAAGATGAACAGTAGGCCTAGCTTGTTTTCCAAGCCCTTGAGCAGCCTTTGGTCTCTCCAATGGCCATCAGTGCTATCAAAAGAATTAATTAAATCAGTATCTATTGTTCAAAGACATACTGAGCCAAGAAAAAGGAGAAATCTGTTACAGACCATGGCTATTCCATGACTCCAACCCTATTCCCTGACCGTTCCCTTTTTCTCTGTGATAATCTTCTGCAAGAAGAGACTTTTGTACATAGACCTCATGCTTCAGGATTTCTGCTCACCTGTGGGGACCCAGAAGGAAATTGTCTCTCTTTGTGAATTTTTTATTGGCAACTGGGACCTTCAGGGGGGGGTTCTGCACCTTCCTCTGAAGCACTGGACATTGGCCACAGCTAGAAGTGGAAATTTTGATTGAAATGGGCTGGTGATCTTGCCAGCACTTGAAAACCTCTCAGGTACCTGGCTAGATGGTCTTGCTCTTCTACTTAGGATCAAAATGATCTCCAGAGTTGAATCAGGAAGGATTTTTTTCTCAGAACAGATTGGCAACAAGGGTGTATGTGCATGTGCAGGGTATTTGTTTGTGCTGCCCTCATCTGAACTGGTTTGTATCAGCAGTACGTTTTAGGGGCTTTTTTAGTTTTGTTTAATAAAGTTCCCTGCATCTGGGGTACGTGTGTATGAGAAACAGGAGCTGGAATGGATGATTTTTTTTAGGACTCTGGATAAATGCCTGCAAATGCCGAGGACTAGACTCAGTAGCCTAGGGAGTTCCTTCCAGTTCTCTGTTCCTTTTTTCCTAATCTTGGTCCCAGGGATCAGGACTCTGTTCTCCATCAGGACTGCATGCATGCATTTGAAGGCAGAATTTGGTCATAGCTGTAATGAGTGAGCAGTCATTTCATTCAGCTGTTCTCTCTGATATGTTGGGTACCTTGAGTTGTCCTGTTATACTGTGAGAGACTGGGAAAGAGAGAAGGTTCCCTTTTAAAAATTACTTTCTTTGTTAAATTTTACTCTTAATAACATGCAATGATATGTGAAATTGAATATAATGTAACATGGTCAAACCCTGGAAGTCCAAGGGCTTCTATTGATTTACATCAACTGAGGACTGGACTTGGTGCAAATTAGTGCAAGCCCATTGATTTCATTGTCTTGCACCTAGGTTGAATTTAGTTCTATCTTGTCTGCTTCCCAGATATGATTTATGGGCCAGATCCTCAGGTAGTGTAAATCAGTGAGTACTGGATGCAGACTAACACTGCAGATTTCTGGCCCTGTGTTGTATTTCTTGTTAAGCTCCAGTTGTCTTGTTTTGAGTATGTGTAACCAGCATTTATTTGTTTATTATTAGGTTTGCTTTCAGTAGGATCAACAAATGTGGAGGAATTTAATTTTCCTGTGAGGTTTTGAAATTCTCTTGCCATCTTCTCCTTCAAAACATACAAAGTTGGGTCAAGTGAGTGAAAATATTTTGTTCTTTACTGTCATCCTGTAGGGGCTCAAGGTGTTGAATAAGCTGGTTGCTCCTTTGATGTTAGAAAAGGAGAATCCCCTGGAAGCTATTGCTCTCAGATCATATTTGGTTCTTTTTATTTTCTTTTTGAATCAAGCAGACAATATAGACATCTCATTTCCTGCATAATCAAGCTGTAGCTGGCTTATAATGAAACCTATCAACTGAAAGATACCGTGTATATTACTTAGGGCTGCTGTACATAGGTTTACATTAGTATTTCTGGGCTAAAACACTAATTTTTGGGGTTTCATCTCCTACTTTTTTCAGTTTATCTGGTTGGTATGATGCAAGTTGTCAGTCCAGCGGTGAATGTTCTGTCCTGAAGAATGGGTGTGACAGCTTGAATTCTGCTGAACATGAAAGGCTGCTCCTGATATGGGCTATGGGAATAGGTATGAGGAGATTTAGGTCTTAGTCCCATCTCTGCTTCTGACTTGCCATGTGACCTTCAGCAGCTCACTATACCTCTATATCCACTATATATGGATAGGTACTTGGCTGGGGTTCTGTGACCCTGGCACTCATTCCTGCCATTGGAGGGGGGTCAGACTAGATGGCCTGCTCTAGGCCCCTTCTGACCCTAGATACTATGATACTATGACACTCCTACCCTTTGTCTGTCCTTGATGCTTTAGATTTTAAATTTTTGGACTTCTGTCTATAGAGTAGACAGAATGTTCCACACTAGGAACATAATCTCCGTTGGCCCCTTCTAAGTGCATCTGGGTTGGTAGGGGCTGAAACAAGCATACGAGGTGTGGTATGGGATCAGGTCTTGAGATCATTATGAAAGTCCTGAGAGGCAAAACATCATGTTTTATACTCAATTTCAAAATCTTCCTCTCTAAGCTCCAGCCAAAATTTTTTTGGTCTTTTTTTTTTTTCCATGAAGTTGAAATGTGAGGGATCATATCCTTCTCCCATTACACTGGTGCAATACTCAATGAAATCAGCCCCGTTGACTTGTATTGTCATTTTGCATGTGGGTGGTGATGGGGAGGAGGGTACCTAATTACTCCTTTATAGGGGTCTCATTGTGCTAGACACCCTACAAATTTGTTTGAAGCCAGAGTCACTGCCCTCAAGAGCCTACAGACTTAGAAACAGGGCTACAACCAGTAACAGCAGCAGGATCTAGCCCAGCATATTTACAGCAAACAGCTGGAGGCAAGAATACCCAACTTCATTCCCAATGTTGCAGAACACTTGCCATGTGAATTCAGGCAAATTGTGGTCTAATGTTTCAAAAATTTAAAGACTCCAAAACTTTGGGATGTTCCAGGATGGGAACTCCCCAAAACTGAGGAACCCCAAATGAGTGGCAAGTCAACAAAAATGGGTATTAATCTCTCCATATCTGCGTTTGCCTATGTTTAATATAGTCATTATAGAATGCCTATCTCAAAGTGGAAAAATGGGGATCAAATATTTCAATCTCAATGCTCAGCCTACAGCAGAGCACAATGGAAGTGGCACAGAGTAGGACAGAACAAAGTGCTTCCTCATCCCTGGTTCCTTTTACAGAGTCCATTCATGGTCTCAGAGAAGAATAATTGTTCATTATTAGTGCCTTTGTGGGCAATAGCTACCTGAAAGGGGATGAGCAGGAGGCGAATGGACATTGCCTACGCCCTCCAGCATGTTCCTTATGATTATCCAGAAGGAACTCATTCTACCTTAGTCAGTCAGAAGTAAAAGAAGGGATTGCACCTGTAGTGCAGTTTCTCTCCACTTCCTCTAGTGTGAGCTGTGACATAAAAACCAGAATGTAGGCCTTAATGAATTAATATAAATCATTTCATACATAATAAGTGTATCAGTGTACAGTTTAGAGGGTCAATTAGTGTTCCATTGTACTTACTATACACTATTTGTACACTGTAAGACATTATGAGCCAGATCCTGGACCACTCAAAGTGGCTAAGTGAAATGAGGGTGGGAGCAGACATCACCTTTCATCACCTTTTGTTGCAGCCCGAAATCTGGTAGTGTGTGGCACAACAAAGAGTTGGACGTCTAGTTGCTTTTGCTTTGTGCAGCCCTAAAAAGTTTTACAGTAGCACAAAGTGAATGCAAACAGATATCCAAACCCTTTGTCATGCCATACATGCCCAGACATGTGGGCACAACACAAAGTAGTAACAATTTGTGTCCCTTTGTTGCAGCAGATGTCTGTTTGCTTTATGGAAGAACAGCACAGGCAGCCTGGAGCTGTCCACACTCTTCAGACCTCCTGGGGGCACCTGCCTGGCTTTCCCCACTTTCAGAGATGCACCCCCAGGATCTCTGGGACATGTCTCTGAATGTGAGGAATCCCAACTTCTCCTGCTTCCAGAGACTCCCCTCAGCGATTGCCAGGGGCATATCTCTAAAAGTGGAAAACACACCACCCATAATCCCGGGTTGGGAAATGGGCAATGTCTGTTTTATCTAATGAAGGGGATGAGATGTGCCAGGACACATCTCAGTACAGCTGATCCACTTCATCTAGAACATCTGTTTCTAGCCTTAGATGCCTAAGTGTGATTTTCTTTTACCCTGTTAGAGTCTCTGGCAATCTATAAATGCATCTACTTCTATAATACATTGTCGTCTTAGCCTTGAGACTAAATCACAAAATAAGCAGCAAGAAGGAGGATGACTCATCCACCTTTTGTGTTAACTGTTTTGTAGCAACTTGAACAAGGTAGAATAGGATCACATTTAGGCACCTAATAAGTGAAATAATTTCTGTCCCTATGTATCATTATCTCAACATAATGACATGATACACACTTCTTGATATTTTGACATTAAATTATCTGGAAATATCTAAGTGTAGTTTCACTGGACTGCAGGTTGCTGAAGGGTGATGAGCCATTTTTAACTTGTGTCCTTGCTTTTTCTGGTTCATGTCAATGTCACTTCCATGTTTTATTTACTTGATTTAATACTTGGAAGTAGAAAGCTTGGAAAAAATCTTACAGAAGTAAAAGTGAGGTATGGTAGAAATGAGCAGTTCAGGAGTATAGGTAACAGCAGTGTGCCTTGCCTTTAAGAAATTCCTTATGCCAAGTAAAAATCTCATTGAATTAATTTAATTTATACTTTGTTTTGCATGGCCAAGAGCCTGATATTTAACTTTAGGTCTGAAGAAAAAGGCTGTACTATGCATGCAAGTATCATCCATGCTGACTCTGAGCAGCAGTAAAGCCACGAATTAAAGTAGAGAACATATAAGAGAAAATAAAAGGATCTGTCTAGAGATCAAATGAGGCATTTGTATAGAACCTTATTCAAAATGGAATACAAATGCATCAGTGCCTCTGAATTATAGGTAAATCAAAGGAAAATTACATCGAAGAAGATAAAGCAGCCAACCAGCAGCCTACCCATGTGAGAGGCAGAGATGCAACTTTGAAGCTTCCTGTATGGCCTGCCAAAGAGCCAGATGTTGCAGGTGGAACAATGTCCTTTCTGGCTTAGCATCTGGTTCCTGTAGTTCTGAGCCATAGGAAAAGAGGAGATGGGGAAGGATATGGTGATAATCATTTTCTAAATTCATTTAAGAAAAGTGTCCTTTAAAAAAAAAAGACATTTTTATTTCCTTTTGATAGTGGAAGCTATGGGTCAGACATGCTCCAGCTGGAGCCCAGATAATCTCCATTGCTGCCTTTCCAAATCCTCTAGCAGAGCAGTGACTTAGATCATTTGCTTCCTTTCATTGGCCACTTTTCCTTATAATCTGCCATATTGGAATTTATTATTTAATTGCTAGACAGTACTACTCGCTGTCCAAAGCACTGCATGACCTGGGTGCAGAATCCAGAATTTATCTAAGTTTACTCCTCTTGAAAAAAGAATTGTAACATTTACTTTTATCAGGGGTAGGATTCAGATTAAACACTACATATGAAATTCTTTGAAGTTCACACATGGTAGATCCTGTGACAGTGCAATTCTTACTATCAATAAGAACCAAATCTTTAAATATTTACCATTTTAATTCAGTTCCTGCTGACACTGGTTTCATTCTGATTTTTGTCCAAGTGAACATTATGAAGAACATAAGGAAAATCTTTTGGGTTTGGCCCAAATATATCAAACTAAAAACCTATCAAAACCATTAACAATTTTTCTTTTTCTTTCTTTTCTCTTTCCCTCTCCCTTTCTTCTATAAGCCTCTCAACTCTGAGCTATCTGAATGCCCACATTCTCCCACAGGAAGATGATATATAGAGCCAGTGTAACACCAACATTGCTTTGAAATAATTGATTTGGCCTGATTCTTCTTTCATGTACATTAGTGATGTCATGTCACTGACATTAATGGGGTTACAGAAGGGTCTGCAAGTGTAAATGAGGAAGGCCTACTGTACCCTGACTTTTGTGTTAGTGCTTATTTTCTTCCTGTTCACTGATTTGTTAATCTCCTTCTCTCCAACTGCACTACTTTATCTCTCTACTCATCAAACATAAAGTTGTAGGATGTGAGACTGACACTACTGGTAGAAATAGCAAAGTCCTACAAAGTGAAAATTCTATCTCTTTATGAAGGATTGTGCAACACAAAGCATATAGCAAAGAACAAGAAAGATTAATAAAAAAATGGACTAGTTACAGATTCCTGCTGCTGGATTCCCATTGCATTTGGTTCCTGGGATTCTTTTGATGGCTTACCATGAGGGACAATGCACATGGTTGCCAGCTTTGTTGTAATAACAGACCTATACAGACCAATAGTGAAGTGTGCACCTCTCCTCAGCTTCCTTGTTTTAAATCTAAAAATATTTCTCATTATATCTAAAATGATGAAAAAATATTACTGCTCCAAACACCTTCCAATGACCATCAGAAAGGGGTTCATGAGCCTCCAAATATACAGCCCTAGAGGCTGTGTCACATAAAATGTGACATGACATGGTAACATAACAGACACTGACAAGTTGTCCAACTGCTTCCAGCAAGAAGGGCAATATCTCAACGTAGTGGCTCATCATTATAGAAATTACTAGTGAGTTTTTGTATACTGCACTTTTCAGAAGGTGCCTGTGGGGAGGGGAGTGGGTCTGCAAGAAAAGTTGATTTGCCAGGCAGGCTTGCCATGCAACTATGCCACTCATCACAGACTAGCAATCAATCAATCAGTAGCATTAGGAGTTTTGGGGTAGAGGAACCCCGGCAATGTCTTTACAAACCCATTCACAGGAAAATCTTCCTTATATCATATTAGCGCAATAACCAGATTGAGATGTCTATTTAATACAAAGGCTAGCTTGATATTAATTACTGTTTTTTGTTATTTCCAAAACTGATAATTTATAGCAGAACTTTCAGCTTGTGCTGTTAAAAGATTGCAGCGTGTACAGTAAGCTACTGCCAAGGTCCTTATGCAGTCTAGATGAGTTGATCACATTACTGAAAATATTTCCTTATATGTGCCATTCAGTTTAGATTTCTGTCATGGTGCTTCCTTCAAAGCTTATAGGAATGTTGGCCCAAAGTCTTTCAGATTTGCTTTTTTTCTGGGTCTCAAAGTCTTCTGCCATACTGGTTTTTTCCCACCCATGTACTAAAATATCTAGTGTGATAGATTTTAGTGTTTGGCCTTCCTACTTTGAAAATATTTACCTATGCATGGGTGAAGATCTATAAACATTATCAAAGATGAACCCAAAACAGAAACCTGATATCCAGTTGTCCCTTAAATCTTTGCTTCTAGCTCTTCTTCAGCAGTCCTTTGGAATCAGTGAAGATTTTGCCTGCACAGAAAATAGGCAAGTTGGGCAAGCTAAATCCATTTTAGAATCATAATCGACTGTATTTGATGCCTGTTCTGGCTGTGATTGAATCTTATGCACCACGAGGAACAGTGTATGAATGCATTTTATTGCAGCAGTTGCTCTAGTTAAGTCTGAAATTGCAATTTCACTACAGACCAGTTTTCATGTGCTTATAACTTTTCACCTGAAAATACACAATTGTTTGGCACTATCTTGTCCTATTTTTAAATCTAATTTATACAAAGAATACAGTAAACCTTGGCATAAAAATTCTTATGTGGCATTCATCATTCTTGCAGAGAAGTGCCTATGTTTATCAGGGAATTTCTATTACAGAAAAGGAGCCCAGAGATACAGGGTTGGTTGAAAGGTGAAGCTAGGAAGTAATATTGTATAGCAAGTTATTCCATTTTAAATTTCTATTAAAAAGATAATCTTAACTCAGAACTGGAGGGTTGCACACTTTAGTGATCCTGTAGCAAGCTTATTGTACACGCCAGCCAATCCTTACAGCCCTCCAGGGCTCCCACAGTCTCCCTATGCTCCCCAAATCATATCTATTTTAGGACTTCCCTGCACCCTCCTCACCCAGTTGCTTAGCCAGGAGCTCTGTGTATCTGTCCTTTTTTATTTTCCTCTTTCCAGAGGCTCTCAGTTTTCAAAAGACTCTTCTCCTTTCCTGCCCATACTTCTTATTCTACCTATGCCTGGTCTCAGTGTGTTCTCTATTCCCTTTGTCTGCTCAGTGTCTCCCATTATTCCTGCCCATGAAAGAGACACTGTATGCCTGTCATGTCCCCCACCTTCCATACCATTTTCTTCATTCTGCCCCACCCCCCATTACAACATTCATTCCACTTTCCCTATATCCTTTTCCTTCTTTTTTCTACCTATGAAGTGTTATTCAGTGTGTTAATTTTTAAATTTAATTGGGAAAATGGCAGAGCAAGCATGGTAGGATTCTTATGTTGGCAGGAGTTAATGCCAACTGCAGACTTGGTTAAAGCAGGTGGTTCTGCTAACCAGATAAACACAGACATCTTGAATCTAGAATTTCCTTTTTGCAGATTTTTGATTAAGATCTTTAGGGTTTTGACCACTGAACCATTTTCTGATGTGACATTCAAAAGTTACCATATTATACTTAGGGTTGGAGTGATATTGTGGTTATGGTGCTCCAGGACATATGAGAGGCAAGGACTTCTTAATGATATCTTTTATAGGACCAATGGTATAATTGGGAGAAATGTTAAGCTTTTAGGCAGACAGTGCTGTTCTTCAGGTCTGAAAGCATGTCAGACATCTCTTCCAACACTATACTGTAGTTGGTCCAGTAAAATATATCATTAAAAAATCCTTGCCTCTCACAAACAAGGAAAATCCAATGAGCTGAATGAAAGCCCTTGCTTTGTTTTTGGCTAATTACTCCTAGGTATACATTCTGCCCTTGAATATCAGATTATCAGTTTGATAGTAAGAGGTGAGGATGGCTTTAGTCAGTCAGTATGTCTCTTCCATCAACTCTATTTAAAATAACCCTGTTCTACTCAGAGCTAAACAACAAATAGTGTATCTCAGAAATATACTTGAGGCTGATTTTTTAAAAATATCTGGATTCATTTGCAGTATTTCCAAACTTAAGCATTCAAAAATCAAGAGTCAGGCCATAAAACGATCATGTCATTGGCTCAAAAATCGTGAGATTCAAAACAAAAAGAAGTGGTTCTTTTTGTTAGTCTTTTTTTCCCCAGCTTTTAGAATATACTCTGGCCATGCTTACAAGCTCTTTTCTGCAAGCATGAGAGAGACACATTTAGATTTTTTAAATGAAAGATGAAATTCTTAGCAAATCAAAGATACCAAGAGTATGGGATTTAAGATAATACAACAGAGAACTGGCAATTTCAGTTCTGAGTAAAGTAGTGTCATTAATGCAGTCCTAGACATTCTCCATGTAAAACCTAAATCAAGAGGGTTCTGGCCTTGAAGGCAACTCTCCATAGGCAACTCTCCCAAGGCATATTACAACCTATGCACAGTCCTCTCTCTCTTGCCCAAAGATCCGGCATACTTTCCTTATTTGAGGTAATAAAAGGGCCTTTTGGTTCCAACTTTGCCAGTCTATCAGAGTATAACATGCAACATTCAGACTTCACCTGTGATCTCAAAAGGAGATTCTAAATACTGAGCTTTGAAAAATTTAGCCAAAACCTGAACTTTAGGGTCCTAATTTTAAATATCTTCTTTTGCCTCTGTTTAGTATGTGGGTGTCTAATGGTAACCATGTTGGTGAGGAGGTTTACCACTAAAGTATGAAATGTTTATCTTTAATATAGAGGTTAAGGACTACAATTGTATTTGTGCTTCTATAAGTAAAAGCCAAAGAGTATGGGCATTTGTACACATGCTTCCACTGTAGAGCATGCATTGGTATAAATGGCAAAGTGTGTGTCAGCACTGAGAAAATGGCGGCGGCACACTTTTGAACTAAAACAGATCAAAGGTGTTTTTGTTCAAAAGTACATTGCTGCCATTTTCTCCATGCTGACGTACATTTCGCCACTTATACAGCATGTGATGCAGCACAGTGTGCATCAGCTCATGTGCAGAACAGACTCAATTAATCAAGTCTGCTCCAGTGCACTGGATTTCCAGTGTGGTGCAACACAGAAATGTATGTGTATAAATGCCCTATGATTCTACTCTGTCTAGTAGGTACCTAAGTGGACTTTGGTCATTCAGTGTTCCTATGCCTTTGTCCTCAAGTCTTTGCAAATCTCTTAATACAAGTTGGGTGGGTCCTTTTCCTTCTCCTCCTTGCTCCTTTTTCATTAATTAATTTTAAGGGTAGTATCACAGCATGGTCTAAAAATAAATCCCAGCTCTTTAAAAAAAAAGGCTGGCACTCACTAGCTGCTTTCCTGGTGGGGAACGATCCCTGCTGTCCCCCACTGCCCTGCCCTGTATGAGGGGCTTTGCCATGAGCCCCCATCCCCCACCTGCTCTCCCACCCACCCCCATGACTTCCCTACCAAGTCCCAGCATCAGCTCTTACAAAAAAAGCCAACACTCACCAGCTCCTGCCAGGCAGGGGGGTGGGGGGAGGCGATTCCTGCTGCCTCCCACTGCCCTGCACTGCATGGGGGGCTCTGCCATAAGCCCCCAGAAGCTCCAGTGGCCACTGCAGCATCTGATCAGTGCAGGGCCTTTTTTTTTTCAAAGAGTAGGGAGCTAGGGTTGGCAAGCAGCTATAGATGGGACTGGGAGAGTGGGCAGGGGATGGGGGCTCGTGGCAGAGCCTCCCCATGCAATGTGGGGCAGTGGGGGGAAGCGGAGATGACCCCCCACCTGACAGCAGCCGGTGAGTGCAGGGCTTTTTAAAATTATTTTTTAAAAACTGGAAGCTGGGACCAAGCAGGGCAGCCATGGTGGGGGGGTGGGGGCTGGGAGAGTGGGCAGGGATTGGGGGGGCACTCAGGGAGGCTGGGGGAGCAGGCACAGGATGGGGCCTGGTGAGGGTTCCCCCCATGGTCCACTCCCCCTTTCTCCAGCCCCCCCACCACAACTTACTAGCACAGAGTCCAGGCCCTGTGGCAGCAAGTGGGTACTGCCTGAATCTCCAAAGCTCTCGTAGGCATCGATGGCTATGCCCTTTTCAGGAAGGACAGGATGGGGAAAAGAGGCAGTGGGGTTGCGCTCTATGTCAAAGAACGCTTCTCTGCATTGAGCGTTAACTTCGGGGGAAACTGAGGACCAGGTGGAAGTGATTTGGGCCAGGCTGCAAGGAGGACGAGGGCAAAGGGACTTAATGGTGGGTGTCTGCTATAGACCACCCAACCAGAAGGAAGAGCTGGACCTCCAATTCGCTGGCCAGCTTAAGGAGGCAGCTAGGACGAGGGATGTCATTATCACGGGGGATTTCAATTACGCGGACATCTGCTGGGAGGAGCAGTCGGCCAAGTCCGAGAGTTCCAGGAGGTTCCTGGCGGAACTGCAGGACCTCCACTTGGTCCAGGAGGTGCATGGCCCCACCAGGGGGGATGCGCTGCTGGACCTGGTCCTGGTCTCGGGAGACAATCTGGTTGCAGGGCTCCAGGTATGGGACTCCCTGGGAGACAGCGACCATCGCCTGATAGAATTTGCTGTCCAGCGTAGTGTAGATAGGGCCCACACTCGGACTAGGGTCCCAGACTTCAAAAGGGCCAATCTCAGAGAGCTCAGGAGGCTAGTCGACAAGGAGCTGCAGAACTGTAGGGTTGAGGACATGGGTGTCCACGAAGGGTGGGTGTTCCTCAAGGAGACAATCCTCCGAGCCCAAGGGGCGACCGTTCCCGCGCGATGCAAGATAGGCAAAAGTGCCCGGAAGCCCCCGTGGCTTAATAAGGATATTCGGGGGACCCTGAGGGCAAAGCGGGAGGCTTACTATCTTTGGAAGAAGGGAGCAGCCTCCAAAGAGGAGTACTCTTCTTGTGCTTGGGAGTGTAGGAGGG
>JAGPOW010003648.1:67963326-68028326 GCA_030014935.1 Caiman crocodilus
GTCCTGTGACCCCAGCACTCGTTCCTGCCATTGGTGGGGGGTCAGACTAGATGGCCTGCTCTAGGCCCCTTCTGACCCTAGATACTATGATACTATGATTCAGAGATTCAGCTGCCGAATTGGGCTGAATCTCCTCCAAATCAAATCTGAACCTGAAGCTTCACACAGCCCTACAGCACAGTGCTCTAGCATTCCAGGGTGCTTTGCTCCTGTCCCTTTTTCTCCCCCTCCATTGGGGCAGTATGTCAATCACTGGACCTTTCTGCTCCAGCTAAGCAGGGAACAGAACACATCCCCTTCACAATCTCCATGTTCTGCTGCAAGGAGACACAGCCATTCTGGGTCAGCCAGTCAGGGCTGTCCTGTGCACTGTTGCCAATATGTCTCCAGGCAGACTGTGGGGATGTACAGAGCATGCTGAGATGTATCCCTCTGGCTGCTCAGCGTCAGCACTGCAAACTCTTTGCAAACCTCTTCAGGGGTTCATCATTCGAAAGTCTGTTTAGGTGTCTCTGGGTAAGCTTTTCTACCAGGAGAACAAACTTGGGAGAAATCAAACAGAGTGGAAAACGATTGAATTTAAGTTCATAAGTCCATCTGTGGGCCCAAAATGTAGATTAGGATCTATCCCTAAATTCTATTTTTAGTTATCATATGAGTATGATATACTCTTATGAGCTCTTAGCAGCTGCATATCATGTAGTTGTACACTCCTGCCCATTTTTGTATTACACACACATAGATATATAGAAGAAAAAGAAACTATTGGATCATGATCTTTTCAGATATATTCTAGAAATGGTAAAATTTGTTCAGGTACACCTATGAAACTCTAGACCTGGGAGCTAGAAAATACAACAGTCAGCACCAATATGCAGGGTATAGGATATTCTTCTCTCTAGCTAAATGATTGCATCTGAGCTACAACAGTTTACTGAACCATGAAGGTAGTGAAGCAGGGCACATAATTCATGTTTCAGGCTATTAGAATGAATTGAGTCTCCACAACTTTATAGAAGCATCATCTCTTTAGCTCCATTTAAGCAGTGTGCTCAGGCTGAGTGAATGCAAACAAGCTTTCCAGCAAATAGCATTTTTAAAGCAAAAAATACTTTCAGGATCTTAATTTTAGTGATGGCCTATTATGTGATGCTCTCAGGTCACAGAATAATGTAAATAGCATCAAAACCAGCAAGAACTGGCAGCAAAAATTACACATACTACAAGTATCTACATGTGCAATTAATGCACCTGAATTGTCTGCACAGAAAATTCAGGCTTATTAAAGTACTCCATTAAAGGGTTCACATCTACACATGCACTTCCATCAGGAACAATTTGCCCCTGACAGGTGCAGTCCAATGCAGGGTTCCTCTTGCCCTGCTTTGTCCCACTGGGCTGGCACAAGGCATGGGGGCCAGTCTTGATCTTCATGTGGCTGGGAGAGCTGTCCCAGCAGCTGGGATTGCTCTGTCCCAGCCATGTAGAGATCAGGTCAGGACCAGATCTCCAGGTGGCTGGGAGAGCTGTCCCTACTCGGGAGAGATGCTGTCTGCCAGCCACATGGGGTTTGAGATCCTCCTGTAAGGATTGGGACCTGCCTGATCCCCATGTGACTGACAGGCAATGTCGTTGCTGAGCAGGAATAGCTCTTCTGGCCATGTGGGGATCACCTGATCTTCACATGGCTAGGACACAACAGTCCGGGCTGCTGGAACAGCTCTTCTGGCCACATGGCGATCAGGATAGGTCCTTGTCCCCACATGGTGGAGAGACAACTGCCCCTGCAGCTGGCACAGCTCCTGCCCACATTGAGGCTTAGACAGAAAGTAGTGGGGTCCTTGCTGCCTGGGCTGACCAGGAGCAAATTGCTAGTGCACCATGCACAGTAGCGAATGCACCATTAATCTAGTACCTCTATTTTCTGGTACTAGTAAGTTGTGTCTTCAGAGCCTTAGACACCTTCCCCAAAGAAATTAGTGCCAACAGTGCCTTTAGGCTTAACTGGGCCCTTCCTTTTCCTTTCCTTACACAAAGTTCTTGCTATATAAATGAGTAAGTAATCCTTTCCTCCACAAAAGTAGAAAGGAAGAGAATTGGGAAAGGACCACACTGTGAGCCTGCTCTTGCCTTCATTCCTTGTGCCATGATTATGTAAGCTTGTAATTTGAATGAATACGGCAGTAATTCTCAATGGGGGTACTATGGCACTCTGTTGTGCTGTAAGATCCTTTGAAGGGTGTTGCAGAGTCCTTCATCATTTTGGCAATGTTCAATGTGCAAGCACCTGTATATGATTCATAAGATAAATCCAGAGAGTTGAAATAGGAATCCATGTGCACTTGTACATGTGATGATCTTATGATGTACACACGATGAAAATTTCCTTTTGTGTGGTTTAATGGCCTAACACTTCACATGTGCATGAGTTTGGGGGGTGTTTAATGAGTTTGCATCATTGCAAACTAAAGTACACCTAAACTATATCCCAAACTATTGAACTCGGAACGTTGTAGCCATTAGTCAGCTTGCCTTGGCCAGGGGAGAGACAGGTGGGTTCCTGGAAAAAAGGCTCCAGGAAAAACGGATTGGGCCCCTCTCTGGTTCTGCCTTCAGCAGGCACCTCCAGCTGGCAGGACACCGGGGGCCCCTCAGGAATGGGCTGGCTTGCACCTGGGGCAGTGTGGGGGTGCAGCAGGAGTGTGACTGACTGTGCTGGTGGCCAGAGAAGGTGGCAGGAACAGTGCACTGGGGCACCAGAAACCTAGACAGGCTTGAAGAAGCTAGCAACCCACTTGTGCCTTATGCACCATCCTCTCCGCCTTCTCCAGCCACCCTCCTGCTAAGAGCTGGCATTTTCCAAGGGGCACCTTGTGTCTAAAGAGGAGTCCTTGAATTTAAGAAGTCAAGAACCACTGGGGTAAACCCTTGCAGTTATACCAAGCACCATTGAGACTTCACTGGGACTCTGGGCATGTAGAAGAACCCATTCCCATCGATAGGTATGGATAGGTCTTTGGTATTGTTTCCCATGTTTACTTAGACTGTAATATCTTTAGGGCTTGTGTGTGAGTTTACAGTACTTAGCAGAGGGGGACCATAATCCTGACTGGTTTCTGTAAACTAATGTTGTAATGTTCTCATTTTTTATATATCTTCCCACAGCAGCTGCTTTTTATTACAGAATGATTATAGTAGTCCTTGATTATTTATTTTGAACTCCTAAATAAATTATTTGCTCATGAATGGTAAAACCAATATTTTTCGTGTTAAAAATATCCTAGTTACCACTTCGTTTATTTGGGGGGTTTTTGTCTTTTTTGAGTGGAACATTTGAATACGTTTGCTTTTTTGGTGCTTGTACAGTTATTTTACATCAAAACGGCAGTATTGGTATATAGTGCTTCTAGTAGTAAGAACAGCAGAGCAACAGAGAACATCAGGTCTTTTAGCTTCTGCTCTTCTCTCTCAGAGAAATTGTTGTATACATTTAGGGAAGAAATGTTACCTCTCTGCGCTTCCGTTATGATTTCCCTCACTGCATTTAAAAAAATTGTGGCTAATAGTCAATCACATGGGTATTGTGACAGTCCTATGCCTGAAGAAGGGTGATTGCTACCAAAAGCTTGCTAAGAACTATTTTCCAACTACTCAGCTGGTCAAATAAAAGATACCACAGCTACTCAAAGAACCTTGTCTGCCTTGTGACAGTTAATGAACTTTACATGTACTTTGAGATTCTTGTTTGGGAGGTTCTCCAGAAGGGCAAAATATTAACAACGTAATGTGTCTACATGTACAATCAGGCCAGGATTGGAACCACTAGACTGGCCATGATATGAATATAACAAGCATCACTATTTATTAGTAGTTTTCTGGGTTTACCTTGGCATTTGTGGAACATCTAGGGATATTAGCCACATAATTACATTAAGAGTTGTGTGTGTTACCACACAGTATGTGGAATGATGTAGTGAAATGTTCTATTGTATAGCTTAGTATGAAAAAAAATAAATGCCTTAACGTAGAATTGTGACTTCAGATTAAAGTGCCAAATGCAGTTAGTTGGATCCAAAAGTTATTCAGAATGAAAACACATTTATTAGAGTAAGTGCAATCTATATCTGATAAATGGGAACACATCTGGTCCATATCCCTGATACAAACCCTGCAGTATTAATTATATTGATGGTTAAATCTGAGGAGTGAGTTGAACATTATTTATAGTGATCTTTGCTACGTAAATCATTTTTAAAATGGCTTTCTAAATGTAACGTTTCAAGAAGCCCCACAGAATTAAAGAGGCTTTACAATGGAACATGAAACATATTGCAGAGGGAGAGACAGAAGCTTGCTTGATTAATGCCCATGATTATCAGCGATGCAAATCACTTTCACTTATTAAGTCTTGTTTAATATCCTAATGAAGGCTTCCTGAGCAGATTTGATAATTCCAGAGAAAGTGACTGTGAACTAATGCCCTTTCAACATGTTGAGAATGAACAGTGCTATAAAGAAAACCTCATTTACTATAATTCCAACCAAATGTGGTATCTTTTTCTCAGCTCCTACCTCACAGCAAGAGACAATTAACCTTTTCAGTGCCAAAAGTGATTCCCAACATGTTCCAGCTGTGAAGGCCAGTAGGTCAGTCATGAATGAAGTTTACCTTCAGCTTTTCCTCTAAAAATCTGCAATTATGCAAACATGTCAAGAACAGTATGAGTAACATTAGAGTTTTGCATTTGTACTGTAGGCATATGCAAATGAAGTATTTATGCTTATGCAAGTGTTATGTCTATAGTGAACAGTGGCATATATGGAAGATACCTAGGAATGCTTCTAGAATACCTTTAAAAACTTAACTATATTAAAGCAGATTCTTTTTAATACATCCTGATGGCCCAACCAATGTTTGTTCACTTTTTTTGAACATCTAAGAAACTTAACTGACCATTCTAAATATGGAAATGATGGTTAGTGATGGAAAATGATATATTTTCCCTTTTCCTCCCTCAGTGTTGGACACAGGACATGTGTAAAACTGATCACTACCAAATTATTCCAGAGATCATGGTGGTTGCATGCAGAAACAGAGCAAACAAACCTATCAAATTAATGTGCGCTGAAAAGTCCATCAGTGCCTGTGCATAGTGGAATCCACTGCATTCCCTTACACTGCAAGCTTTGCCTTAAACCATAGAATTTCCCAGACAGAGCTGTAATTCAGTCTTTTAGAGTTTCCAAGGTTTACAGACTCTCTCTTTAATTTAAAAGAAGAAAAACAATGAAAAACAATGTCAAAGATATAAAGAAAAAGCCTTTGATGAAAAAAACATGATTTCACCTTGTGCTTATCTGGAGATTTTCTAGGAAAAACAAGACATACAGTTAGATTTGTTTTTAAAACAGCCAGTCCCCTGGGAAGAAAGTACCTGAGGGGGAGAAATTGAAAAACAGCAAACCCTTAAGAGTTTTGTGAACATTTTTTTTCATTAGACCATTATTAGGACAAGGAATATGGATTGGATTGTGGGTTTGTAGGCCACTTCAGAAAACACATTGCTAATCCAAAGCACTCATCGGGGACAGGCTTTTAATATAGATTTATAATAATTTGGGTTGATGGTAAACATCCCTTCATGATTTTCAATTGTCATATAAATGAGACTACAGAACTGAATGTGTGCATTTTATATACAAGTATACAGCTATATACGTATTGATGTGATATGTGCAAGTAACTACAAATTACATGATTAACTTAAAAGGCACATATAGATTTCAGCTACTAAAATGTTAAAACAAGCAAAAAAATATGGATAGTCTAAGAGCCCTAATTGCTAGAAATGAAAGTTATCTAAATTCTAAACCTTTTAAAATTATCAGGAACTTAAACTAAATGGCAAAATCATTTTCCTCCTGAAAGGAAATAAAAAATACAAACACATGAGTTATTTCAGTCAGTCAGATAAATTGTTTATAGGAATCCCATTGCTGTATCCTTAGTGTGTGCCTATGGACATGTCTACATGCACATTACCATGCTTTAGTTAATGCATGTTATATCTAGTTCCTCCATTGTGAGGAAGTAAAAACATATGCATTAGCCTATCTTAATGAATGTTAACTAAAGAGCATGGTTTTAAGTGATGTTTAATGCATATTAGCTTATTCTAATGCACATGAACTAAATAGCACTTTTTAAAAGTGATGCTTTAATATGAATTAAAATAGGTTAATGAGCATTAAAGCTCATGTGTAGACATGCCATGCATCATTTGTTTAATTTGTAGGAAAAAGAACTATGAGAGAAAAACCTTATGATATGAAAGCACAAAAAGAAAGAATGGACACACGTAGAAGTCATTGGGCGTATCGACACATGCACATTTATTTCACAGTAACCAAAAATGACTGTGCAATAACCAAAAATTACTGCATGCCCATAGTGCGCAGTAAATATGGCGACTTATGCTGACTTAGGCATAAATTTGATACCTGCATCATTCAGGTATCATATTTACACCTGATTAGTTACTGCACGGTAACACATATATAGATGGCTTACTGTAGATGTCTTACTGCACAGTAGTACTGGGTGTGTGGACCGACGTGAGACTAACTTTAGTCCCAAGTTGGTCTGCACACAGTGTTACTGCGATTTAATGGCTATATGTGTAGACACCAACTTAAACCTGCTTACTGCCCAGTAAATTATTGCACAGTAAATTTAATGCGCAGTAAATGCATGTGTAGATGCCCCCATTGAGATGTGGATGAAGGTTAATGGAACTGTTGCAAGCAGTTAAGCATCATAAAACTGTGATTCACTATTTATGTGATGCCCTATGTGGGCATACTGTTTTGTTCCCTGTGTTCATTCACATTAGGGGCTGGAGGCTCCAGAATCCAGCAGGACTTTACTCACAAAAGTTAAAAGTATCCTTGTCATATTTCTAACTTCACAGCTTAGGAACCACTTCAGGTCCTTCAGCTGCTCTACATTAGAGCTACTGGAAAATTGAAAACATATTATAAAGAAACAATACGAAATTGTTTTGCTTCAGAGTTTCCAAGAGAGAGACTCTTCTTATTATTTTTATGAAAACATATTTAGACACTAGACAGTTTTCATTTAGACACTAGACAAATTCAAAATTGGACAAATTTCATTAAAATATTTTAGTAAATCCCCCTGAATTTTTTAGAATAAAATGCTTGAGTATAGGAGAAGAAAAAGCCATAAAGATATGTTCCACATAACAAAAGAAATATAACAGAATAGGCAGAATGGGGGTGGAGGGGTAGGGAGAGATTAGAAAGAAAATGAAGGAAAAGAAAGTAAGCACTAAGGATACTGGGTCTCATTTTGGATCCATTATCATAACTGAGTTCTAGGTTGGTTCCAAGGCTGTGATTGTTTCTTTTCGCTATCAACATGTCCATGTCATGTCTTTGTAACCTATGTGTCACTGACATACAAATGGGGGCTGATTCAAGGGGGTGTGTGGTGGTGTGGTCACACCCTTTTTCGATTCCTCTTCCACTCCTGCCCTCTATGGGAGCCAAGGATCCAATCCTGTCAGAGTCAGGCTGCCTGGCCCCTTTTCCCAGCTGGGTAGGCAGCAAGCAGTGCTTGCCACATCCTGTCAGCTCCAGAGGCCAAGGGCCCAGTCCTGACAGCACCCCTCTTTACAAAATCCTAGATTCACTGGTGAGTACAATCCACTTGGATATACCCTGAAGATCTCTGGGGAGCTTCGGCTGTATAAGATAATACCAGTGCAGATGTCTTTGCTTCCGCATTAGGGGTTCAAGGTGTTAGTTAAGCTCCTTAAATTTTCTACAATATATTTATCTAAGAATCCATGTCTCCCTGTCCCTTGTGGCAGCCATTGCAATCTACTGTCATATTCCTCCTGGTTTTGATCTCACCTAGGCTCTTGGCATGCCACTTACAGTTGAAGTTCCCTTTAGAGAGGGCTCTTTCTAGCAACATATGAAAGCCTGAATAAGGTGAGCTGCAAGGTGCTCTGTAAGTCTTATCTGTTTGGTCAAGCTGTTAATTGATTCTATGGCTTTGTCTACAATGAGAAAACAGGTTAGGTAATAATATTAATCGAGATGTTTCAACTAAGTCAAAGTTAAACATAATTTTGTATTTAGTATGGGCAAAGACAATCATATCTGAAATGGGTTAACCAATTTCAGTTGATTTATAAATGAATCATACATAATGAAATAAAGTTGAGCAAAGGGGCCTGATTTGGCCCAGCCTTCTTTGTTGGTTTTTCATTCTTGTAGTCTCTCAACCTTCACTCAATTTCTCTCTTTTCTGATGTAGTCTTCTCTAGAGGAGCCTTTCCATTCTTTTGCCTGGTTTATTACCCTCCCACACAAAACTCTGAATGAGACCTGACTGGTCAGAGTTGATTATCTGCAGAGTCTGCTTAGTTCACACACAAGAATGCTGCTAAGAGCCCAATCTCTTTTTACTAACCAGGGTGCACAACTTGGGTAAGAGCTACAACAAGGTACACTTGTTGCATGTTTTCAGGGCTTAACTGAAGTGTGGACTGCTATATCCACTAGCAATTTAACACAGGTTATGTAAGCATTTCAGAGCAAACTGAGATACTGCCCTCCCTACTTCCCTTCAAAGGTCTCAAAATGCTGTCTCCATTGTGAAATAAGGAAGAGGCAGCAACTCTACCAAACCCCACAGTTAAAGAATATTTATATGTGCATAGATTAGTTATTTACATACATAGGTAATTAAATAAGGAAAGAACAAAGTAGAGGTTGCTCAAACCACCATAACTTTGTTCTCTTGCTTGTCTGCCTGAGGTAATATCTAATTAAAGCATTTATTAATGAAAATTAATATATTTGTTCTCTAAAGCTTTTTATATACAAGTGGTATATTATGTGTACCAACTTCCACTGATGTCATTTATGACTACAGTTTCCTATCTAATCAAACCACACTAACAGCCCTGGAAACTGAAGTTCTCTGCCTACTGCAAAAGAGAGCACTGCCTTGATCCCAACAGTACTTGGCCGCATGCTTCAATCTTGATTAGCAGATGATTACCTCTAAGGAATGAGAGGAATTTATTGTCTATGTTCATTCAGTTCATTGTATTTCAGCGGAGGTGCCAAAAGAATACTCTTGTCAGTGATGATGGTGGTTTTAATAAGAAGAAGATCTGATAAAGTAACCGGTGCCACCAGGTCATTACTAGGGCTGTGCGAAATGGCACTTAAGTTTTGAGGTTTTGACAGAACGGCATTTTGTTTCAAATTTCATTTTGATTTGAAACTGCTGTTCCATTTTGCTTTGTCAAAACGGTGATGCTGTTTCAACACTGTTTTGATGTTTCGCCCACTCTCTATAATGGGGAAGCTTGAAACAGTCTTTCTCATCTGGCAGGCAGATGGGGGCCCACAACCCCGGGAGGCCCCTGATCTGCCTGCCAAATGAAGGAGGGAAGCTGGGTACCGCCATCTGTGACTGGGGAGCTGGGGAAAGGAACCGAGCCTAATCACTCAGTTTCCCTCTCTAGTGCTACAATCAGGCTGGGGAAGGGAACTCAGCTCAGCTGGACTGAGTTCCTTTCCCCAGCCCAATTGGAGGGGAACTTGGCGATTGGGCTCAGCTCCCTTCCACAGCCCAATCACAGTGCTGGGGAGGGGAACTGATCCTGGGCTCAGTTCCTTTCTTCTGCAATGTGGTCGGCTTCCTGAAGCCCAGTCATGGAAGGTGGGGAGAGCCAGAGCTGTGCCCCTGGCTGAGCCACATGGGGCTGCGGAGCCGCTGGGAGCTCAGCCCTGGTTCTCTCCTGTCTCTCACCACCTGGCTGCTTCAAAACCATTTTGAAACTCTCAAAATGTTTCAAATAACCTTGTTTTGTTTCAAGGCTGTTTTAAAGCCTTTCATTTTGATTCGATTTCAGTTTCAGGCTTGAAATGAGTCAAAACAGTGTTGAATCAAAACAGCCAGCGAAATTTCACACAGCCTAATCATTACATACTGGTATAAGACCAATAGACAGTCACTGTACAGTAGCAGCCACTGTACAGTGGCAACTTTTCATCATGACTGAGTTGGGCTGGGTTTCAATTAGTGAGCTAATGGTAAAATCCTCGGCATCTTCAACTCATATTTAAAATAAAGAGTGTGTTTTTGGCGAGGGGGTGGGGGACACAGTTTTTAAGACGTACTTTGCAGGGCTGTAGAAACACTGTGTACCAGACTGTACTATAATGAGAATAAAAAATGAGTATGGTATTTTGACTTTTCTGGTAAAATAGACTATATTTTCCATTCTCACTCACACCTCTCTGTTTGTAAAGATACAAGTTAAAAACAAGATATAAAGCTTTGCTGTGAATATACTAGTTGGTGCCAATAACAAAAACCCATGGGGGTTGACATTGCCAGTAGGAGCTGCAGGTGTGCAGTCTTTACTGGTTAATTTGTTTTTAAGTGGGTCTTATCTTTGACCTTTTTGGACCTCAGCAATTTGTATTCCAGCTTCAGTGTCACCAGAATTGTTTGGTTTTAAAAGCAATTAGAGATCAAATAAAACTAAACACTGAAAACGTGCCTAATTTTATTGCACAAAACTGAGCAATATATTCCCCTCCTAGCCATGCCAAATGGTGCACTTAGTCCTTAGAAGATACAGTTCTTTCAGAGGAGCAGATTGGCAATAGGATATGAATTTCTTTTGTAAGTTACTGTTTCATGCTTATTAACTAGCTTACATGGAATGCACTGGTGGTACTGCTCTAGCTTGGAGCAAGCAAGTATATATATCTTGAACATCATCACCCCACCTGGCATGCCAGTTTGTTTGTCTCAGAAGAAAGCAATGGACTGAGGAACCATGGAGAAGGAAAACATGGAGCATTTGCTCTAGATAATGACTGAGGCTAATTGATACAAAGTTATGGAGAAGCCACGGATATTTCTCTATTTGTCTGGAGTAAAGGGGGACATGACTCTCCAAGACTGCTAATCCATCATTTTTCATGAGCACTAAAAATGTTTTTGAAAAAAAATTAAGGGAAAAAAACAATTCATGAATGTGCTGTATCTTGTGGTACTTTTATCTCCTATGCATTGCACCTTTAAATGCCTAAATCCTCTTCTGGTGTTCAAAATTTAGGATCCATTTTGTTTTTTAGAGCTAAGTGTGTTCTGTCCAACAAGACAAGCACACTGTGGAGATTGGCTCTGCTTGTTCTCCTATCTTTAGATTGGGGAAAAATATAAATGTTCTCCTGGGAAACTACATTTCCAGAGACCATTGTAGGTATCGTTTGCACAAATAACTGTTGATTGTAAAGTGATATATCATCTAATCCAGTGAGCAGAAATAAATGTTGACTTTTCTGAAGTTAATGGGAGTTTTGCCCCTTATTTCATTGAAGTCAGGATTTTACTCAGGTTGTTTATGAACTCGAGATGAAGGGGTTGTTAGGTTGTTATAAGTAATACCAGACTAGTTGCTACAGTAGCTTAAAAAACAGAGTAGAAACATAGTAGGTAATAATGACAGGTATGGCTGTGAATGACTGTGATCCTCCAGAGAAAGAAAGATGGCAAGCCTCTTAGATCAGCTGTAAATTTTACCACCCAGCTGCGGGGTGTGTAGATAGAGATATGGGTGGGGTTCAGATTTTGTTTCACTATTGACGTGATCCAAAGATGACCTTTGACATGTTCCTGACTGTAGTTGTTTGATAAGTGTAAGATGTGACATGCCAGCAATAACACTAGATGGTATCAGATCGCTAAAATAATATGTGTGAAGGTGCTAGGTATAAATACTGCACTATAAAAATAAAAACAGAAAAAAGCATAGTCCATTCATAGAGGTAAAGAAACATCAGAGGAAACAGTTCTTTCATTTTCTTGTGTTTTTTTAACAAAGAAATTAAATGTTGTTTAGTGTTGTGACAAAACCATGTGAAGTGGTGCCAGCATTTTAACAAGGGAATCCTTCAAAAACATTCAAACCTTAGTTGCTAAGACATGTTGAACCAGGGTGAAAAATATTCTCTTCCCACCATTGCTACAAAGCTATCAATTGCATACCCTCTGCCCCTCAAGACTTTTACTGCTGCTACCCAAGATAAAAGGCCTGTGTAACTAAAGAAAGGGTGCTATTTGTCAGGGTGTCAATTCACTGACTTTGTGGGTTCTAATGGCACCTGGAAAGATTACTCTGAAAAAAAAAAAAGAAACCTCTAAAATAAAATCTTCATGCTTAACACTGTATCAAGGTTATATGCAGGGTCTTTTACAATGCCAAGTCTTGCAGGCCTCATTTCAACAAAACTACTGAAATAATTGAGTAGTGTTAAACCATGGGAGTCATTTTAAAGGAGGAGCTACTAAATTGTGCTTCTAGAGAGAATATTAGCCAAGATGGTCCAGCTTCAGTCATTTGGATTAATACTTTCCAACTGTCCATGTTGGCTGCACCAGTGGGGGCTGCACACTGCACAGCCACACCAGTATAAGCCATAGGCCCCCCCAGCATGTTGTCATGTGGGTGCCCTCCCACTGTCCCATGCTACACAGGAGGCCCTAAGGCATGGACCAGAAGTACAAGCTGAAATGGGGAAGAAAGCCCAGAACAATGGGGGCAGTTCTAACTGGGGGAGAGCCTGAGGACTGCAAATTAACCTCTCATAGGCTAGCAGTTGATTAAGACTCATCAAGAGCTTAGATGTTTATCTGAACTTCTTTGGTCTAGATATCCTCTCTGGAGCTTTTTAGTCCTCCTTGGAAGTGATACACCACTAGCTTTTCTTAGAGTGTCTTGGCTTTTCCATTTCTAGTCTTGTTTGAAATGAGCATTTTAATTTTTTTTAAAGTAAACTAATCACATTTCTTAGGACCTTACAAATGCTTGAAATCAGTTAGGCTAAGTACAGACAATCAAAAAACCTGAAGCTGAATTGATTCAGTCTTTGAGGTTAGTCTAACCTGCAGGGATTAAACAGATGTGAACAGACACTTTCCTTTGCTTCAGGAATTGCAGCCACATGCCTACAGTGACTCAAGCCAGAAGCCAAAGGGTGCTAAAGCATGACTCTCTGGCATGTAGCCAGCATGGACTATGTGTTTACTTCCTCTTCCTGCTGCTGCCAGGGTCT
Source organism: Caiman crocodilus (assembly GCA_030014935.1). Lineage (NCBI taxonomy): Eukaryota > Metazoa > Chordata > Crocodylia > Alligatoridae > Caiman > Caiman crocodilus. The sequence continues at coordinate 67,976,503 of JAGPOW010003648.1, forward strand.
TTGAGATTTGCAGTCCAAAACTGCAGCAACAGGACTCTGCTGTAATTGCTCATCACTTCTTCCTGCTTCCAGGTGCCTCTGGGATTTGTAGTCCATAGTAGCAGCCAGCAGTAACTTTGAGCAGGAGAAGGGATGTTTAACCCCCGCCCCCAGGTCCCAGCCAAGGTTTGCTGGGGGGGAAGCAGTCGCTCAGACTGGGGGCTGCAAAGCATGCAGGGGGATTCTGATTTAACTTGAACTAGGAAGTGGTCTGAGATAGAAGTTTAATAAATAGGTTTGACCCAAATCACTTAAGTCTGGTACTAAACTACTTTTATCTTACACCAGTTTCAGCTATTTTGAAACCAATTTATGTGCACTGAGCTTCAGTTCTGTTACAGGTTTAAACCAGTTTCTGATCATTTAAACCAGTTTATGTGTAACTTCTGTCCCTAACCTTAAAGTTGAGGGTACAGGTTAGTTTGTAGTGTATAATTCTTTCACCAAGAGTTCACATAAAGTGTAAATAATAAACTAGGCCAGATTCATAGCAGGTAGCTTCTTCAAAGTCAAGTGGACTCACCCTGATTGAAACCAAATGAAGATCTGTATTACTGAATTCAGGAGGAATGCAGGGATCCTGAGCTGATATAAATTAGAGTAGCTTCTTTGAAATCAATTAATTTAGTGGTAAATGAGAGGCTACTGTTTAATGAGACTCAAAGGAAAAGGTGCGTTGTGGGATGGAAAGTTGATGGTCTACATGAGCTGCAACTAACCCCTTCAAATTGCTCCTCTTCTTTCTCGTTGATAATAAAGCAGCTGAAGAGAAAATATTACTAGATTATTCTGGTTATGTTGTACCAACTGAGGATCTGCTAGTGGCCCATCTTCCCTGTGCCCTGTATTTACATTATTACTGTAGTACAAGAGTCTAGAATGCCTATACATAATACTCCTCCCAGTGACAGGTACCCCTGCACTCCCACCCCTGCCCTTCCTTTCACGGCAGTGCTAGAGGACTCTGTAAAATCCTAATTGCAGTAGCTCTGGGATATCTCCCCCCTCTCTCACACTCTTTCAGCTATAACAAGGGATGAACATTCCTGACTCTCCTCATTTGTATTGACTCTATTTTAATTTATGTCACAGGCTTAGGAGAAGGGAACGAGCCTGGTGGTTGTATGAACTGTGGGGACCTGGACCATGATTTTCAGAGGTACAAGATGATCTTGGGTGTCTCACTTGTAGGGTTCCAAAACTGAGACCCGAATCTTAAATTGGGACCCTTAGCTTAAACAGGCCCAATAATCATAGGGCAAGTGATCAACATTTTCTGAAAATGGGCTGCTTTAAGATGCTTCCCAAAATAACTAGTCATTCTTGAAAATCTTGGCCTTGGTGCCTTGCGCTGGCATGAACAACAGCTTCTGGAGCTTAGCAGTCTGACAAAAACATTGAGAGATTGGATCAGGAAGTTGTGAGTACAGGAACTTGAGCATAAAAGCAGTGGCTTAACAGGTGTGCAATAAAAAAAACAAGGCAAGCACATGAGCCTTACAAATAACAGTACCAAAAGGTTACAGCAGTTACCACCGCTCCCAGGTTAATGTTACCTTCTCTGAATCACAGGCTAGTTTAGGATTTCTCTGCAGCATTAGCTGGAGCACGGACTCTGAGGGTAACAACTGGGAAAGATCCCATATCGAATGCCATCTTGCTGCTTTGACCAGTCACCTTTTAAATATTTATGTTTTATTTTTATCTCCGTATTAGTGAGACATTATTTGTGCACAGGCTGTTAAAAACAGTTCTAAGGGAAACACACTTCCAGCTGGTTTCCTCCTGTTTTCCATCTGCTGTGTGTATGTGTCTTTGGAGGCATTTAACTGTTTCTTGTCATGGTAATTGGTATTTCTGAGTAGTGGAGGTGGAAGGGGGAGGTGGGGAGGGAAGAAAAACCCTGAGGCATCTGTGTTTGTGCTCAGTTGATCTAAAAGAGATTATCCTGGTTATTTCCTAATAAATATTACATGCTTTTAAAGAAGATGGGGTGGGCCAGGGGAAGGGTAACACACATCCAGTGACATTAAGTTTTTAAGAGTTAACTTCCCCAAATTGTATCTTTGTATTCTTTTATTTATGCATCGCTACTCTTTCCCCATTTAATCTTAAATATGTAAATCCTCAATTTATCTGGAATTACTTAGTGAAAGGCTGATGTGTGAGTGTGGCAGATTATAATATTCCATCGCCACCCCTGATCCTCTTTACCTCTTATTCTTTTCATAGCAGATCAAAAAAAGCTGTATGCGTGCCACAAGAATATATTATTTTAAGAGACTTGGACTTAGAAATTGATTTCCTTGATGAGAAAAGGAAAAGTCTCCTTCTGACCCAAAGGGTCACTTCATAATCCTGTCACTCTACATCAAAAAGCCTTTTTTTCTTTTAGTAGAAGATGAGAATATTTCTGAAAAGGAATTAATTTTTCAGATACAGTGAAAATGATGACTTAAAGAGACTTAGCAGATGATAGAGGGCTGTCCTATTCAGAATACATCTCCCATGATTAGTACAAGCTCTGAATGTATTTTTGGGTTAGGCAGTTTTAGATAGAGATTGGGATTTGTACTTTGGGATGAAACTGATCTTATATTTTTATCAAAGTACTTAAGGTTTAAGCTGTAGTCTTCCCTTTTTGCAAAGGGATTTCACTGGTTTTTGTAATGGGGATTGGTGCAAGCAGCCAATAATTTCTATGTATGGATTTTAGTTAATAGGATGTTTGAAATGAAATGACTTTCATCACTAATAATTAGGTTCAGCTGGTAATACTTTTTGATAGGCCTTTTTAAAAAAAATAAAGAGGGCCTAATACTGATGTAGCATTTTGTAATCTATTTCAATTATGGAATCTTTCTTAAGGAAATGTTATAAAAGTCACATGCTTCAAGAACAACCAGAAAACTCCAAACACAATTATGCTAATAACATATTCATTATAGTGTATTCAACTGCATGCATGTGTCCATGGGTATCGATTGCAAAACTCTAACTACACTGTGTATATATGTTTTTTTTAATAATTATAGCATGGTAGTTGTCAAAGACCATAAACAGCACTGTGTCCCATTTTACCAGATGCTGTCCAAAATTAGAAAGGCCTGATAAATTATTATAATAATGTACTTGTGTTGTATGCACATACAAATGCTTTATAACTTGCAAATATATGTGTGTGCACGCATGCAGGTTACATGTATAGTATATTCTTTGACTGTCATATAAATGTGAGAAATGCAAATCCCAATCTTGTAATTAATTCCACTACACTGGATCCCTTCATCTATATGTGCTAGTAGGGCTTATTACAAGATCAGGGTCATAGTACTGTAATGTGGATAGGCTTGAACAGAACAGCAAAATATTAGCCAAACAGACAAACAGTTCCTATGACTATGGCTACTATTGCATAACTATTTTATTGCCTTTGAGATGTTTTTATTTAGTAACAGTCCCTGGTGCTTTGGTGCTGGCTGTAATCAGAAATCTGCAGAAAGATGTGCTTGCATAACAAGCCAGTATAAAGCTCTGTCATGACCCCTAACTGGAACTTTCAGTCTGAATCGAGTCCCCAGATAGTTTTGCGTGGTAGAAGAGATCAATCAAAGGATCAGAGTTTAAACAATCTGTTACCCTGGATGAGGCTGCATAGATAGTGCCTTTTTTTAAGGCTATGATGGGATGACAGGATTCTGGTGACAATAACTGATTTTCATGAGGTTTGTTATATTCAAGGTAGTAAAAATCTTTTGAACATTATGGCAATCTGGAAACTTGAATCCAAATTCTGAGGTTAATCATGATCCCAACTAAACCTCCTCCTTTCACCATCTTTATATGTGGAAGTAAAAACTTAAGCAGAACTGAAATTAAAAAATCACATCTACCTGGTGAAGTGAAATGACTGAATTTCACCCAGCTCTACACACAAACTTTAAAAAACAAATTTACAACACAGAGAATGTGAGGTCAGTTTTCTAAATATTCAACCATTTCTTCTGGAATCTTTCAAGAGCCAATATTGCTTTGGTGTAATGTCCTTTTAAAATATCTCATTCTGACAGCCACAAAAATGGACCTCTCACTCTAGAATAAGTTCAAGAAGTTCCCGTTTGTTTCTCTCTGCTTAATTGCTAGCAAATTACTTCAGGTTTCCTAGTCTTTAGATGCGGTTTGATTTGAAGCAATTGTATATGTTGAAACATGATTTTTTTAAAAGTGAGCTCAAAATTATATTCCATTCAGGTTCTTACATTTTACCCATCACTCTGGTATCCCAATGTCTTGCAATCATGTACAAAACAACATGACTTACATCTGTCATGTCTAGTTTGGTTTTTTTTCCTTTCAAAAATTGTCCATGAATTCACTCTACCCTGCCCTTCCTGTAATCTTTCAAGTTCTTTCATAGTTTGCATTTGGGGTGTCATCATTTCATCGGTGCTGTCAAAAACTCTCTTGCCCTCCCCTCCCCCTCACCTTTGAGGCTGAATCACTGAGCATTAATTGTGCCATTTAAATCTGTCTTGTCTATAGACTGTGTTGCTATATGCAAAAGAGCTTACATTAAAAGAAAGAAATCCTATTGTATGTAAAAGTTGCTTAGAGAATTTTATTGAACTATTATCATAATAGGATATTAACTTTATCATAGCCCTCTATTTATCACCTAATACATTGCTTTACCATAGCTGTGCTCCAAAGAGTGTTGAAATACAAACTTACTGTATTTGATCCCAGTGGAAGCAGGATGTGGTTATTCTCTGAACTAGCCTTCAGAAAGAAGTCTTCAGAACTCTTGTAACTATATTTGATCAAGTATGTTCAACCCCAAAGTATTGTATATAAATATTAAAATATACCATAGAAAAAATGTCTATCAGAATTGAGATGCGAAATGGCTGGAATGGGTATGTTGATACAGGATATTCCTATTGTCCCTGCAAAAGGGAAAAATTCAACTTAGAGAATGATTTCAATATGCTAATTCCTTTGAAAGAAAAAAATGGAGCCAGTTCCATGATTTCCAAATGAAATCTAATCTTAAGCCAAAAACTGAGCTGTTCAGGTTGACAACATTCAGGAAACTGTGCGCTTCTGGAGAGATGACTATAGTGACAAAGATAAATCGGCAGGAAGGTTTCTTTGGAATGATATTAATTTAATGAATCATATCTATGTAAAAAAATCCCAGCTGTTCTTAAATTTCAGGGAGATTTAAGTGATAAAAGATATTTCCCTTGCCCTCTTAGATGTATATTAGAGATGAGAGGACTTAGATAAACCCTACTGGGAATCAAGCTTTCCTTTTCTTTAATTTGTTTTAAAGAAAGAAGAGAGTTGTCCATGCTCCTGAGCTTCAGAAGGGTATAATTTGTTATTTGCTATTATTGGACCTAAAAAAATTCTCTACTCCTACTCTTTTATGTTAAAAAAAAGTGATTGCCAAAGCAACATGTTCAAAAGATTTCTGTTCTCATTTGCTCTTCTCCTTCCATCACCCTTGTGAGAGCATCCTGTCCTCTATTAACACATCGATTTATTTAAATTAAAAATAATGATCTTCTTTCTCCTCCTCCCAGCTGCAGTGTCCCCTTCTGATCCTTATTAACAAATCAGTCAGTGCTGGTGTTGGTATGGTTCATTTGGTAGCCCTTTTGCCTGAAGGTTGGAAGAGTATTCAGCTTGCCCAAGTGAATTTTGAACTCTGCCCAAAAGTGACAGTGCTTTAGTGAAAGAGGCTGCTATAAGAATCACTGACCAGACATTCACCGGAGGCCCCCTTCAGTAGTGAATGGTATTTCAAAGTCAAAAATCCCCTGGTAGCTCTTTGGTAAGAATATAAGGACTAACATCAGCATACTGGTAGATACTTCTCTCAGCAGTGCCATTTCTGGTATCTGATCCTACAGCTCTTACTCAGGCAAGTAGCTACACTGTAGTTGATTAAGGTAAATGGAATCAGTGAGCTGTCTTGTGAAAGTAAAGGCTAAAATAAGTTTTCCAAATCATCATGTTAACTCTTGCTGTGTAGATAATGGGCACCATGCACCTACTCAAAACCCAGCATTGCTGGTATCAGGTTGTAAAGAGCTTAAGGGTGCTAGTTCTACATTTGTTTCATGAACCCAAACTCTCTTCTATTTATTTAAAATGAAATTACAGAGTGCTTTTCATTTGCCTCCTTCCAGCTGTATGAAACCCTGCTGTTTTCTAGCCTTGGCCTAATTCAGTGAAACATCTTTCCTGGAAAGTTTAAAAGCTGACCACTCCTACTTCATTTTCCATTACTTATTTTTCAGTGAAGGGATTATGTCATGCAGCCTACTACATATAGCACATGGGGAACACTGGTTTCATATGTTTAATGGTAATGATGTGCAATGATTTTATAATAAAGTATTTTTTGTATTATGGACACCATTATGGGCACACCTACATGAGATGCTTTACTGAACAGTAGACCAATCTACTGCACAATAGAGCATCATTGTCTATATGTGTCAGCATTTACTGCACAGTAACTTAGTCTACTGTGCATTTGGCTACTACATGTGAATACAGGTAGAAGATTAACCATGCAGTAGCCATTTCATAGTACCGTATGTGTAAATGCTGACCAGGAGCTCTCCAAGACCTGTGTACATTGGTATGGGTCCCAATGTGCATGGGACTGGGAGACAGTTGCCTCTGTAGCCCCACAGATCTCCCAGCCCCGTGCACATTGGGACTGGGTCCCATTCGCCTTCCAGGTCTTGGGAGCTCCCCTGGCTGGTGCAAGGGGGCAGAGCAGGGAAGGAGCAGCCCAGGACTGGGTTGCTGCCATTGGGAGCAAATCTGTACCCAAAGGGGTGTACGTACATTCCTTGGTGTAGTTTACTGCACCTTATTTTACTACACAACAACCATATTGTGCATTAATTGCCCATGTAGACACACCCTATATTTTAAGTGTAGTGGAGCTGAACTGGAGGACTCATATACTGTGATAGCATACAGGTCATTTTGTGTCCTGGAGTATGTTCCTGAGAATAAAATGGACCTGGATGACCTTGGGAGAATTCCCTTTGTTCTCTCCTCTCTAGGTACATTATTCCTTTGGTGCTTAGTTTCTCTATGACTATCTAGTATCTGTATTATGGTAGCACCTAGAGGTCCCAAACAAAAGAGCTCCACTACATTATTTGCTGCCCAAACACAATGTTTAAGACATAGTCCTTGTCGTAAGACTGAAAACTTAGCAGACAAGACAGCTGCAGTCTTTAGGAGAATGAAGGCAGGAAGCAGGAAACTCTCCACCACAGGTCAGGATGAGACCGAGTTTGTGGCTCTCAATGCATAGCTCATGAAGAGGATGCCGAAGGAGGCCCTCTTCCCCAACGTTTCCAGAGGATGATATGAGCTTCTATTCCAGAAGAGAGAGACAGAGAAATTCAAAGAGGATCTGGAGGGTGGGAGATTATGAGGAAATTCAACAAAAGAAGGGGACAAAGGAGAAAGGTACAACTGGAAGATGGAGAGGGAGGGGTTAATAAAGTAGGGAGACTAATAGCTGTAAAGGTGAGATTTATACAAATCAGTTAATAGATAGGCATCAGCTATGTCTTTTAGGTTATTTTCTTATGGCATAAAGTCTCCAGATTTCTAAATTTCCTAGGTGACCTCTCAGGCATGTGGGCATGTCTATGTAAGATGCTGACTGTGCAGTAGCTGAATAGTACTGTGCAGTAATGTGTCATAGCACCAACAGTCCTAATATGATACTGCACTGTATTATTAGGCTACTGCACAGTAGCATCACTTAAAAGGTATTTGTCGGTACTACTTCACAGAAAATCTGGTTACAGCACATTTATTTAGTACTTGTATAAGCACTAAGTACTAAATAAATGCGCACTAACTCCTGTGAAGTAGCATCTTGTGTAGATGCGCCCTGTGTCTAGCAAATTAAGGCTGGACTCAGATCTTCTGCATGTTTCTGTGAAGTAACGATACCTTTATCCTTCTTCCTAGTCTGAAGAGATTTTCCAGGGCAACAGACAGAGAGAGGGAACCACTGGCATTTTGCTGCTTTTTCCAGGTAAGTCAGTGGGTACATCTACATGTGCAAGTGCTGCTGCATGGATTTACACAAGAGTAATTTATTCTGGAGTAAACGCATCCTGGGCAGGCATTTGGGAGTAGATTTGCTGCTGCTGGCGGAATGCTCCTTCTGCCTCCTCTGGCCCTGCACACAATCCCTGCAGCAGCCAGGGAGAGCTCTAGGCTCCCCCTGGGTGCTAGCCTAGGGGCTGGCAGGGAACACCAGGCCCAAAGACAGCTGCCTTCTGGCTGGGGCTGGGAAATTGCTCTCAGCCCCCAGGAGCTGCCTTCTGCTGGGGCAGGCTCCAGTGGCAGAGCCCAGGTGGGGACAATGTCTCTTACCCCAGCAATAGGGAGCTCTTGGCCCTGGCTCTCTGATTGGGGCCAGGGGCCTAGGAAAGAGGTGTGGGGGAGGGGCAAGCCCTAGTCTCCTGCCCTGCTTGGTGCCAGTTGCCTCAGAAGCAGATCAAGCCAGGGGGCTAAGACCTACCTCTGCCTTGCAGCTCTTTACAAGTCCCATGCCTCAATCACCCAAAACAGAACGGTCCACAGCCAGCTCCAGGCTGCATGTGCAGACTTCTCCACATAGCCTGGAGCTGGCTGGGAACTGTCACAGGCAGGGGCAGGTCCCAGTCAACTCCAGGCTGGGTGGGGAACTTTCCCCATGCAGGGAGCTCCCTGTCCCTGCTCCATAATTGTGGAGCAGAGGCAAGGAGCAATCTCCCAACCACTGCTCTGTGATCATGATTGCAGAGCTGGGGCATGGAGCGGCAGGGGAACATTGTCCCCACCCAAGCTCTGGTGGTGCAGCCCCCCCTTGGCAGCAGGCAGCTTCTGAGGGCAGGGAGCAATCTCCTGCCCCCTGCTGCCCAGCTGACTGGGACCAAATGTGCTCCCAGTCACCTGTCTACACATAACTAACTGCGCAGTAATTACTCAGCAGTTAATCTGATACTTGCATTTGCAGGTAGCAAATTAATTGCCAAGTAGTAAGTGTCTGCACATGAAGATGGTGATGCTTACTATGCAGTAAAGCATCTCATGTAGACACGCCCAGTGTCAAGGAAACTTTGGACAAAGGCCCAAAAACACACTATATACATAATAGTATTCTGTATTTCAGGGTGAGTTATCACACTTTTTTTTGATACATTCTAAAATTAGAAAAGGGATTTCCATTTAAGTCTGACAGATGACGACCTTTTTATTTTCAATTTATACACTGGCTATGTTTTTTTGCAAAATTTTGGTTTAGCGGACAGCTGCTGCAAAACTGGCTCAATAAAATAGGTAATGATCTATTGCTAGGTGCACACTTTTGATTATGAGTATGACTTAAGACTTTGTTATTTGCTGTTCTTGAGTTATGATTCATCACCCGAGTCACATGGAATTGTTTGTGACTGGCTAGCTTTTTGAGCTCAATTTTTTCATTTTACCATATAAAAGCTTCCAGTATCAATTCATATGCAAACGTGTTTCCTTTTCAGCTAACATTCTTTCAAACAGTAAATAAAATTGACTAATGCTAATAGAGAAACAAAGCAGAAAAAAACCTAAAATAAAGACCAGTAAAAATGGGGGTTCACTAATGGAGCTGAAGCAAATTCATAATTTTCACTCAAATGTTTGAAAGAGTAACTTTTTGCAGAATTCACCCAGGTTTTGTCTGGTTCAGTGATTAAGTCCCCACAATATTTCTTTTATACATTTTCCATTCTATGGCATTTTATATGCTTCCCATTGCATTTTAAAATACTCTGAAATAAGCAGAGCTGCAAACTTTTTAAAAAACTAGAATTATTGATCTTCTACAACATTCACCATCTGCTTGGTTCTAGTGTCTAAAAATACACAGTCATTGCTTTTCCTCACATGATTGTTGAGAAAATGCTAGAGCTGATAAGTCAGGAAAGTACATTGTGTGTGTTGGGGGAGGGAAATTGCGTTTGGAAAATACGCTGTCTGAAGGGAAAATTTGAGAAAAAGCAGCTCCATCTTATATTTAAAAAGGCAAAAATGAAAAATCAATCTATATTTCAGGTCACTAATAGTAAGGGAAAACAGAATCTATTCAGAAAGTTTACTGTTTTATTTCTAAGATAACATAAACTAAATTCCCACCTATGCTCCAATGTGACAGGGAATGGGATTTTTGTATTTTCAAAGATGGGAAGAATCCACCAGTACAGCTTCTGGACAATGGAATCCAGTTTTGTAAAGGAAAAGATTGTAAAGCCAAGTTGCTAGAGTTGGACAAGGTCACCTAGTTCATCTCCCTGACACTGTAACAAGACTACTGACAAGTCAGTCAGTCTTCAAAAATTGTTGCCTTCAAAAAATGACTCAAAGGGTCTTCAGAAGACTAAATCTTAGTTTTAATTTAGTCAAAGAAAAAATATGAAGAACCTAGAGTGCTATCTGATATATGCTATGGTTGAACTTTTCAAAGCCAAGTAGAGCATTTAGGCAAATATCTAGTAATTTAAACAGGAGTAGTGGTGACAGATTCTTTTCTCACCTTAGAAAACCTCAGCCTACTTTGAGATTCTATAAACTGCTCAACACTGTAGTAATTAAATACTTTTCAGAATAAATATGATCTCCCAATGGAGATCTCTTGTGAAATTAATTGGATCATTCTGTATTTAGTTTGTGAATCAGTTACTTGATTTTTCAAGTGAAAACTATTCATTATGAGCTACATTTTAGTCTCAGGAACTTGGTGCTGTTATAACTGATGTAAAATTAGAATAAAATATAACATACTATGTAGCATGCCTTGAATGAATGTTGTTAACTAATTTATCCAAATAACTTGCTTTGAGGATGATAAACAATTATGACATCTGCCACTCATAATAGTGGAAAAGACATAAAAATAGAATTGGGCTACAAAGCGAAGATGTGAAATGGAAGGTTTTAAGGGTGACATCTAGGAGAGGGAATAATATTTTATCTTTTCTTTGCTTCCTTATGATAGATAAAGAAGGCCCAACCAGATGTATCTCTGTTTTGGGGAGTAAGTGGGAAAAGGTTTTATTTTTTATGCTTTTTACCTTAGAAATGTCAAAAACATCAAGTCTTCTTAAGAACTGCCATACCAAATCAGGCTACTGGTCCATTTAGTCCCATGTTCTTCTGCCTTTGACATTGAGCAGTGTTAGAGGGGAAGGTAAAAGACACCCCATTAATGAAATAACCTACCCATAGGGGAAGTTGATTTTCCAAGTGATTGTCAGCCACTGATTGTCCTGAAGCATAAGAGCTTATACCTCTACTAAGGAAAGATTTTTTATTGTGGCCAGTGTAACTATGAACATTTTTACACACACAAGTGTCTTACCGATTTTTACTTCTACTGAGATCATAGATCATGGCTGTTCAATTTCTAGGCAGCTGGGGGTTGCATACTGCCTGGGCCACACCAATGGGGAGCTGCACACCCAGGGTCCATACTAGTGTGAGCCCTGAGCTTACAAGTTGCAACACCCCACAACACAAGTGGCAGCCCCCTGCATCGACTGCATGGGCAACTTCCCACCCTACCACCGCATTGCATGTGCATGTAACACCCACCATATACCATATGTGCAGACAGCCTCCATCTCAGTTCCCTTACTGCACTGTTATGGGCTAGGCAGTCCTGCCCCTTGGGGCAGGAGCACAAAGCAAAAGCTGAGGAAGGGATGGGAAGCCTAGAGACCTTGGCTGCAACAGGAGCTGGAGTGATAGGGTGAGTGGCAGCTGGGTAGGAGCCCAAGGAATGCAAATTAACCCCTCTTGGGCCCCTTGCAGTCCACAGGTCACCAATTGAACAGTCCTGTATTAGACAATGAATTTCAGTTTTCCCTAAGTAATTTGAGTAGATTAAATGACAAACAATTGTTATGAGTAATTGGAATAAATTTTCTTAAAATCTCATCTGCTGCAATGTTGCTAGCAATAGTCTTCTAAGGCAAACAAAGGCTGAACTTCTTAATGTAGCGAATAAACAAAACCAGCCCCCTCCCAGACCAAAATACCCCAAACCATATTATCCAATCTTTTCCTTGACAAACCTGTTACATAAACAAATTTAATAAAAATCAGGGAGCCCTTCCCCATGCTGCTTCATGGATCACCTTTAAAGCTCCTAGTAGAACTGGTTGGGAAATTCCAGTGGAACAGCTTTTGCTGGGAATTGTTCAAAACCAAAATGCTTCATGGAACCCCATGATTTAATGAACTTACAGTGAAACAAAGGCAAGATGTCCATTGGAACCCTACCTGCTAGTGAGGACTGCCAGGAGCTCTTGGCCTTCCAAGGTGTAAAATTCTGGGATATCTTCCCCATTTGAACTCCCTCAAGGTTCAGGACTCCAGTGTTTTATGGATTCCTGGCACTGGGGCAATCCCACCATACGGTAGGTTGTAGGTAACTGTTGATCCTTCTGAATGATGGTATGTGTATGTGACTCATGATTGCATATTCCTAGCCAGGAGTATGGAGGTTACCCAGACCTTCTGTCCCCCCATTAGACTCCTGAGACAAGACCAAGTCCAGATATTCAGTATCTTGACAGTTGTAGTTATATGCATGTCCAGGAATCAATCCCAGGGCTCCTGCATGTCAAACAAAGCTTCTACCACTGAACCCCAACAACAGGTCCCACCATACAGACTGTCTCAGGATCATGGATGCAAAAACTTATAAGGTCCATGTCTGGGAGTTCACTGCTTGGAAATCTGGAAGTCAGAACTCTAGTCAGAACTTGGCTCCCAGTTCCACAAAGGAGCAGTGAAGCACTGGGAATCCTAGCTTGAGCACCAGCTCCAAGACTCCTAGTTCAGCCTTATCTTTGAGGACTTTGTGGATGGGGAGCCAGGAGTCTGGAAGTCTCAGAGTCCTGGCCAAACTAGACTTTCAGGCTCAATTTAATTTCATTTCAAAACTTGCAAACCAAGCTGTTACAGATATTTCTCAATCTGTTTCCCAATTTTCTCTTCCATGTCAAATTTCAAATTTGGAAGACAATTGTTTTCAGAATTCCATGTTTTTGACCAGCACAAATGCACGTATCCACAGTGTCATGTGCAACCCTGATACAGAAGCTTAGCCCAAAGTTCAGCTTTAGACCCATTAGGAATGGGCATTTTGATTTGGAAGGAAAACCAAAGAAAAAAGAAAAGACCTAGGCCAAGGCTATGCCTAATTAGAGATTGTATAAAGATATCTAGGAGTTGAAATACTTTTACCTTCTGAGTGTCCCAGCAGCAAAGGATGCTCAGAAGCAAAGAGGTAGCTAGCCACCCAAGTTTTCTGGCTGGGCACGTGAAAAAAATGACCCTTAGAAGTTCAGTAGCTGAACTAATTACCCGAAAATGATTGCCTGGGGTTGGACCATTTATTATCTCATCAGCATTCAGTACCAGTGCCATAGGATGAAGGAGAAGAAAAAAACCCCAGAAACATGAGAAGGAGAGTAGATAAAAGGAAAGCAGTTAGAAGGAAAAAAATGCTTCTTAACTCTACTCCGCACTTTCTCTCTCTAATAGATCCCCCTCCCAAACCACCCTAGGTAGAGCAATTGGCATGTAACGAGTTCTGCAGAAATGGATCAGCAGCTGCATGCATACAGGTGTGTGGTTTTGCATTGACAATCTCATGAGAATCTAAGTTCCTCCTGGAAAAGGAGGAGAGGAAGATATATCAGAATTTTTTCATGATGTCAGTGTACAATTCAATAACGCTTCTCAGAACTTCCCTGTGTGTGGTAGGAAAATAAATAGTTTGTGCCCATATGGAGTTTCCTAACATAACGTACGGAAGAGAAACATTCACCACTGGATGTACTGCGGAAGAGCTCTGCTATTACTGCGGAACACATACATCTTGGGACTGTACCTTTGGAGGCTGGAATTTTTTAGGGATAGCAACAGCTGAAATCTTGCTTCTACCAATGTGTATAATATTAAAAGCCTTCCCTGACACCCCTGGGTCTTTTCTCATGGAGATAATCTCCCACTAATATAGATGAGATGGAGTGTGACTGAACAGAGCTGCCCAACTCTGGGCTGACAAGAAAGGGCCTAAAGCCATCAGCATGCTCAATTTCACTCAGAGATGATGCACTAACACTCCTCGCAGCTGCTGTGGGTGTGACTGCCTGCCTGTTACTGTTTCCTTCATCTTTTTGCACTGTGGGATGTTCTGTGAACTTGTGCACTTTCTCTTTTGTGAGATTTCCTTTGTCCACACATAAAGCTGAGGAGGTGGTAGCAGAGAATGTGCTAGTAGACCTGGCTTGTGCTACGAGTGCATTTTTAAAAAATGAGAACATCTTTCCAGTAATCCACGTTTGCATTAGATGAAAATGCTTTGGCTTCACTTCTGCCCTTGAACGCCGAGTGGTATAATAAGAATTTGGGAAATGCTGGCTCTTTAAAGTAATTTAAAAAGTAGATCCACCTATTGAAACACATTTCTAAAGAGACCAAGGGAATGCTCATCTTAGCAAAAAAACCCACAAAAAACAAAACCCAAAACAAAGCAACGCCTCCCCCCAAATAATAAGTCATTTACTTAATTTCAAGCTTTCTCTCCTTTTTTGAGATTGATGTGTTTATCAGAAAGTCTGGAATATAATTTCCCCAAATACCTTATTCTGATGACTGCTCACATAGTATCCATTTAAAACAGTGACCAATTTTCTATCCAAATGTGAGAAGTGTCATATGTGGAGCTGTCAGTCCAGATCTTTCAGAAGACATTAAGTTCTTGTCTGCACATTTTCAAAAGTAAACAGTGATACTGGAAAGCATAGCCAAATACTCATCCAAATAAATAAATGCATGCTATAATGAAGTGGCTGATATGTATACAAGAAGGCATAAAGAGCAGAATTTGTGCCATGAGGAAAGTTGGGGATGTAGGCCTTTGAGCACTAGAGGGGCAGGGGTTCTGAGAGCTGGGGACGAAGGCGTAGAAGTATCACCTATGTGGGAGATTCAAAACCAGTCCCTGGCTGTGGCGGTCACTACCGCCACAGTCACCACTGCAGCTGCAGGCGTAGCCACATTAAGGGTGCATGTGTGTAGATGTGTGCCTTAATTCGCCATAAATTTAGGCTAATGCATCTTAAAGCATTTTGTGTATGAATGCCCTGTGTCATGTGCTCGCTACGTTGGCAACAGCTAATGGAGATTTTTTAAAACTGAATTTATGTTTTCATTTAGGGGGATTCATTTTTACTGCTGCTGTGAAGTTATATGTGGCCATAGTATGTCCAGGCTCTTTGCAACTGTGAGATCCTAGATGGGAACAAATTTGTTACAAATGGGGTCATGTGGCTTTTATATTGGCATCCAAATTATTAATACTCATCTCATGCCTAGAGACCACAAACAGAGTGCAAGCTCATTTTTTCCTATCTAGCTTTCCCAAGTAGGAAACAAAATCAGAAAAACTTTCCCTAGAGTTTAGGTAAGAAATCGCTAAGCCTAGAACTTAACCACATTTTGGTGAAGAGAAAAGATCTTAACAAGGACCTGCTTGTTCATGTATAGTTTCTTAGAAGAGCATTTAGATACCACAGTTCTGAGCATGGTATAAAGGCCACTATAGGAATGTGATATACTGATGTTGCTGCCCTGCATTGTAGATCACATAGACACGAACTGTTCAGTTTAGCTAGAATTATAGCTGTATTCTGAACTCATGATTGCAAAGCTTATTTGTAGAAAGGAAATGGATATAAAGAGATTGGAATTGGTATAGAAGTGTGCTAGATTACTCCTTTGGTCCTTGATCCCTTCTAAAGTTTTCCTGAAAGCCCTGTTGTATCTACCTTAACTAGACACAAGCATAACCAAAAACTTTGGATCCTGAACATGCTCAAATTTTGGGGAAGTACAGGTGGGCACCTCAGTTCTGCAACAGTAACCACCAGTGTCAACTAATCTTATCCATCCAAGTGACATGGACATTCAATTATACTGGTCACTGTTGCAAGAACTGTCTTCTAAACCAAACCTTTCTATCCTGATATTTCATTATACAGAAGAGAGAAAAAAAGAAGTTGGGTTTAAAAAATGATTCGCTCCTGCTCCCCTTCTCAGATTCAGTAACCTTTGCTCCTCTCCCTTAACCATCCTTTTCTATCTTTTATGTTTCATCAGGAAGTCAGTTTGCTGGATGTGGGACGCTCCTTGACACCCTGCTACCTACATAAACACATGCATGTACACACATTTTAATACAAATCAGCGGCAATATAATGCTGAATTGCTGTCAGACCTGCGGGTAGTGACGTGTTCAACTTCCAGTGTTGTTTAGGGGGATGCTTTCTAAATTACCAGGCAGCCAGATGAAAATTAGGCTCTTTTAAAATATAAATTCTAATTAAGGAACTTCTTTAAAAAAGTTTGAAAATGTTTCCAAGTGTTGTTTTGGGTATTTGCTTATCCAGCACCACATGTATTATTAATTCTCTTTGCAAGAAGCGATGTAAGGCATTGACACTGAAAAGTTCCCAGTGCATTGAACCAATGGGAATTGATGGGTGGTCAAAACCTCTCAAGGCCAGAGCTTATTGTTGTAGTCTAGATCCCAGCAAGCACTCAAATAGCAGAGGATTGCAAGATTACCTTCTGGAATCAAGGAAAGTTTTCATGTAACGTACAAGTTCTTCCCTTCCTCTCTTCAGTATAAACACCCCTTGTTATATAGATGCTTCACAGCTTGGGTCAGGCCAGAAGCCTTTGAATGACCCAACCTACTGTGAGCAGTAATATGGTATCAAAATACTTCAGCCTTCTGAGAAGCCTTCGAAAAGGAAATATGAGATGTTTTTAAACCACTTCAAGTCCATCTTTTATGCTGCATCCCTTTATCTCTATTTTCTAATTAATTTGATTGCCATGGCACCAGAACGGAGATGGCTCTTACTGGTGCTGTGAGTCTGCCTGTGTTTGAGACTCAGAGGGGAAAGTGACGGGTTTGTTTGCAGTACTCTTCCCCAGAGACTGCAGCACTCTCTCCAATAGCCACTAGGTGTCAGTGAGTCATCTGATTTTCGCTACTCATCAACAGACAGGGAAATGCAAAATAGTAATAGTAAGGAAGTCTGTATATTGTATCTCTTTTTAAGCTTTAAGCATGATTTAGAAAAGTTCTCCTCTTTGTTCAAATACTGGAAAATATTTATTGAAGATTTACACTTAAGACGGCACCTCTACAGTTCTTGAAGTCATTGTCGTGCTTAAAAGAAAACCAAACAAACAAATCCATGCATGCACAGCTCAGAAATGGTGACTGTAGTATTTAAAATGCTGTTTTGAAATGTAATTTAACTCTGGTCTGGTCAGATCCACGGGCTGATAGTCTAATCCCAAGTGAAGCGTCTCATTGATTTAAGAAGCTTCTGTTGGACTGTTTTCTAGACACAGAAGAAAAAACAGAAATGAGGAACTTTTTCTTTCAAGAGTTGAAAGCAGGGCTTGTTTGAGGTTTTAAGAAGATTTGAAGAACCTGGATTGATCTGCTAACATCAGAGAAGAAAATCTGGTGGCACGTAGCAAAACCTCATAGCATATTTTACCATTGAGGCTGAGCTATTAGTGAGCATCCAATTCCTGAGCTTGCAAGCTCTTCCAGTATTTATTTGCTATTTGCAAGAAAGCATCCACCAAATTATTTTTAATTTTCTTCATAAAACACACAGGATCGGGCTCTAGATTTCCCGTGTGCCTTTAAAGGGTCTAATTGCAAAGAAACTTAGATAAATAAGAGATCTGCCTCATCATAAACCTTTGAAATGAACTGAGCCTCAATTACCTGTAATTCTACCTGATAATTACATGCAAAGTCTTGGGTATGAAACACCCAACTCGACCTTGTTGTCACCGGGTATATGCCAGCATGTAACAGAATTTTACTTGACCAGTTATAGTGGTAGAGTATAACTAGAAGCCCGGAAATATAAGGTAAACCAGGTGGAGGATGTCATCACTTTTTCAGTGACAGAAAAGGCTTTAGGCTCACTCCTCTGTTTAAAAAAAAAAACCTTTGGGTGAGAGGAACCCTAAAACTCAAAAGCTTGAATGGTATGCATGGTAATGCTTAGGGGACGCTGCAATCTTTCTGGGTATGAAACTTAGGATATATGTATCTGACACTGCAGTTGTTTTTGTGTTGAGCTTCTTCACTGAATGGATTACCAGGACCAAAAAAAAGAGAGAGATAGAGGGGAGGAAAAAGCAGGAGTTTTTAAGATCTTTGTTCCATGAAAATGTTGTATGAGATCCTGTCATAAAATCTTTCTGTTATGTCATCCCAAAGAATCATAAGCAGCTTTGCCACTGCCTTTACAGATAAGGGAAGCAGTTCACCTGTTATATAAGTGCAACCGCCTTTTAAGTAAGATATCGTGCTTGTTTAAATACAAATGTACCCAGTAATTTAGGGCTGGACATTTCAGTATCATGTGGAAACTTGAAAGGGAATTTAAATAAGTAGGAAGTAATTTGCAACTTAGCAAAAACTTGGCAGAGAACACTCCCAGTTCTGGGTAAGCAGGGGGCCTCAAGCAATCAAGACCTCTTCCACAAGACAGCAGTTGCAACATCATAATGCCCTGTTAAAATATGCCAGGTCAGTGTCACCTACAGAACTGACAACATCCCTTTTCTGTAGCACCTATGTTTTCCTTTGAGGCCTTTCATCCACATACAGACTGGCCCAACCCTGTTTTAACTTGTGAGAACTGCAGAGATCAGAGCCCCAGGTGGTACAGCTGGAGGCCATGTTTAATAGTTAATGCTGCATTATGTTGTGATATTTGTATCATATTATTTTAATAACACAGAAAATTTGTGAATATTTTTGTACAGGCTGTCCTAGATTTTGCAATACTTATTTGGGGATGATGATTTTAGATTGGATTATTAAATACCCATATTTGGGGCAGTATTCATGAGTTGTTCAGCTCTACTTGGCATATTCAAGAAGCCTTAAGACTTGAAGCTTGTATTTGACATATTTTCACTTGTGCCATGTACAGAAGTTCCTTATTATGGATACATCAGTGTGGATACACGACCAGGTTTTTCACTCACAGAAATATATGGCTCCTTTTGGATTCAGCTGAATTTGGAAGTGTTTATCTGAGAGCAGAATAGGCTAATGAGTCTGATATAGCCATGCCATCAAACTCAGAATTACAAACTTCCAGAGCAAATCTCATACGGCTTCAGCACTGCTCTCTGGGGCTGCAAAGTAGCAATTTATAAATTGCTTTTACCTTTTTAAGTTGCCCATTCTGCTGAGATCTTTGAGGATCTCAACTGTCGTAATATAGAAGACTGGAACTAAATAGTTAATCATACATGGGTGTTTTGAGGCTTATGCAAAGTCACAAGGTTTGGGAAAAAGATGCCACTGAGGGAAAGGACTTCTAGAACAGCAGATGTGCCTTTGAACAAGAACTCCATGTGCTCTAGTCTTGTAGGAAGATGAATTTTTGTGTAACAGGGAAAACGTGGATTTAGTACCCAGAGAGTGCATCTACATGAGATGCTTATTGTGCATTAGGCTAATAACACTGTGCAGTAGCATGCCATGGCAAAAACTGTACTAATAGCTTACTGCATAGTGTTATTAGGCTAGTGCTCAAAGAGCATCACTAAATAACTGCACCGGTGCTACTATGCAGTAACTCTAGGTACTGTGCATTTAGTTAGTACTTTATTACGGAAGTACTAAACTAAATATACAGTATCTAAGGTGCATAAATGAATCTGTAGATGCGCTTAGTGAATATGGACACTCAGGTTTTAATACTCCTGCCTTACAGCAGCTGCGAATTAAAAGCAAGGTGTATTCAGGAGGAACATGAGCACCAAAATCACCAAAATCAAGAGCATATTTTGGGCTGTAGCTCCTTCCCAGTAGTTTTTCTGTGTTTGACTTCCCTTGAGATGATTTGATAGTTTCCAACTTACATTACCACTTGCTTGTGCTGGGCATTGCCATTTTTTGTCCTTCCTTGAAGTGTGTGCTTCTTTGGAAATGAGGATAGGGTGGTTGAAAATGCTGGTGGTTTTAAGGCTGTGCTGAATAAGGAAGGCTGTCAAGTTGTGCAGTGGGGTGTGCCCTGTAGATTTGGGCTGCATGTCAGGATTACCCATGTGCACAGACAGCAGGAACAGGCTGGCAGCAAGCAGTTACATCTGTGTGTGTCTAAGGGAAGATCGAGTTTGTTGGAGGATTTCCTCTGGTGTTGTGTTAGGAAGATCTGCCTCTCTTGCTCACTCAGTAACAAACAACCTGGAGGATTTTTGTAAGGTAAACGCTTTACTGGAAATGAGTATAAGCCAAAATCAGAGCTGGATCAGATTTTTAAATCTTCAATCCCAGTGAAAACACAGGAGAAAGAAAGTCTTATTGTCCCTGTTTTCTAGACAAAATAGAGCATCTTAAGGTTTTTATAAGGAAAGTGCTAAGAATCAAAGTCAGTTCTTTGGAGTCCTAGCACAGCTCTCAGCCCAAGATTATCCTGATTTGGAGTTAGATTTGGGTTCAGATTCTGATGTATTTGGGTTGGACCCAATCCTGCTTTTAATTCTTACCAGATCTTGAGCACAAGGCTTCCTTCAGTGTTTCCTTTCCTTTCAGTTTTTCTCCCTAAACTACTTCTCTGCAATAACCAAAGGAAGGTTAAGTCAAAGACATATTCAGCTGGCTAGATTTTTGTTACATGTGTTTACCACACTTGGAATTCAGCTTTAAACTGAGTAGCTCATTCATATTTCACATTGGTTTATTTATTTATTCATTTTTGTAGATCTAATTTTTTTCCAGTTAAGAACTGTGTAAATAGCCCTAATGAGCCTTGAGGGCTCTCATTTGCTTGGAGAGATTAAAACAAGCTGGGAAGTCTCCAAACATGTGGGCCTTTAGGTACAATGCATATCTCACCTAGAGCTGGTCGAATTATTCATTGTGAATAATTTATCTGATGAACTGAAACTGTTTTTGCTATTCAGTGATTATGCATAAACAGCTCTTGATTTTTTTTTTTTACCAATTTGTTTAACGAGTAATTTGGGCAAACAAATTTTAGCCTATGGTTTGTTCACCAACTGGCCACTTGTGAGCATTTGCTATTTATTACACTTTCTCTGTGATTGGTCACCTGAATCACATGGTAGTGTTTCTTTCTTCTGACAGAATGACCCTTCTTCCGTTTGCTGTAACCCTCCAAAATTCTTACTTGTATGGCAGATGCATTATATGAATAGCAGTGAGGGATTTTTCCGGTACAAACACACTCACATGGATTTGCATACTCTATTATTCATGGTGCTTTTGTTTGCTATATTTCTTGCACATAAAGACTTGCTCACCTGAATATTCACAAATAAGTATGTAAGAGGGGCCATAGACAGCTGCAAAGCAAAGCAAATTGGGATGTTTGAGTCACAAATGTATTGGCAGATCTTTTTGTGTATATTTTCCTAAGTCTAACCTAGCTAGAAAAAGACAGATAATTCATAATGGCTTTGTTTTGATGGTTCTTTTTTGTGCAGGGATTTTTTTTTTTTAGGTGCTGTGTGCTTTTTTTAAATTTTTGATCAGATGCTTGGCATCATCCACACAGTTGTACCATGGATCAGATGCTTCTGAGGTAGCTAAGGTAGGACTATTGAATGTAAACCAGTGTAGGAAAAACATTGTTGAGCTGCATTTTCTGTTTGACTTCTCTTTCTCACACAACGAATAACTATTTCATTTCCCCCTGCTTTAACTGACCTTTGATGCTTCTTGAAAGTTTGTATTGCTGAGCAAAGGGTGCTCACTAGTCTAGCAAAGCAGTGTCAATGTGAAGCTCACTGCTGAAATTATTCAGAATGACCATGAACCTTGATGCCTTCAGAGCCAAATGCAGCAACCATTTCTTTGACCTAGCCTTTCTGCAATGACACCACTTAGCAAGACGTTAACTTCCTACTACCAGCACCAGTTAGAAACTCAGAATGAACAAAGAAAACCTAACAAAGGTGAGCCTAGTCCTTGCTGGCTGGAGGAAGTTTCACTGGAACTTGGAGCTTGGGTGCTGAAGCCATTCTTTCTGTGAAGCAGTGCCCGACTATACTTGGTATAACCCTGAAGTCTAACAAATACTGACCTTGTCCATAAAAGTAATACATTGTTTTTAAACATTAGTTTCCTATTCCTGACAGATAAGATGAAAAGCTAACAATGCGTTAAGGCTATAAAATGTTGGCTAGAGTTTAGATTTTACCTCTGTTTAACTTTTTGTCAACAGATTGGCATTTTCCTCCCCATTCAGAGCAGTTGGGTTTTGCTTTCAGCACTGAGTAATAGCTCTTAGATGCTCTCTCATGCAGAGTCTTGAGTTCAATATTAAAGCATTGATAACATGCTTATTATCAGAAAGATGTGGCGTATGGGCTCAAAGGGAACCTAAAACAGCTCTGCTTGGTGCAATAAAAGAATAGTCCTACATTATCTGGCATGAAATTCCCAAATATACTACTTAACCAGAACACTGCATGCTAGTAGATTCAGACCCATGCCAGCCTGTTAAGTCTTTCTGAAATGGCTTCCTTTCAAGAAAACAGTGCCCTAGTGCAAGATATCTTAGATAACACACTGGGTACAAATGATGGTTCCTGCATGTTAAACAGCATAGCCAATATTCCCCTAGAGAGGCCTTGTTGGTTCAACAGGGTGACAGAAGAATGCCACTGAGACTTAAAGAGTTAATGAATGTAGCTGAGGGCTATGTTTTGGTTGCAATACTTGCTGCTGTCCTGGAATTAAATGCAGTTGAAAGAAAGTTAAGGGCAGTGCTGAAAATATCCGTATATTCACTGAGCCAAGGCGATCCATTTATTTTTAATTGAATTAAATTGCTCACAAAATGAAAGTAGCATACTTTCATTAATATTTAATTATCTACAGTGTTAAACAATGATCACAAAGAAAACTTAGCTGCTATCTTTTCCATCTCTCCTTTTATTGTTTTTTATTACTTTGTTACATAAGATACTCCCCTTAGCTTTCCTGTGCTTTGAATTTTAAAAGCCATCAGACTGACTAGTTGCTTTGGTGACTCAGTGGAGCATGTGCTTTGGAGCGCCAACTATGGAACATGGTGAGGAAATGCCAGCCATGATGAATTCACACTCCAGGTCTCCAAAACTGGAGAGCAGTGAGGAGCGTAAGAGATTCACAGCCAGAGCAGAGGAAGAAGCCCTTTCTTTTCAAAAGAAATAGAGGCTGGGCTGAGTGCCTGCAAGAAACCAAACCAGACAGATAGCACAGAGGCTCAGCTAAGAGATGGTCCAAAAAAAAAAGGGGGGTGGAGGGGAGGGCAGAAGTGAAGAGGAGAATGTGGACCTTTTTTTCCATCTCCCCCCTCAAATTTGAAAAAATGTCAAAGTCTCCCACAGTGGATTATGGCAAACACAATGTCAGGGAGTGTCCTTTTAATTTCAAATGAGACTTTCATCAACAGTTTGAAATAGGAAATATGGTGCTTTAGGGCAGTGTTCCCTAATCTTTCTCAGTCCTCACTTCCAGTCAGTATGTGATCCCACTTCTGGTACAAGCCAGACTCTACCAAGACAATATCTGTGGGGCTTGTTACCTTGCATGCAAATGCTCTGGCCCCGCTTGGAATTGTGACTCCTAGTTTAGAAAACCATTGTTATTTTATACATAGTTTTATAGCCCGGTACCACTTATATAGCATGCAACTTACCAACATGAGGTGTCTTAGAAATATATGTCCCTTTCACATACGGTATGTAGCAGAGCAGAGCACCAAGGTGAAAAGGAGAGATGCTATATCGATGCAGTTAGGAATGGGGCAGAGTCCCCATTGGAAGTGTCGACTTGGTAAATGGAGGACCTTCTGCATAAGTTTCTTATTCCACACAGCTAGCAACTAGCAAGGCGTGTTTATTGTGGCTGTTAAAGGGTCACACTGTCTGTTTTAATTTGTACTGTAATACAGCTATGAGAGAAGAATAGTATGATTCCTCAGAACAAAGGGATAAGCGGATATGGAGAATCTTGAGACCAGGGGCTCAGCTACTAGGAAGTGCAGCTGGCCCTTAGTACTGAATAGAAGCCACAGCCTCTGAAAAAGAAATTACATTATTTCTCTGCTATTTTCAGTTAAGCACCTTCTCTTCCACGTCATTGTGTTCCCCTGATAGTTTCGTGGCAGAGGCAGCTATTACATGCGGGTGTTCATAGAGATGGCCAGCTTTTAAGTGAAGATGATATGGTATTCTCTGCTTGAAACCTGTCCACATTGTCAATGCAGCTGGAGGAATTTCTCAGCTTCATGTCACTGTGTTGTCAGCATCTACTCAGTTCATGCAGTAGTAGACAATGCCAGGCCTTCATTTCCAGTGGAAAACTTAAAATATTAATATAGGCATTTTTATGCTATGGTGAGGGCTGAATTCCAGCTTTCATCCCAACCCTGCATTTAGGTCCTCAAGTTGTTCATAACTTTCTCCAAAAGATTCCTTTGGGGTTTTCATTTTCAGAGTAGAGGGAAATGGTGGATTCTAGGGACTCAAGCTGTAAAATGGAGGATTCCTAAGGAGGAAAAAAATGTCTAAGACACTGGAAGCAGCACATTTCCAAGCAATTATGCTACTTCCAGTGTAGTTAAATTCAGCTGGCCTTTGGACAAATGCCTCGTCATAACACAACCTGAGGTGTGCTATAATCGCCAATAAATGCTCTACCTGTCATGTCTTATTGCTTAAATATTTATGCTTATGACATTTGATTCCTACACTCTATATGTCATCAGAATGTTTCACTCGCACTAGATATGTCATCACCCACCAGGAACAGCTGACACTCAGGATTAGAACACTTTCAAATTAAAAATCCTTCAACAAAGAAATGACATGTTGGTAATTGTCCAGCATGGTATAAATCAAATATATGATTAAACTAATTAATAGATTTATTATGTGCAGCTGACCCAGCCATTTAAAATTTGACAATGGTTGTGCCTTGCTTCATTTTGTGTGAGTATAACAGTAGAGACATGGCATGCTTGTTAATAATCATTCTCTTATTTTGACAGAGGTCATGCTATATTTCCTTTATATATCATGCCATATTGTCCATAGGAAAAACATACTTGTATCCCAGGGCAGAAGTTGTCTCCCTGATCAAAATACTATTGTACAGTTAAACTTCCCTGGTAGATAACTCCTGTCTATAAGGACCATTTTAAAGTATCTGCAGTGCTGTCAGTACAATTAACTGAAGATGAACCTCTAGTAGGTAAATGGTATTCACTTTCATTTTTGCCATATTAAACAGGAAAGAAAATGTGTTTTAATCAGGCAAGCATGCGTGAGGATAAATACACAATGCACTAAAAAAGAAAAAGCTTTTGGTAGGGTTTAGACACATAATTTCTTCCTTCCATGGCTGTAGTCTCTCCAGTTCCTAATTCAAATGAAGTAAAAATTAGTCCATCAAAGTGAATTACAAATAGAAAATATGAGCTGAAAGGTCTAATTGTCTTTAGCAGATTGGCAGTCAATGTCTTAACCTTGCTATTAAACATTCTTAGGGCCAAATTCTGCTCTCAGATCTGCTTGGTAGTTCTTGGGCTCAGATCATTTGCTCTAATTACATATGTATAACAATCATTGATATAAAATGAGGGGAGGACCTGGGATGGGGGTCCAGAACATTAAATTTAGAATAAATTATATGGCTAAATGAAGAATTCTTCCATTAACACAGAGTGAGGTGTATTAGCACTTTCACTCGTGGATTCTGTACATCTCCTAAAAACTAACCCAAATAAAGCAAACCTCACATGATGCGTTCTGGCACTAGCTCAGCAGGGTGGCATTGAACAGCTATGTGTATCTGGCAGACTCTGGCTTGCACACTGTATGTGAATTTGAACTAACAAGATAGGTCACCCACAGCAGCTGTGTACTCCCCAGAGATGGTCAGTGTCCACATCCACTGGTACAAGTAAGAACAATTCTCTTCCATTAGCAGCTCAGTACTTGTGTTGCTCTACAGCCTTGATTATGAAGTTATCAAATGCTATGCCCTTCTCTTTAACAGAGGGGTTATCTCAGGGAAGGGAGGGGATGTTGTTTTGGCTGGAATTTCACAAGGCACAGGTGGTTCAACCAGCTGCAAGATCTTTAGTTCTTGTTGGCTGTACACCAGCTCTTGGTCTTTTCATAGTTCTTTCACTGGTGGTGGAGGAGGAGGAGTGGCAGGAAGGGACAGTGGGCCCTTGATGATGTTGTTCATCATCAGCAGCTGTCTCAGGTTGGCATTAAGCTCTGGAACAGTTCCTCAGGAGGTGTTTATGCTGAACTGTTCCATGGTGACACTGGACGCAGCAGCAGAAATGAGAATGCATCTAAACATATAGTGAAAAGGATCCCTGCAGTCATCCTTATCTCTTGTTTTCTTAGTGCATCCTATCTTCTAACCTTCTCTTTTTTTTACGCTATCTTTAGGTTGTGCAGCAAGCAAAAGTCATGTTATCACTCTGCAAATGGGAGCAGATTCTGCCACTGTTGCTCTGATAGAGGATGACAGCAAACTGTCTCCTGGGAGAGTGAAAAAAACCCCCTCAAGCAGCTGATTCCAATTAGACAGTTTTCTCTGAGACTGCTGGTAGCGGAAGGGAAGGATTGGGTCTAGGGCTTGTGTAGACCAGACCTGGTACATTCAAAAACAAAGAGGCAATGCTGAAGAAATGTGGGGTGTTGAAGGGGGAAAGGAGAAGAAAAAGCACCAAACTGAGGAACAGGAAGAAGGGGATACACCTTGGGAATCTGATTTTGGGGAAAATAGTATGGGCTGGGGCCTGCCTCCCTAGAAAAACTGGAATTGCCTGAGACAGGGCTGTCCAACTTCTTATGAGCTGAGGGCCATACACAGGGGGAAGGGGCATACCAGCAGGGGCCACATGCTACTGGGGCTGCACCAGCAAGGGTCATAGCCCAACATTCATCTCCACAGCTGCAAGCTCCCCTGGTACCATGTGGATGGATGGCTCTTCCCCCAGCCACTGCACCTGTGTGGGTGGGCAGCCCCCACACTGCTGTACATGAGTGGGCAGGTCCCCTTCATCTCCCTGGCCCTGGGGCTCCCCCACTTCACTTCTCTGTGGGCTTCTACAAGCTGAACTGAGCTGTGCTGCCCTGCTCAGGCCCCCGGGCAGGGGTAGGAATTGAAAGCCAGAGAAAGGGGGGGATCCTGGAGACCCTGGCTACAGCTGTACCCAGAGCAAGGAGGGAAGTGATGGCCAAGGTGAGCCTAGGGGGCACAGATTATCTCTTTGCAGGCTGTGTGCATCCTGCGGACCATCTGTTGGATAGCACTACCCTAAGAAATAATAGTCGTTACGGGAAAATGAGGCTAAAGTCTTGGAATGTAGAAAATGATAAACTAAGCAATGATGAACTCATTTTAAAAAACTGGCTGCGTGACATCTAGTTTCCTTTTCCCACCCTTCTTATGGTGGTTAGGCCATCCTGACCTACATGGCCATGCCTTTGTGACACTAAGAAGTCATCCACTGGAACTATGGGCCTGTACGGCTATGAGGCAGGGAAGCAATAGTTGAGGGAGGTGCAGGTCAGAGTTCTCAAGTTGTGGGGTGTCATTTGGGAACTGTACTGTTCTGATCTATCTGTGCATTGTCTGTCTATTTATTGTAAGCTGTTGTGAGCCATTTGGATAGGGTGGGATATAAATCTAATAAATAAATAAAATGAGGGACTTGCAATCTGGCCCTGACTGATTTAGGCAGGGTTCCCTTGAAATGTTCAGTCCCTGTATGCACAAAATATGATTTGGAATATATTTGTATTCTCTTCCCTTTTGGCAAGAGCTGGTTCCTTATTAGGCAATGCCTTGACTGCTGCCATACTGTCATTTTGTCATGACAGCTTCACTCATATGCAAAGAACACCTGCTATGATTCAAAAGACTAGCAAAGAACTGATTGGGGTTAACATTTTCAAATATACTGAAATAACTTAAGGACCAAAGTTCTTTTTTTTAAAAGTGTTTTGGGTGCTTAATTTAGGGCTTCTAGAAAGCCAGTGACATCAAGGGCCAGAATCTGTTCCACTGGTTAGTCACATAAGCACACTTAGACACGAAGGTTTGATTCTATTGAAATGGCTGGACAGCAAGGAACGAGGAGTAAGGTGGCCTGATCCCTACTTCTTGCCCTCCCTTTCCCCTTACAATTCCTGCACCCTGTAGCACCTGCCAGCCCTGGAGCCACAGCAGTTCTCCTGCCACTGCATGGTCTTCCTTGTGTCCCTCCCCACACCATGTGGTCTCCCCTATGCTTCCCAACCCCCATCTCACAAGGTCTCTCATGTGCTTTCCCTCCCTTACATTGTGGGCACATCTACATGAGACACTTACTGTCTCATGAGCTTGTTACTACTGCACAGCAGCATTGTTGGGCACAAACTGTGACATGATGCTACTGTGTTGTAGTAACAAGCTGCTGTGCACTAGTAATGAGCTATTGCACAGTAAGCATCATAAAGCAACCGTGCAGAATGCTACTGTGCAGTCATTTAGTACCCAGTTATGCAAGTACTAAATGACTGTGCAGTAACAACAATACAGTGGGTGACTCATGCAGAAGTGCCCTGTGTTTTCTCTCCTTTGCTTCCCTATCCCCACACTGTGTGGTCCCCCTCATTATTCCCTCCCTTGGCATGGTGCTGTTGTCCCTGTGCTCCTCCCATGCTATGTGATCACCCTCAGGCTCATCCTTTGCCACATGAGCCACACCAGCACCAGCACAGCCCACACTTCAATCCAAGACAAAGCTTTTTTCTCCCCTCATGTTGAAGTGGTGGTTGCACCTTGTGTTTCCCCTGTGTTGAAGTGGTGGTCAGGATGGCCTGACCACCATAGGCAGAGTGAGGAAGAGCAAGCTAGAGGGAATGTAGTAGTTTTTTAAAAAGGAGTTCATCAGTACTTCAACATTTCCCCCATGTTGAAGTGGTAAAAATACCTTGTCTTGAGTTCAAGCAAATATGGTAATCAAAAGACAAGTGGGTCCTCCTCCTTGCTGCTTTATTGCGACTCAGCCTTAGAGGAAAAATGATGGTACGCTGCCAAAGCTGATGCTTTCATGGATTTTTAAGACTTGAACGGGGTGGAATAGAGTGGCATTTTGGTGCTTAAGTCTACTTCCATGCTTAATGTGTAGAATGTAGTTTGGTCTTAGAGCTCCTAACTCTGTCTTAAAAATGGGTCTAAGCCCCCTAAGCCATTCAGGCACTTTGAAACTTGTCCTAAGTTTTTAGTTTCTAATTTTCAGGAGGCCTAGTTTTTTTCCTTCCGTGCATAATGTAGGAAGCATTTTAAATGCTTCTATTCAAGTCCTAGCAAATTCAAATTGCTCTTTCTCCCATTCTTCCATTAGGATACATCCAAGATGCCAGCCAACACCTCTGCAAATTGACTGAAAAAGCCTTGATTCTCAATGCAAGGGAACTCCATCTCCATGAACATTTAATTTACAGAATGTGTGAATAAAAAGATGGAATGTAACATTTGTGAGATCCAGAAGCTTGTGACAGCCACTCAGAGAGCGAAACACATGTATTATGACAAAATCACAAACTGCTGGCTTGGCAGATTCTCTGAGAACAGGCGGGGAAGGTGATAGCTGCTCGAAAGTCAGAGAAAGGATCAATATTGAATAAATCAAAACAAATATGTGATAGGTTCTGAGAACAAAATGAAAAATTAAATACCAGGGATTTTGAGGCAAGTGATTCTTAAATTACTTGGCTAGTACTACAGACATTGTGTTAGTGAGAAAAGGGGTGGGGGAGTATTATGTTTGTGAAGGGTAAAATAACTGACAAAGCTTGATGCTTACATAGAGAGCCCCTCAGCTAAGGATCTCAAAGTGCTGTAACTATCGTTATTTTTTGTTTTATGGGTGGGGAAGTTGAGGCACAGATAAAAAGTCATTTAACCCTAATCTTTCCACTGACTTGGTGACAGAAGTGAAAATAGGTTGCTTGACTGTTAGTCCAGTGCCCTATCCATGATAGTACATGCCTCTACCACACACTACTAATAGATAGCAAGACCTCCAGAACAAATGGCACAATCCGACCTCTAAATTTCAGTTCTATCGAGAAAAAAAAGCACAGTATATGTTTTTGCATTTGCAAATGGCAAGTGTGTAGGGACTTCCTTTCTCAGGACACAAAAGTGAGATCCATATAAATGCAAATATAGGTGTACACAGGCTCCCTACTTTCATTTTCTTTTCAAAAAGCACTCTAGCATTTTGCTCACAATACTTGGCTCATGTTTAACACTTGCTCTCAAGCCTGAACTGATTCAGTAAGAGTGTCGCTGTTATTACAATGCCAAAAAATGAGCTGCAACTTTACAAGATGCATGGTTCTTTGTACAATGATCTCCCAATCTAATATCCATCAGAGTCTACACCAATTGGAATCAGTAGATATAGGTGAAGAACACCAGGACATATTAATGCCTTTCTCAAATTAGCTTATCTATATTCATTTTGCCCTTCATTTCAACTTCCCATTTTCACAGGTTTTCCATGTTTTCCAATTTAGTTCCAGTTGCAGCTTTTCTCTGAACGCTCCTCAAGAGTATTTACAGAGGCTTGATAGGTTCTTTACAACGAACTTTGATGGCTCACATCTGTAGTATGGTCATCTTTAGTCCTGCGCAGGCCAACTCAAAGGCTATCCATTGCAAAAGTCCAGTTTAAGTCTTATGTCAACAGGGGCTTTAGTAGTATTTATACTTAGTGCTGTCCCTCTGCACAGAGGTGAAGTTCACTCTAGATTAGCCATTCCCAACTTTCTGAACTCACACCATAATTTCTACTTGGCTCGCTGCTCTGCTTCCAGTAAAAGTCCACGTTTTGCAGAGGAACTTCTATGGAATGTCTATGAGCTCTTAACCTCATTGTTTAAATGGTTGTGACCCTCTATCTTGAGAACTGCAGTCCTCAGGGATCATCTATCTGGGCTTCCATGGAAAAATTCTCTATTTCTAGGATTCTTTCTCAGGAAAAATATTCTACATTTTTGGTGGTTCCAGTGCTGGATCAGGAATCTGGAGACAGGGGGCACATCTACACAAGACACTTTACTTGAGATTAGAGTTAATTACTGCACAGTGTCACTGTCTACATGTGCAGATGCTTACAGCGCAGGAATTTGCTCTAATAGCAAGTAGATTTGCTATCTATACATACAAGTAGTAAATTTGCTCCCAATTACTTACTGTGTAGTACAGCACATGTAGATGGCCTCATGATCGCGATCGTGGAGCCATGTTTGGGAGTTCCCTGCTGCTGGGGCAGGGGGACCAACCCTGCTCTAGCAGCAGGAGGCTCCCAGGAGCAGGGAGATATGTCCCAACAGTCAGCTGTCTCCTAGCCCTGCATTCTCTGCCAGCCCCTGGGCTAGCACTGAGGGAGATCCTAGAGCTCCCCCTGCCCACTGCAGAAGGCCAGTGCAAGGCTGGTGGGGGAAGGGGCAGATTGCTGCTATGGGCAGCAAATCTGCTCCTGCATCCCTTAAGTCTAAACACCTGCCCAGCATGGGTTTACCCTAGAATAATTTACTCTAGAATAAACCCACTCCAGAGCATTTGCATGTGTAGATGCACCCAGGGAACCTAGCACATTATTTATTACTGTTAGTATTTACAATTTTCTTGAAATAGTTCCTAGAGGCCCCAAACAGATTCAGTGCCTCACTGTGTCCTGTATATTTTCTGTTCTAAAAGCAGAGGCTTAAGAAAGCAGCTGGGGCAGTGGAATTCATGGAGGCAGTAGTGACTTCCAACTGCTGCCATGGCGCTGGCATAATCATGTATTTGCAGTGGCAGCTAATATTTTTCTGCCTTTCACCAAGTCAGCACTCAGGGTAATAGCCTCAGTTGCCTACCCTTGTGACACTACTGATCAAAAGACAGCCAGCTGGGTTGCCATGGATAAGGAACCAGAGTTTCTGTAGCCAGTAACGTGCAAGGGAGTGGCCTGGTTAACATCACATCCATCAACCACTGCCTCCCCAGGCCAAATGACTAGCTGTGTATTCACACAAGGAGCTAACCTCTGGTATGAATCCAGTGAGGCTCAAACTCACACCTCTAGAGCAAGAACAAGACACCTTCACTGCTTTGCTACTGCACTCCATAATGCTACTCCAGGGAGCTTAAAATGGCAGCCCCAATCTTCTCAAATCTCTTCTATTACCTATAGATCATTCACATCAGAATTGCCTACCTACTGTCTTCCACATTTTAAATAACTTTATTTAATCCCATCTACAATGATTTTACATAAAATCTTGACTTCCTTTGTTTGTAAAACTATCCATTATTACAATATCACACATTTTATGTATAAAAAATAGAAGGAAGTGAAAGAATGTAGCAGAGTACAATGTTTATGGAGCACATTGAGATAGCTTCATAAGCTGATAGATACAGCTTGGGTGCTGTAAAGTGCAAAGCATTATTACTAGTTTATTATAGAGGGTTACCAGACAGATCTAGGAGTAGGTGAATTAAGCTCAAATAAAAGTAATAGCAAGGTCTGGTTTCAGAGATTCCTTATTTAATTTTATAAAAAGTCAAATGTTATCTAAATATATATTGCTGCTGCTGCTTCTGGCCAGGAAGTTACAGGAGGAGATAAGGTATTATTGGCTGTATCTGCTGTGTGTCTTCCATTATAGGACAGGTTCAATCTCACAGTGGGGTAGCAAAATACTGGCATACAGTAAGAACCCTTTGAGTTTATAGTTTGAATATTGTAGGCATAGGTACCAACTTTTATTTTTGACAGGGGGGGAGGGAGGAAAGGGGGACACAGATGACTAAGATGGTGGACATGTGGAAGGTTTTTTACATTTCAGGTGACAGCTTTCTTCCGGAGGGGGAAAAATCCTCAAGGCTCCACGTACTTGGCAACTCTGGTTGTAGTGGAATGCTTCAAGGACCATAATTTGGGCCTCAGGTCAGCAAGGTAGTTAAGCACAGGCTGATCTTTAAAAACATGTGAAGAGTCCCATCAGTTTCAAACTGAGCATAAGGTTAAGTACCTCCCTGAAAAAGAACATTAATTTAAACAAAAAAGTGGTGTCTATGGTTGTAATTACCCTGTACCCTGAGATAGCTGAGTGAATGCAGGTTTATAAAGCTGCAGTATTACATTTATGAACACTAAATGCCAGAACCTCAATTGATATAATCTGGCCTAACTCCTAAGTAATGAAGACTGTAGTCTGTTACATTGACTTCAGTATTGCCAATGCCAAGCATTCAAAGCCATGAAGATTATTGATTGTATTTGCTGCGTGTTTTTTATTTCAAGTAGGTCCAGTTTTCTTTTCATAGGTTCCTTCACTTTTACATGATTTTATATCAAGGACAACTGTCAAGCATACTACCAGGATGTAGACAGTCAGGGACTGATCTTAGAGAACCATAACCCAGGTGATAAGGAACAGAGAAGGTCGTGGAAGCAATTAGAGTCAGGAGGAAGAACCAGCATGCCTACAGGCAGAGGCACAGAGGCAGAAAAGGATCTTGGAGTCACTATCGATTCCAAGATGAACATGGGCTGCTGATGTGGGGACGCAGTCAGGAAGGCTAACTGCACCTTGTCATGCATCCACAGATGCATCACAAGCAGGTCCAAGAAGGTGATCCTCCCCCTCTATGTGACACTGGCCAGACCACAGTTGGAGTACTGCATCCAGTTCTGGTCACTGCACTTCAGGAGGGACGTGGACAACATGGAGAGGGTCCAGAGGAGGGCCACCCACATGATCGGGGGCAGCAGGGCAGGCCCTAGAAGGGGAGGCTATGGGACCTGAACCTGTTCAGCCTCCACAAGAGAAGGCTGAGAGGGGATCTGGTGGCCATCTTTAAACTGGCCAAGGGGGACCAGCAGGCAATGAGAGAGTCCCTGTTTCCCTGAGCACTACCAGGAGTAATTAGGAATAATGGCCATAAGTTGATTGAAAGTGGATTCAGGCTAGATATCAGGAGGCACTACTTCACATTCAGGGAGGTTAGGAGCTGGAACCAACTTCCAAGGGAAGTGGTGCTCACTCCTACCCTGGGGGTCTTCAAAAGGAGGCTGGAAAATCACCTAGCCAGGATCATTTAACCTCCACTTTCTTTCCTGCCCAGGGCAAGGGGTCAGACTCGATGATCTCCTTAGGTCCCTTCTGACCCTACCAACTATGAAACTATGAATCCAGAACAGGTGAGTCAGGAGGCTGAGATCTAACCTTTCTTATTTCATGTCCTTATGACAAGGTATTTAGCAGAATTTGCAGATTCACTGGAATCTGACGGGATTGCACCCTGAGTGCTTCTGCTATGTCCTTGACCTTGTGACTTCTAGGATGTCAACCATGCACCTTAACACCTGATTCACCCACATCCCCTGCTGGGGTAGCTATAAGTGACCAGGAGGCAGTTTGTCATCCCAGGTAGGACTATGAGACAATGGAGGTCAAGAACAGGAGGCAGGGATCACTAGGGCCTGTGAGGTCCGGGATGAGGGTGGGGTTGGGGTACTTTCATCTGCTTGCTGCCCTCACTCATGTTGTATGCAACTCCTAAGTAACCTCATTGAGAGTTCAGAGTGCTTGTTTCTTGCCAGGATCAGCTCCCAAATTCTTGAGGCTGTAGTTCTTAGTACTTGTGGTTTCTGCCACCAACAACGTAGACTTTGATGCTGCTCAGTGAGGCATACTGATGGCAGATGGACAGTATCTTCCTTGCATGAGTTTGTAAAGCCTTGCTTGAGCCACATATGGGTCATCTCTGCATGGGCACACAAACTGAGGAGGGTATAGGAAGCACCCCTGCTCCCAGGTATCCTTGAGTGGGATACAACAGTGGATTGCTGTTTAGATTCCTGTGAGACCAGATAATCCCTGTTCCCTCAGGCAAGATCAGGTCTGGAGAAAATGTGAATGAGGTTACTGAAGGAGTGGGCACAATGGAGGATCTGGCTCCATTTCCTAGCAGCTCCTGCCCACGTTGCTGTGACTGGCTTCCAAGGGGAGCCCGGCAATGACAGCACCATGACAGTGTGGGGTCAGGGTTTCCATGGAGACCAGCCCCAGCATTGACAGGGTGAGCGGCTGGGTGGGGAGCTGCTCCATGGCCAAGGCTGAGATCTTGCAACACGGGCTGGAGCTGGGGCAGAGCTGTGATCCACTTCCTGCATGCCCCTGCCAGCGCTGCTGGGGCTGGTCTCCATGGAAACTCTGGCCGGGCGCTAACATGACTTCACAGCTTCTGGGGTCTCCATGGAAACCAGCCACAACAATGTGGGCAGGGGTGCTGCCCACACGAGCCCGATGGAGCCTGCCATGGGCCCGAGCCAGCCCATGGGCCAGACTTTGCCCACCCCTGGGTTACAGTTACAATTGTCCTTTATGACTGCACGGGCTGGCCTGCAGAGCTGATTGTCTAAGGAGTGCACAACAGTGTGGTGAACACTGCTCAGGTGTTTGGGGGAAGGAGTATAGATACTACAGTGCATACTGTCCAGAAATGTTTCTAGTTGAATCAGCCAGAATTCATCCTGGATAATTCAGCCACTAAACCTAGTAATGCATTTGAAGGTAACTAGGGGAGAATTGGGCCCTGTAGAATTGCCACTGACATCAGCAGGTCTACTCAAGCAGGTAAGGCATTTTTACATGACTGAGCCTTGCAAATGCGTGACCTCTGTTTTGGGTGTATCAAAACCGCTCTGCCCTAATCCACCTTCAGAATTCCTTTCTTGAATGAATCCTTTCCAGTGAGAATGTAGCAACAATAAAAATCCAACAGGAAGCAATAGCAAAAAGCCCACTCCTCTCTCCAAACGATTAGCTTTTGCCATGTACAGAAAACCAACAGCTTCACTTGATTTCATTTTTGGTGAAAACAACAACAGAAATTTGCATCTGGGCTGATAATGTGTATAGTGTGATTTCAAATTGGCAAGTTATTACAACCCTCTGGAAAACCAGGATTTATAAGGTAAATGCTACCTGTAGTGGCACTTGCCTTATAGTATACAACGCATAAACCAATCACATGGAACATAAGTCATTCCAAAATACTGAAACTATTTTTGGCATGGCCTTTTGCTTTAACATCCATTTTGATCATACATGCCATAAAATTTTTGCCTTCCAAGGTGAATCTTAATTTAAAACACATGCTTTATTGTTGCTAATCATAGTTCAAAGGCAGCATGGTGTATGTGAATTCTCATCAGGTTACATATAATAATAGGTATTACAGAATTGTATGAACTTTTGTAACACAATATTATTAAATGAGGAAAACCAGAAAAATTAGTCACAGGAATTATATTATATTATATTATATTATATTATATTATATTATATTCACATGTATATGCACATGCACATGTGCGTGTGGGTATGTCCTTTATAAAATAATCAGACACCTTGTAATATTTAAACACCTGATGACATAAAAGTTTATTTTCTCAGCTCCAAGGTTATATTTTCTTTTCACTAATACTGACCCTAGGAAGAGAGGTATAATGGACCAGGAACCAATAATAGCTGTTCTGTGTTAAACAGTAAAGTAAAGGGCAAACATATTTCTGTAGTGAAATCAATCATTGAACCCATCAGTGAGAATGACCCTCCTGCCCCCACCTTCTTGCCTGTGCCTAAGAATTTGCCATATTCAATCTTTAGGCTCTGAACCCAAATGACCTCTGAAAGTGAATTTATGATCATTTCATCACAGTCTCTATTAGCTCACTTTCTAACAAATAGGCATGTGAAATATATGGCAGAAACTGCAACGGCATATTTCCAACTAATAGTTAAAATGTCAGGGTAATAACATACAAGTGCGTTCTGCCCTCAAACACAAAATCAAATGCAGCTTTACAAGGGCTGTCGCCATTCCACTTTAGTTAAAGACTTGAAAGCTTCCTTCTCCCCCTTGCAGGGCTGCAGTTTGGAATCTGCAGCATCTCATCAGGGCTCACTTTGCCAGTACCGTACTGTACTTCATTAGGCAGCTCTATTTAATGGTTTAAAAAAAAGCCATCATTTTAGCCCAACTGCCTTGACTAAATTAAAATTTCCAATCTCTGTTTTAGTGTTCTGCAACTGATGTATACATAAGCAAAACTGGTCAACATCTGCCAGTGGGTTGGCCAAAAGTTCTGTAAAGATGTACTTCACATTTCTGAAGCATGTGCAAAGTAACAACGTACTTATCCTCCTGAGAGCTCTCATGATTTTACTTCACCATTTGTTCAGACACACTTTAGCAGCATATAAGCCATACAGTTGATTCTCCCCTTGGTTGCAGTTTTATCTGTAGTGTCATTTTGAGTAATTGGGGTATGGTAGCTGATCAACTTTCAGGTTTCTCATTGGCAGAAAGGGACTGTATTGGCACCAAGAAAGAATATGATGGGTCCTCTCGGTGCCTGAGCAAGTGTCCCTCTTTTGCACTTGGCTACCCAAGGCCATTAGAAAATAAGCTTAATAAAGCAACTAAGTGTATACATCTTAACTATTCCCAGACAAGGGGATGCAGATATAGAAGAAATATTTTAAACCAATATGAAAGATGGTAAATGTACATATTTAGTCAGTGATCTGTGAAAGTTTTTGAATTAGTTTTTAAAGCTTTGTTAAGACCAGAACGCACAGATGTTGAAAACAAGTTCAGATGTAGCGACAGATGGTATTTGATTATGAAGCAGACTGTTCATATAATACAAAGATGCTGCTTCTGCCATACACAAGTAACTGCAGAGAGTGCAGTAGAAATTTTGGAAGGCAGAGCAGTTCAAGAGGTTCTTTGTGCAGCAATAACTTTCACGTTTTCCAGCAGTGCTAGAATTGGGATAATTTTCTTCCTTTTACAATCAACACTACCCTCCCCCCCTGACCTGTTATACAGCAACCTTGCACCATTCTGGCTGCCTCTTTGGAAGTCAATACCCTGCCAGCTTAAAGATACAGATATTTCAGTTATGTTTATTGAGAGAGGTCCTTTTTGATTATAATAATAATAACACATATCATTTCCAATGTTGTCTCTCTAAAAAGCACAGTGGCATCCCAGTTTCCTACAATATGAACTCCTGGCCAAATCTTGACTTTAGATAGCCTCTCTAAAGTATGCGTAGAACCACCAAGCAATTGGGTAGTGCTTATTTTTCAGGGGGTGGGGGAGTCCTTTTCTTTCCTTTTCCTGGGAATGACATACATGGCTATTTACTGTGGCTGCTGCCATATTTTTAACTTGTCAAAAATGCTGTGTCCCTCCCCAGCCTTCCCACCAAGGGATACTAGATTGATGTGCTGGTTCTGGAAATGTCGATGACTTTGCTTGCCTGGTCTATAATATAATTCCTAGGTATATCATCCTATCTTCCCATTGCCCCAGGCTGAATATGCAGTCTGGAGACAGAGGCTATGAGGGAAACGTTGGGAGCTCCAGCATGAACAGACTATGTTTATGTAGTTCTGCTGCTCTGTGCTGTGAAGTCAATCCCTGTGCTCTACGTGCTTATAATATTGAGGCTGCCCCTTTGTTGCTCAATACAGAATAAACGGGTCAGTCAGCACTAATATGTGCTGAGCTTCCTTGTATTGTCCAATAATGAAAGGGCATGGGGTGGCTGGAGCAGGAGCCCTTGCCTTGTCGTTTCTCCCCCCATTTCTATACTAAATGTGAGCTCAAGCTGAAAAACAAAGTTTGTGGGTGCATAGATCTGGGGCCGTCCTTCCTCTTGTTACAGAGGAAGAATCTATCCTTGCTCTGAAGAGCTTGCAGGCTAAGGAAGCTTTTGTTCAAGGCTGTGAATAAGAAGTGGCACAAGGCTGCGCTGTACTGCACCTTGGGAAACCCTGGGAAACTATAGTCCTTCTAGCCCTTTACAAGGTGTCACTTGCTTCTCCTTATGTGCCTGCTCTGCCCATTGGCAGCGTGGAGCCATTGTCTTGGCAAGTCCCACTACGCCAATTTGACTTGTGGTGAGGAAAAGTGGCTCTGCAAGACCTGCTGTTTCCCAACTTGCACAAGGAAATACAGTAGGTGGGGAGAGGCCTTTACATTAAGGAGCTTCTTATTCCATGACACAATGGCACCATGTTAAATCTATCCTTAAATGTGCTTTGTATATGAATCTAGTTATGGTTGTGGAGGCAGGAGACTGCTGAAGGGTCTGGACACGTCTGTTCAGGCAGAGTGCTGCATAGCCAATCGGCCTAACCCCACTGTGCAGATGAACACTGCAGCACTAGGGAATAGGAAGCCAGAGAAAATCCCTAAATGGTGACAGCATCATACGAATGGGATCTTTCATTTCTCTTATGTCGCTTGAGATTCCTAATTCCAGAAAAGGGCATTGCTGGGTAAATAATACTTTAAACTACTGACTCCAGTAGATTACAGGGTACAAAAGATGCCAGAAAGCAGACTTTATATTAGGAAATGGAACTGGAATGGCAATAGCATGTAGATTGCACAATTTAAAAGGGACTTTTCTTGAGTTGACCATGAAGCCCTTGTTCATACTGTTATTACTTATTAACATTTACTGTTACTTGTTAACAGAGAAGGTTGGCAGAATATTCAACAGTAGAGTGGGACTCTATTTCTGGCTCTGCAACTGACTGACTTTATAGCCATGGGCAAGTTATATCACCCTCTCTCTTTTCATTTCTCTATATAAAATAAAAATGGGGTTAATACCACTTGGCTATATTTATGAAGTGCTTTGAAATCAATGTCTAGAAAATGTTGTATTATTTTTTCTCCAACATTTTAAACATCCTAAAGTTCTGTACCCTCTTCAGCACTAGCTCTGAACACTGAAGAGTCACAATATAGAGATTTCATTTTATTACACAGTGGAAATATTATTTTTTCCCCATCTACTTCCCTGTAATCATACTTGTAAATTTTATTAAAAATGGGTCTGGCCAAAACCCAGACCTGAACAGCCCCCAAACTTGAGGCTGCTTGTCCCATAAAGATAAATTTGAAGGCAGATTTTGCAAATAAATTCTCTCCACTTAATGAGTTGAACAGAAGCCCTGTATAGTGGTAGTTAGGATCCATACTTGAATTCTATCATGTAAGCTTCTGCCTACTTCTGCATTTAATGCAGCTAGATCTCCATTCTGAATTGCCTCTCTTCAGCCCAAATCTGGAAAGCATTTAGATCCTGATTCTGAGGTGCTCTTAGAATCCAGGGCTTAGGCCATTTACAGACATGCGGATAGCCATTGTTATGAAAACAGATGTACAGCACTCCAAAATCCAGGGGAGTTTATGCTCAGGATTTTGATTGGGGGATCATTTTTTTCCGTTAATAGCTTGGATCAAATCATTGAGTTTATAAACGATTTCCCTAGGTTTTACATGCGTTGGCAAGAATTATCCTTGAGTGCTGCATATTAGGGCTGTTTTGTACTAAAAGGTGTTAAACACTTGTCATAAATATTTTTCCTTATTTCCCCCAGGACACACTTCTATCTCTGGTTGGTGAAGCATAAAAAAGAGCTGTCATGCCCAGTTTTAATAGGCAATAGGATTTCAAGCCCCAAGAGTTGTTTCACAGTCTGGCAGTGGTCATAATGAAACCGGCCACTATTGCCACAAGACTTTCCCCATCACACGTTCTCCCCTGTTACCTCCCACAGCTGCCTGACTGGCAGGTCGGTTGCAAATGGAAAACATATTTCCATTGGAGCTAGTAGTATTTTCTTAGCTATTAGTGTTGCTTTCTCTCCTGCACTCCCCTCCCCCCATCCCACCCCACACTTTTTTTACCACGCTGTGGACCCAAATGTAATTTAAGGTTAAAGAATAAAATTAAATTGTGAATGCAATTGAGTCTGAATAGCAGTTCATTTTCATGCATTTTGTTGGGAAGCAAGTAACTTGTTTTAACAGTGTCTCCTAAATAAATGAGAAAGTACCACTCTGCATCTGACTAGGATTTATTCATAAAAATGCAATCGCATTCTCCTAGGCTCTGGGCAGAGAAAGGTGGAGGGGGATTCCTTTTTCTTGTACTATGCTCTGGAGCTTTGGAAGGAGACAGGCTAACCAAAGCCAAACAGAATTTATTTGGAAAGCTACAGAAATGCACACCTCTCCTGTGTGCCTGCATGTTACAAATATTTAGCCAACATCACAAAATGAAACTATAAATGATGGACTTTCCTCACATAGCAGTGTATCAGATATAAGGAATCTGCTTTTAGGCCACCTGCATCCTGCCTTTTCTTGAAAACCTAGGAAAACATGTAGACCTGACTGCGCCCTGAGGGTCAAAAGACGCAAGCTAAGAGCAAGCAGGGAAAAATGAAGTCACTCAGATACTCCCTTTCACCGAGGATGTCTTTGAGAATTCTATTACTACCCCATGCGCTTTCCATGGTTTTTGAACAGTGCATTTAAGCAAACATTGTATTTTCCCTGTTGTGCTAGCAACCTAAATGTGGCACGTCCTTTGCATTTTTAAAAATCTACTCTGGCTTGATTTTTTTCCAGAGAAACACAGCAACTGATCCTTCAGAATGACTTATTTTTCTTTATTTTATAAGTGCTCTAACAGATCAGCAACTCAATAGTCAATTTTCCTTCTAACAGAGAGGGAAGACTGGATCAGAAAGGATCATCTCCATAGAAATTGTGTTGGCACAGCCTAGGCTGGGCATAAATAAGGGTACAGACCAAGAGACAAGAGCAATTAACTTCTTCACACACATGAATCACAAT
This sequence comes from Caiman crocodilus, assembly GCA_030014935.1. Taxonomy (NCBI): domain Eukaryota; kingdom Metazoa; phylum Chordata; order Crocodylia; family Alligatoridae; genus Caiman; species Caiman crocodilus. The sequence continues at coordinate 68,018,516 of JAGPOW010003648.1, forward strand.
GCATCATTTTCCATTCTGTCTCTTAGAAATTAGAGAGGGGAAAGACCTATTATATCTCAGTGATGTTATCAATGACATATAAAGACTGCTCTATCTGCCTTGGTCAGAGGCAATTCATTACTTTATTGAGGTCTTAAAGTGAGAACCCAGCATTTTCCTAATAAGAAAACTCCACACACTGTGGGAACTAGGGAACTTCCAGAAATGATGGCCAGAACTAGGAAGTTTGGCTCTGCACTTCTCCAAACTTTGGCAGTGCTTGAAGCCAGAAGACCCTTCTAATAATCAGGAAGAGCTATCAACTTCCAAGCTAGATTTGAAAATCCCCTGAGTTCTGTTGTGCTTAGCTCCTGGGCTTTCCACTGGGATCCATCTGTGCTTCCAAGTACAGGGTAAAATGAAGTACAGTGTCTTCTGTTTTTCAGAATTTGGTGGGAAAAAATGACAACTGCAGATAGGCAGGGCGGAGGAGGCCCTTAGGCATGCAGCTCTCAGCTTTTGGCACCTGAAGTACTCTTCATGAGGACTATCACTTCTTGACAGGCCAGACTCGTTGAGCTAGTTACTTCCCACCGTTTTCCCTCTTTGAAATGAATTCTGTCACAAACTTTGGTCTAAAATCAGATGCATATCATCTCAGAGCTAAAAGGATTAATAAAATAATACTTGAGCTTAAGTGTCAGTGGATTGTTTGTGTGCTTAGAGCTCATCTTATCTATAGATGTGATGCAGAATCAAGGCTTAAGGTACTGATATAAAAGCAGAAATTCACAGGCATGTGAAGTGAAACAAAACATTTGTATTACACTGCAAGATATCCAGTGTTTCATTACCCAACAGTTCCAAATGGGGAGAGAAAAATAACCTGAAAGTACAATCACATGTTACAGCGTAGTCTCCATTAATTGATTCCAGGGATTCATACATAGATATAGGACTAAACACATTCTCATTAAGAAATATAAACAAAGGCAATGAGCTTGTAATTTATATTTTATTTTGCACAAGCTTGCATATATACTGCACATACATTCAGTTTAGAGAAGATGGAAGGCACACAAGGCAATTGAACTACTGTATCCTTTAAGTGGTACAAAGCAAAAAGGTAAAAGTCTGGAGAGTATACAAAAGCTTAAAACACACAAAATAAAATCCACCCCTTCCCCCCCAAAAAACCATTTTTCCTGTGTTTTTTTTTTAAATTTAGTAGCTGCCAAGCTAGAATTGTAACTTTTTTCAGTCAATTGTCTACTGCACCTTTTTCATATGGACAGGGGAGTCTCATTGTTTTATCATATCATCAATTAATATTACAGTACATCCTTGGTAATACAAAATTGTACACCTTCATCAAATAAATTAGGATAAATTAAACCAATAAATTATGCAAAGTCTTCAGAACAATAGACAACAACAAAAATCCACAGTTGAAATTGCCTCTAGCTAAAAAATAAAAAAAATCAAAAATTGACTTTATCAGTTCAGTTATTGTACTATCTTCAAATTAAAAGGTCTTTATTACAAAAAAGAGCTTAATAATGCTATTTACAACATATTGCTAAATAATATAAAGGCAGTGTTTTGTCACTTCTGTAACTATATACAAATGAGTAATGGCTGGGACAATATCAGTTTAAACCTTAACCTTTGACTCTTCTGGGCAGCATTAAAACCAACTTAAGATGTAACTTTTCCTGACTCTAAATTTCATATTACATGGTGATAACATATTTTTGTTATAGTGCTCATTTTATATTTTTCCTTTAGTGGTATGTGAATGCTTTTAAATTTTGCAGAAAGGATGGAGTTAAATAAGACATAAGCTTGCTGTTTCTTCTAGATTTGCTTCTACATATCCCAGTATATTTGTGCATTTTGGAAGGTGGCTGCTTAGGGAGAGAGGTGATTGTGGCTCAGATGAAGAAACAAAGTAAAGTCACAATGCCATCATCTTTTATACACTAAAAAGGATACTCCTAAGAAGATGCAAAAGTTAAATGCCAGTTTTCATCCCAGCTCTAAATATGAGCATTTTTTAGCTTCAGTTTATAGATGGTTTACAACCAACAGTTCTACAGAAAACAAAATTGCATTTCCTTCAACAGAACATTTAAGTGCAATACAGTAACTGCTTACTCATATAAACCAGTTACATTCCATAAGGGGAGCTTTTTGAAAACAATGCTTATTGGAATTTTCAAACACATAGTTGGTACCAGAAGGAAACATTTGCACTATTCACACCAATGATTACTATATAATACACATGGCAAATATAGTTTTTGCTTTGCTTCTCACGTACAGTGCTCACTGGGGGGGTTTTGTAAACCACTTTCCATTTTTATATATATATATATGTATATATATATGTATATATATCTTTCATTGCTGCTGGTGAAAATCCTATCTTTAAAGCCACAAAATCTTCACCTTTATTTCTTAGTTAGTATTACCTGTGGAAAAAAACATTTTGCTATTAAATGACTTCATGTACATAGAAAAAAAATCTGTAATTTTACAGAAACTGTATCACCCATGCCCTTGACATATGATGAAAGAGACCAATCTTTTAAAGTAGATAGCTGGATTTTCAAGAATGCTTTCAACTATCTCTACAGTTACTGTAGTGCTTCTTATAAATTCAATAGATGTCTTCAGAATGTAGTTATTAAAATCTTATGTATTTATGCAACAACAGCCATAAGGTTGAATATTTACATTGCTTTATAAAAGTTCCCCTCTGTCTTCGATGTTCACCCACATACCTGGTACAGTAACAAAGATTCTGCAAACTTAAAACACTTTAATTAAATAATACTCAGAGGCACAAAGCAAACCTCAGGAATACATGGGTGAACACTTCCTTAAATAATTATACTACATTCTAACATCTTCCACATGTTTACCATTGAATGTGAAACGTTCCCATTTAACAACCAGAGATACAGTAAGAATTAAATGTTTTGTAGCTTCAAATAGAACATTCTTTTCACAAAACATAACAAATGTCTAAAATAGGTTCTTAATCTAGATAGGAAAAAGGTAAGCTTTCCACTTCATACGCATATGTTGTGTGTATGTATGCACACACACACAGACATATCTATATGTGTGTGTATATGTAGGTATAGGTATACACATATATATTACGTATGAAATATTGCTTCTATACTACTTTTCATTAGGCTAAGAAAACACAAGATTTGCACCACAGTTACAAAAAATTGGCTTCTACAAGAATTTTCAAAACTCGAATGCTGCTCAAACAATTGAGAAAAAAATAATTTGCGTTATCAAACTGTTCTAAAAATTCTTTTCTTCAAAAACGTATTCTCCTGCTTTGTATTTTTATTTTAATTTTTTAAAAAGACACAAAATATGCATAGCTATCAACATCATGTCAAACAGCCAGAAAAAAAAATCTAGTGTTTATTGCAGCTGTAGTAATTGAAAAATAAAGTTTAAAAGATGAAAATTGTAAGCCACAGAAGGCACAAGAACAATTGTACTTGTGGGGAAAAAACTGGTATTTTGAAGGATATTTTATCCTTCCGCTGGTGCATTTAAGGTCTAGGCACAGACTATAACCTCAAGTTTATATGCAGAAATAAATCTGAATTAGCAGAAAATGAATGGAAACATGGGATTTCTACATGGTTTTTATAATTCCTTCCCTAAGTAAACTTTTTTCACTACAATAAAAGTAGCCTCCTGCCTTTTAGCCATTTTTAGTGAAATAGTATTGAGATCATTTGAAAGATGTTGATTTCTACTTACAATTTTAATAAGAGTTATGCTGAATATTTATATTTTCAGATGTACTGGGAGGCACAAAGGCAATATGGCTATAATGCAGTATAATCACCAGAAATGACCAAATTGTCGTTTTTTCAGATCAAAGAATTGAATTTTTTTCCTTTAAAATGAAATTTCTATTCTTAATTCCTATGCCTCTCTTACTATTGAGATTATGCTATTTATAAATAAATAAATAAATGTAACAACATCAAGTGTTGAGTACACAGTTTCACTTATTTAGATTATTTGAATCACATTGCAGCCAAAATATAATAATAATAACAACAATAAAACATAATAAAAGTAACGGTTATATAACAAAACAGGATGGTATCTAGTAGTATGCCCACATAGTATGACTAAAGTATGGCTTTACTTTTTTATGTCCAAGGTGACAATGCAGTTTTATATTTTGTATCAGATGGTATGCCAGTGAGGAACTATTTCTATTAGAACTTGAGCATTTTATGCCACTTCTTCCCATATAAATCAAAAAGAAAAAAAAAAAGAAAGAAAAAAAGAAAAAAAGAAAAGTGCATGAACACAATTTTCATCCTTTTTTACTTGGAACTGACTGGAGTTACATCTTTATGAAATGTAATGGCTACCAAATCATGTGCAAAGTAAAAAAATGACACATGCGGTCTACTGGATAAATACAGTATCAGGTACTTTCAGGGAGTTTAAGATCAAGGAGATTTGTTTTTCTTTTAATGCATAGTGAAAACGTTGGCACTTCATCCCATGCTATTGTCTGCTTTGCCTATACTCCACAGATACTGCCAGTGCTTGAAAATAATGACAGGGCATCGTAGGATTGTGCTGTTTAATTTGAAGTCAGCAGGTTTTTAAGGCTTTGTGCTGACAATAATTGCTTTCATACATTTCTGTCTATCAGCAGTATTTGTAAATGAAGTGAAATTGCAGTGATCAGGTCAGCTCTTTAGTCACATGGGTAAACTTTCACTCTCCAAAGTCAAAATGCAATTTTAAAATAAAGAAGTAAGATATTGATATCCTAGGTGGCCTAAATATAATACTTGGCTAATCAGTAACTTTCTATAGTTTTGTATCAAATTACCTTGAGGGGAAATACTTTTCAAGATAACAATAAATTCTTACTGCATCTGTACAAAAGACGACAGAGAAAGTGACAAATACATAGTGCCATAGCATAGTTAACCCACCCCCATGCTATTGGATACTATACCTTTTTTGAAAATGTGAAAATAAAAAGGAGAGCCACTGAAGAAAGCACAAAAACTAGCAGCTAGCTTTCTTGCATCATGCTGACATGTTGTGTCTCATTACTTAAATGAGTCCAAAACTTTCATAGATTTTCACACTGTACTCAGCATTTTGGTCAACAATAGCTTCCACTTCAGAAGAGAAGAATAGCATTCTGATCAAACAGATGTGGTTTCAATGCCATACTGCAGTAATGCAAAAATTAAATCTGGCTATCTGAACCCTGCCTAAGCAACAGGAGACTGTTGACATTTGTGTGTGTACAGTTTTATTAGATTTTTATGAAAATGTACTTTTATACTTCTGACTAGGTAAAGATTGGTTACATTTTACAGCTTAAAAATGTCCTCTTTGTCTGACCACTTTTCAGCTGAAATACTTTATGTTGAAAAATAATTGCTTTCCAAGGCAAAATTTTAGATATCAAATACAGACAGCAAACTTTCCATGCCAAGAGGGAAAACTAAGAAAAGAATATATGTTGTGACAAGTGCCATTTAAACTATGACCAAGACACAGTAATATTGCATGTTGAAAGGTTTTGTTTTTACTCTATGGAGAGTGAAATGCTTCCATTCTAGTACGCTGACCATATTATAAAATTAGTGTCGCTGATACAATATTGTGCATGAATTACTGGCTTCACTCTGCAAGAACAGAACCTGATTTGTGCAAAATTGTCTTGCCTCAATAAAAAAAAAATTACCTGGCATTGCCAATAATGGGTGCAGGGCACATGTTGTTCCTGTAAGGGAAAGTTTGAAGAACAGGGTTTGCTTTTTTTGGGTATCACTTTTGGAGGGGGTACCTAAAACACATGCTTGTAGGATTTTTTTCTGAAATAGGAAACAACCCATTAGTTATTAATAGGATAATCCTATTAGTTAAAAAGTAAAATAAAATAAAGAGAGCTTTGAGCTTATGAAGTGACTCCACAGAGTTCAGACCTTTAGCAGTATCAACGTAATATAAACTTCATTGTCTGTAGTATTGTGCCATGACATTAGTCTCACTAAGACAAAATGCCACTTTGCAGCAAGCAAGAAATCTGACAAAGCATTTTTAAACATAATGCCCTAACTTACTAAGACAGGCTGTTACACACTTCAAAATTCTTCTCCCTGAAAATTAACCCCATTTATTCTCCAAATGTTAAGGGTCTCGGGCAAAAGTAAACTGAAGGCTGAAGTAAAATAACTGTCCTCTTGTAACTGAACAAAGAAGTAAAAATAGATCCGTGAGGATTTACAATTTGATTTCATATACGTATATATGTATAGGATATACATATATATGAAATTAAAATAGAGACACACAAAACTTGGGCATCAAAAGGGGACTGCTACTTTTCATACATTCATAAACAGTTGTCGAAATCTCTACTCATGAAGAAGCTCTTGTAGGCAGTTTGGGGATTTGAAAATCTCAGGGACCTCACTGTCCAGCTTACAGATGACCTTGTATATGGCCTTCTTCCAGGAAGGATCAACATCTTTGCCTGCGATAATGGCATTGAAAAACTCTCGTAACGTGATCTGAGCCACTTCCAGGAATCTCTCTGGAACCTGCTGATACAAGGAGACAATGGCATTAATAAAGTTTTCAGTTTCAAGTCCCTGGTTCTTCAAAGGAAACTGAGCTAAGTTCTTTCTTTCAAAAAGGGGCTTACATAGCACCTGCATTTTCTAAATATGGCAGACTTGTATTCTCTTATGCAAAGCTGTTATATATAGTACCATAGTAATAACTTTTATAACATGTGCTAAATGTCTTTGTAAAGTCTAACTGCACAATATAGGTAACACAATGTTAACGTCTGGGTTTAGCTAGGAAGGGATTTATAGGATATAATTAGTAGGAGCAGAACAAAAGCAATTGTCTTGAAAAAGATAAATCTCTACAAGATATTTCACTCACATATTTGTGAGTATATTCTCCTCTCAATTAATATGAAAGTAATGCATGCGCAGATAGGAACACAGACTTCTTAAATTCCACATTCAACTTTAGTTGCAACCCGTGCTGAGAGCTACTAAAGAAATAGGATATCCATGAATGGCTGTTCATAGCTTAAGAACAAACAAACAAACAAACAAGCCATAAGTTAATGGCCTGATTCTGTAGCTGCTTTGTGCATGAGGCTCCCACAAGGATGGCTCCTTGGGAGCCATTCTAGCATTTTCTGTTTTTCACAATAAAAATCCAAACTCTTCAGTTTCGGGAGCATTGTGCATGAAGTGGCTATGGAACTGAGCTCAGTCTAACCCATCTGTCTTTTTATATGTCACTCTAATTCCATGGGCAAATCAAATAGCCAATTTGCTAGAGCATATCATGTCCAGAATCCCCCCCCAACTACAGACTTACAAAAAAACCACACATTTCCTGAAGTAATTAGTTCAAATCATCACCACTATTTTTTTTCATGACTAAGAAAAAGCAGCTGCTATTTTGATGCATTTCCCTACAGGCAGCACTTCCCATAGTTATTATGGAACCTGATAACTCTGGGCCCAATAAAGCATGCACTTTCTGTTGAACTTAGTGCTTATTATTGTGAGCTTACCAATGAGACTGGGACCTATTCACAGGAGGGAAGCAATAGGATTGATGAGAGGGGTTCTTGGACATTATCCTGTGGCAGGATGCCTGTGAGTAGACCCACTTGCCCATGTAGAGCCCAAATGAATTCAGCAGGGTTACATGCAAGTGAGGAGGACAGTGGTGGAGGACAACGCTGCAAGACTGAAGCTGAGGATAATCAAGTTTCTCATTGATGCTCTGCTTCTTGCTTCCCAACTTTGCAAGCAACTCTGAAAACACTCAGCTTGAAAATTCTTCTTCTTAGCCTCCTATTATGATGCATGGGAAGCTCTCTTCACGCACTAGCATTCTTGAGGACCAAATTTTGCTATGGGTAGGCATGTGATCAGCTCCCACTGAAGTCAGCTCATACAATTTCTGCCCCAATACTTCTCTTCCCCCACAAAAGACTTTTTGCTTCATGCTTTTTACTTCATGCTTATTCAAAAGACTGAGAAAGTATTTGGGGCCATTCCAGTAAGATAGCTCTTCCCCTCTGCTTATTTCCAGCTTGGAAAAATAAGCATACTTTCAAGTAAGAAAGCATACTTTCTGTGTTTCGGTATTTACTAATGTATTTACAAAGGATTTGCTTCCTTTCTCTTTTGCGTGTTGTTATATAAAGTAGCATATTTTCTATCTGTGCAATTCCAAACACTGCTTATTTTCAGTCTGTCATACTTGGTCCTGCCCAATAGGAACATGGAGACAGTATAGGGTTAGGCAGCCATTGATTGAACATTTGAAGTAAGTAAAAAGATATTTGATAAACAGTCACCCCTCCAGATGTGCAGTTACCTACCAGCTCAGAAGGGTGCAAGTTAGATTTTTGTGTTCAGAACAGTTCACAAACAACATAGGGTATGGACAAATGATCAAATTAAAGCACATTAACACAGGGTGAGGGATTACTGTGGAACAGCTGATGTACACTTATTGCTCATTTGCCTGTGACTACCCTAAGTTAAAACTAAATTTTCTTAGCTCTGTTTCATTCAGGGGTAAACTGTTCCAGCTTAGTGCATGAACAGTTACTGCATGTCAGCTGTTCCACTCCCCCCTTGTTAACTTGCTTTAATACAATCCCTTGTCCATGCGCCTTAGTTTACCAAAACCCACAAAGTTTAAAAAGTCGTCTTCATAATGCAGTATTCTCAGAGGTTTCCTGTACTCTGCTGGTACTGGAGCCATTCATAATTCATTTCTTTTGGGATGCTACTACTAACTTCTTCACATCAGGCTGCATTACATATGTAACAGTGTATTTTGTACCATGAATAGCATTGTGATTAATCCCAGTGGGATAATATGTTAGGCAATATTTTTTCCTTCTGAAAAGAATAATAGTATTTTAAAGTAAATACTCTGTGAGGCCCATAGCCTGCAAATATATATTATATTTAGCTAGATGTTAGCCAAGTTTTTCAGTGGTTAATTAATCAGTCAGCTGGGTTAATTATGTGTCTGGGGGTAGCTTTTCCCTGACCTGAAGTGATGGTGACCTATTAAGCACATCTTTACACCTAAGTGACCAAACATCTCTGTTGTAGGAACATCTGCAGAAAATGCTTCAGTGACAAATAAGCTCCATCCAAGTTTCTTTTAATAGAACCAACAATCTCTAGTATGAATCCAGAGCACTTTCTCAGCATCAGGTGGCAGCAGTCAATCAAATGATCCTATTGTATAGTCATCAGAAGGAAGGATAATGTGGTCTGTTGGGAGGGTGGCTAGGTGGGTTTCACACTATAGTCCTCAGCAGAGGCTGATTTAGAAAGAAATCAATTGCACAGATTGTTCAGGTGACTGAGCCACCCAAGCAAAAACATCACAGACCACATCCTTGGGCTGATGTAAATAAGTGTAGTTTCACTGGCTTCCACACAGATAGACTGATTTGGATCAGGCCCACGTCTTAAAGTCACAAACCAACCAACTAAACACTGCTCCCCGCAAATTTATAGATTTGATTTGCTTTAGTCCATTCATATTCTTTGTTTGCCTGCTTCCGTTTCTCCTAGCCAGAACAATGGATAGAGATTGGTTCTCTTTCAGATTCTTATGTACCATGCTATTATATTTGGATCAACACTGAGGGGTAGGCTTACTTGTATATATATTTAATTTTCAAAAACAGAGAGTACACAAACTGTTTCTGCAGGACTAATAATGGCAACATTCC
>JAGPOW010003648.1:68030826-68045826 GCA_030014935.1 Caiman crocodilus
ACCTGTCCTGTACATGGGGGGAGAAGGAATGTAGTCATATTTTCTGAAGCACCTCCCACTGTTCTTATTCAGGGGAAGTAATACTTTACTGCCTGGCTATTCACGTGGATTTTAATGGGATACAGCACTTTTCAGCCTTTAGGAGGTTGGCAGAATCAGGCTCTGTTGCACATACACACACCCCCAGTTGGATTAACAGTAACAATTCTAGATAGGTGTAAGAAACTGTTAGTAAAATCAACAGAAGATCATTCATGACTGAAATTTCACTAACATTTCAATGACAGTTAATATATTTTATAAACTGCAGAAAGCTCAACTACAGTCAGAGTAGATTAATGTGGTTCTGGGATCCAATTTTTTAAAACCTTTCACAGATATTAAAGGTAGGAAGTCTTTCACCTAAACTGGAGAGAAAGCCTTAAGGTGTTTTACCTCAAAGGAAAACGATCGGAGACTTAACCTTTCAGATCTTGTTCCTGTGTTTAGAAGTCCTATGACCAATACAACAGTTCTAATATTGCACCAGTGTCAGACAACTGCTTGGCTGTACAACATACAAATCTGAAGATTCTTCAGACAGGGACAGCTGGGCTGTGCTTGAAACCTTTTCTCATACTATTGCTAATCTGTGTTAAACTTCAGCTCCATTTCTATGATTAGACTAGCCATACTGTACCTACAAATTTTGCCTCTGGTCTGGCCAAAGTGTTGTGCTGGAGCCTGATAGTGTGTTGTTGTATTACTAATGTTCCAAGAGTAAACACACTTGTAGGAAACAGCTATAGTTCAAGGCTACACTTTAAAAAAATAAACGTTTCATCAGTCTTAGCAAAAGAACAAATGGCAAAAACACACTGTATCATATTTTACAAAGCTTCAAAAGAACAATGTCCCGTTGAGTGAAATTCAGTAGCATTCTGTAAACATTAATTTAAGGAAATCAATAGGCTCTGTGAGCTAACGCCATATTGCAAGATAAACTGGCTGGAGAGCTACTTTGTCAAACAGATTTTAGTTTTCTCGGCTAGATAAAGACGGTTTCAAAATGGGGTAACGTGTTGCAACCAAGGTTTGAAAACTATGTGGCCTTCAAACAGTCTGCTTGTTCCTACTACAAAGCTGGATAAACATACTTTAAAAATGATAAGATTGGGTCAGGATTGATTTTACTTTCAAATTTTATATAAAGTAAATTCTTGGTGATTTTTTAAAAAAAAAATTCTCATTGCAAGCAGAAACTAGTAAGTGCAGCACTGACAGCTTAAGATGTCAGTCTGCCAGGAGAGGTTGAATTATCCAGACAGCATTTTTTTTTCTTTGCAATTGGAGGACTTTATGGATTTAAAAAATCTTTATTCATGTCGACCTGATGGGCAACAAGTCGTCTTGCCAAATAGAAAAGCCAAAATCTCTAGTGGACTTGGGATCAGAGGTCTTCAGCTGGTGAAGGCTGCTCACGTTGCAGAGCACAAGGTCATGTTAACGGGAGGTAAACAGGTTGAAGGCAGTGCTGGGAAGGCTGGATAACTCTTTTAGCTGGATGAGCTATATAATGGCAGTGGTGAGGGACTCCACAGGGAGCCTCTTAACCTAAAGATAAGGTGTAAACAGTATCTATTATGGCAAATGGTAGAGAACCTCTCCAGGATGAAGAGTAAGCTGATGCCAGGGGAGCACTTTGAGTATTCATAGTTCCAAGTTAAACAGCTTTTTAAGCGTCCACATATCAATCTCTACAAGCATAGGTGTAGTAGCAACAGAAGATGATTCAGTGGAAATTGCCTCTCTGAGGAAACATAATAAAAATGAGGCACACACAAAAGTCTCTACAGTGAAGTAAGGGTGAGGATCTGACTTAAATAGACAGCAGCAGTGAGTAAAGGGTGTGATGTAGTGCCACAACACTCCCTTCCTGCCTTGGATGAAAACACAGAGAGGAAGAAAAGTACTTGGAAGACTCCATGCAGGCCATTCAACCTGGCTCCTCAAGCTTCCTCTTGCAGAGGAAGGGAACCTGAACAAAAAAAGTTGTAGGGTAAGTGGCATTCTTAATATGTATTCCTGGGGAAATGGTATGCCACTTGGGGATGGAAAGCAAACTCTTACACGGTGCTACCCATCCCATTGCCTCACCCCCCAGCACTACACATCAGACAAGACTACACACTTCAGTTTGCAGTGAGCAGCCACAGACTACTAGAGTCTTTAGAGCCCTTATGTTTGTAGATGAAACCTGCAAAAACACCTCCATTTGGAAATGGGGCCTGGTGCCTGCTTGACTGTTCATCCTCCAGATCTCCCTGGGATGCTGATACTTGTATTTGTTACACCAGATAAACATAAATGTGTTGCTTATACAATGCCCTTTCTTCACTCACCTGGTTTACCTCCCTGTTGTCTTTCACCCCATACTAAAGCTGCAAGCTCTCTGAGGCAGGGGTGCAGGTTTTTTTGTATCCCTGTATATGGGCTAGTACTAATAACTGTGAACCAGAATACTTGGCCTTTTGCAGAAGTTTCTGAATGAAAACTGGTTTGCCTTACTGAAGCATTTGTAGCTTCATTGTACCGTCAGCACAAGCTCTGTCCATGTGCATAGCTGGACTTGCAGAGGGAACCTTTAGTGAGAGCTGCTGAATGGTGGTATGGAGGTGACTGATCCCACCTTTCTGAATGAACAGTGACAGAGTATGTCCCCTTCAGTTTCAGGGGCAGGAGCTGGTCACTCTTGCATAATTCACATCTGTGAAGTATAGATTTGTGTGACTTGCAAATTAATGCTGCTTGCAGCAGTACAACCTTGCAGTCAGTTCCCTTCATTTGCCAGGGCAGCATGTGCAGTGCTTAGCTTTTGCCCTGACTCCTTCTACATTTCGTCTGAACATCCCTCAACCCAATTTTTTTCTGAAGCATGGTGAACTGCTGCGTGGGACCGTCTTTGTGCTGCGAGTTGGTGTGGCAGCATACCAAGCAGGAGGCTTTGGCTTATGCACAGAATTTGGAGGCAGGTTTTGGAGTAAGTTGCTATACTTTCTGGCGCGAAAGCCAGGGCAGCATATGGCCCAATGTTCTCAGTTTAAGTCCGACACTTAACATTATTTAACAGTTTCTGTGTTAGGTGCTTTATAAGGTAAAGGAAATTAACAATTTTAGCTAATTAGATCACTCAATTGGCTGAACATTCTGGACATCTCTTAGAAAAAAAATAGGCTGGCATGGACAACGGAAAGGCTAATGCCTGTTCCATTATCACTTATGAGGAGAGGGAGAGAGTTGGAAAGGATGCTTTTATTTAAAAAATACAAATTAAAAATATTTAAACTATTGGATATTTCAGAACATACAACTTTCCCCAGGTGTCACCTTTTCATAGAACAGGGTGCAGCTTTGCACCCTGATACGCACATGCAAACCTCAGGAACTTCAGGGGAGAAGGAAAAGGGTACCATACAACACCACTGAGTTCAGTCTCTTTGTCTCCCTCAAATTGGCTCCTGCAGCACTTTCGACATAAGTGTTACTGTACATCCCTGCAGTACATCCCTACAGTTCGGAAATGCATTGACTTATTAGTGTCCAAAAAGAAAAAGGATGGACTGAAACCACAGTGCTCCCATAACGCTAGTGCTGAGGGGCTCCATAATAGTCAGTGCTAGTAGTAAAATGAAAAACACTGGTCACCCAGGACTTTTCCACAGAGGTACCTAATTCATCCTTCTCCTCATGGAATATTAATTCAAAGCTAGCATCACAGTGATTTTAGTGTGGTCAGCCACCCCACCATGGTGATCCTCACATTGGCATCACAAGGGCTCTAGCACTTCAGCTGAGCTGGAGGGGCAGAATTAGTAATGTGGTGCTAATGCTAGTGATTAGTGCACCAGCTGCCGTTACCAAGAGGTGAGGAGTGCTAGCCGTGCTTCTGCCAAGGTTGCACGGGTTTGAAAAAGAAAAATTACGGAAACACTTGAGATTTTATTTTTTGGGTTTTTTTACTTCTGCTGAATATAGTTCTTTCACCCTCCCCTCTGCAAACTACAAACAAAATGCCAAACAAACCCTTAGTATATGCAACTAAAATATTTTTCAAAACATAATTAAAAGGTGTTTGACCAAAGCAAAGATCAAGCCTCTCTCTTCTGGTAAAGGTGCTGGGGCACTCACCCTGTGCCGCAGTGCTATTAATCCTTTCTCTCCCATCATAGCGAAGAAGCAGGGGAAAGAACAGCCTTGCTATCTTAGGGAAAGGAATTGACAGAGGGGGTGATAACATCAGGGAAGCAAAAGTGGTGGTGCAGTGAAAATGGATACTGCCCATTACATTAGATTTAATCACTTACACTTAAATGAAGCTTTTTCACATAGAAGGATTCCGAAGTACTTTACAAGCTCCATAGAGGGATACAGTATGCACAGTGCACAGATATTAAAGTGATAGGTACATTTCATGCATCTTGGATCAGTGGATGGATAGACAGAGCATTAATTCTACACCTTTTTTTCTAACTAGGATGCTTCTGAGATCTGGAACCCAAATATTGTGAGCCCCTTACACCAATCCCACATGGAAAACTCATGATACATAGGTTTACTTCACCTACCACTAAAATGCAACTGCACCATTGTTTTGTACCATAAATGTTACTATCATCACAACAGAACTATAATTGTACAAAAGGGATTTTAATTCACAATGAAATCTTGTGGCTTGAAATTCAGCTTCCTCTTAAAAATCATTTAATTTTCAGATGACAAGTTTTATTCAGGAGATTTTTTTTGTCCTATTACTGGATTAGAATTGCATGAGGAGCAGGAATTTATAAGGAAAACTCTAATATCTCCAGATTCACTGCATTGTCAATGGCACAGTTATTGTATGGCAAAATCACTAATGGATTCCTATAGTTTAATACAGTTCCTATATTTTGTAGTTTAGTGGTTTCATATGTGTGTGTGTGTGTACACACACACACACACACACACACACACACACACACACACACACATACATACATACACACACATGAAATGGGAGTAGATGCCTGCTTCTTAACTGCAGGCTACATTATATACCATGCTGCACACAGGTAACCACACCCTAGAAGTCCAAATCAAAGGCTGACCACCCAATTCCAGCTTCCTTAGAAGAACTGCAGAGCTGTTGATTCTAGGAGTGAGAGAGTACATCTCAGTGTTGGGACAGAAAGGTCAGGAAGCATGGCATGGCTACTGCTGAACATGTACCTCTTTCACCAGTAGCAAGCTCCGACATAAATTACTTCCAGGCACAAGGGAACTATGAATGATGAGAGCTGGTCATTAGAATATGAGCATACCATGTAAGTGTTTTTGCAGCATGTACAATATGTGCACCTGTTTGCATGGACCAAAACTTGGTCCTGTGAATGGAACTTTAATCCATTAGGTGAAATAACCAAGCAGTGAAAAAAGGTTTATATCTACCCGCATACAACACACAAAACCTTATTATAGATATTGCTTCCAGTGGCCAGGAGAAAATGTCTGTCATCTCTCTTATTTGGTCTATCAAGGAATTAAAATCTAGGACTGGAAAAGCTCCAACTGGTAGAAATGCCCCTGCCCATCACAGCATATGGGAAGGAATTGGAGGAGATGGTGTTTAATTAGACTGGCAAGAGAATGACCACTTTTTGGATTCCTGTCTTCATGAAGGCCCTCCTGCCCCCACACTCCTCTTTTCCTTCCCAGAATGAATATTGTATTCATCCCTCTGTCTGGGCTGGGAAAGTGAAGCAGATCTGTCTCCCCATCCCACCAAGTAATCAACTGGGGAAAGGGAAGAAGATAAAGCTGACTTATTCCAAACAGTCCCCCATATCTAACTATTATTTTCCTTGCATGTTTAAGCATTCTAAGACGCACAGCATCCATTTTAGTCATGCAAGCTGCCCTACTCGCACTGTCCTGGAGGTGGTGTAATTACAAAAGCTGGGTTTCCAGGGCCTGTGGAAGTAATTTTCTCCCTGCAAGCAAAACTGGCAGTGTGCTCCCTTCCAGCACAAAAGCTAAAAGAGGACATTTGAAAATTAATAAATAACAGAGAAGGGAATAAAAACATTGCAACTTGTGTCTGGTATCTAGTATACATAAGAAGCTTCGAAAGTCCAGCCTCCCAGATAAATCCTAGCACCAGAGTCAGGAGAGATGGTTGAGCTCAGTCAGACTGTGAAGTGACAGGTGGGCTTAAGTCTTGAAAGACTGAGCCCCTCTCATCTATCTCTGCATTCCCCCTTGTGAGAGATAGTAGAAGGATATGGTAAGGGCCTGAACAGGAAATTTGAGTAGCAAGAGCCATTTGACTTCCCACCTGTCAACTAAAGCCTGGTCGTTAAAGGCATTACTATCAGAAAGCCCTTTTGATATTAAAAGGAAGGAAGGAATATCTGATATTAAATTTAATACAGTTAAGGCCTACTGCTTTAAAATTATTCACGTGCTTATGCCTTCATTCTTCTGAAAGCCCTAGTCAATGCACAGAGGTTTGCTTACTAATAAATATTACCTTGAGCATGCCACCCTGGGCCTCTACTCTCTATACTGGCTTTTTATTAAATACAGAAAACACTTCCAGATCACACCTTGGATATGCACCTCCATCAGTGAATATCACCTCCTACCTACCTGGGAGACCATACTTTCTCATGACATCTCTGTCAACCCATAGTGGGAGTTCAGGAAGTGGAGCTTTTTTAAATGAGTTAGGCCCAGGTTATGAAACTTACTGCTACAACAGATAAGAATAACCATGGGCTTCAGAACTGAAGAATCATCTCTTTAATGTTGTTTTCCCTCAGTAAGCTCTTTCCACTGTTGCTCTGCCTCTCTCACACCCATTGATAGAATTCTTCTCATACAGCCTGGGAAGAAAAACATATATTGTTCTTTCTATTATTAAATGTTTGACAGGTCCTCAAGTACTCTCTAGTTACAGGGTCCACGTCAGTATCTCAGCAGATCTGACACTCCAGCTAAAGACTCTAGTTGCTAAGTAATCTTTGTATTGCTTTTCTTAATCTTTCCGCTTAATGTGACAATGTTTATTGTATCAATGTGATATGGCTTCTTGACTACATACTTTTAAGACTTATATCATATAGTGGCCAACTGCCTGGAATATTCATGGATGTCCTTTACAACATTGGTGACACATAGGGGGTGCCCATGGGTGCACGTGCATCCCAAGAGAAGTGTCAGCAGCACTTCTGGGTTGCTGCCAGTGGCGATCAGCCACTGGTGCCCCCCAGTATTAGGAGGCACCAGTTGCCCATGCTTTACAGTTTTGCCCAGCATTTTCCTCCTGGCCTAATAATACTGGACCTAGAGACTTGTGGTGACCTGAAAAATAGACATCATTGTGCTCATTTATATTTGAAATAAATTCCCTTCATAATTTCAACCTAAGATCACACAACAGTGAAGTATAGATAAACCTACAATGCTATCACTTTACCACCCCAATTATGTATGTGGCATCTACTTGTTAACGGGACAAGGAAAGACAACAAATGTGTCAGAGTTTTGTTAACAGAGTTTACAGCAATGTTGTAAACTCTCATAATTTTGAAACGTTTGGCATTTAATTTCTGCATGGGATTAGTTGTTATTTTTCAAATATACCACTATGCCATTCAAAAGTTGGGGAAGACATCTTGAAATATGATCCACTTGGGGAAAATCATTCAAAGCCTTGCATGGCAGAGTGGGGAGGGTGATGTCAGTCACATAAATTCTAACAATCAAAGAAGTTTATGAAGTTATAACTTCATGCATTTCAGTTAAAATATCACACCAGGAATGTTATTTTTTTTTTGTGGGAGGGATTATAAAACACATCAGCAAACAACAGGTAAGAGACTCCAAATCCAGGCCTATATTTAATTTATATTTAATTCAGGACTGCCAGAGTATTTTACAAATTGTAATTAAAAAAAACCCCTAGTCAAACCACTCTGGGCTTATACAAGGCATGTTCAGCTCCTCAGCTGGTAAAAAATCACTGACATGGGAACCAATTCGCATCAGCTAAGGATCTGGCTCCAAATTTCAGTTTTATAATATTCAGTTACCCTTCCTTCCCTGAATAAGTATTTATAACTGAGTAACTACCTTCCTCCTCTGACCCCCCGCTCTCCCTGCACCGCCCTGGATTAGAAATATCACTAGCCCTTCTGCTAGAATGTTTTTATATACACTTCATATACATTTTAGGAAATAAAATGTTTTTCTCAGTTTCTGTAAACACAAAATGTAGAACACTCCAAGTGCTTTAATATTATAATGTGGTAGGAGCACACTATGTATTCAAGAATCCTCATGCAGTTACACAGTGATTGAAAGGATTTTTTTTCTTGTTTACAATTCAATTCTACTTTCAGAAAGTTCTGAATAAAATCAAGTAATATGCAGTATCAAAAAAGTAGTGGGAAAAGTAAATCTAGACCTATAAAGCAATTAATCCATAGATTTATTTTTTTCAAAATGCAAGTTTTTGAATATCCTAGTCATTGTGACTGCCTAGTTTAAGTATCTCTCTATTTGCAGGGATAAATGAAAAAGCAAGGTTTTGAGAAACAAAATTTGATGAAAAAGGGTTAAGCCTCACCTTGTTTTTTGCTGTGTATCTAGGATGATTTGGGAGAAATAAGGACATCTGGAAATCAGTTTTACATAGAAAACAGAAAGCACGGAAGAACCAGGAAGATGAATAAAGGCTCATCATAGACACAAAAGAACAGAGCAAAAAGAAGCTTGGATTTGGGCATTCTTGTCTGGCAAGGAGGCAGGCAGTAAGGCTAATGAAGCATTTGCGATATGGGACGTATGCCAGCGTAACAAAGAAGATGTGCATCAGCTCTGCAGATGTGCCAAAGCCCCCAGAGCAAAATAATGACATAATCACCATCAGTGTCACAGACCAGACTGTACACAAGGTGACATGGGAGAGAATAAATAAGAGTCTTTAGAGGCCTATAGTAGACACACGGGAAGAAACAGCCATTCCTCACTATTGCCACCACCCAAGAGTGTATGGAGACTAGCAAAAGAATGTGTGCAGCTAGAGTGTGCAGCTAGCAAAAGAAATCTTGAATTGTACAAGACAAACACACTATAAATTGGTGCTTTTCTCAACCTCTGGTTGATGTTTTAATTCCCCCTACCCCTTATTGAATGCAAAATGAAATGGCATTAGGCGTCTGAAGAGTTTGCCAAGTTTTGTTTTGTATATGTGTATGTGTATTGGGAAGGGGGTGGGAGGGACTGAAGACAAAAAGGAAAAGTATCAGTAAATAATGTTAAAACTCCTTCAGCTATAACTAAGAATTCTTCCAAAGTGAAATGAAAAGCTCCAACAAGGATATTTTTGGTTTACCATTCTCTATGAACTAGGGAGGGGAAAAAGCAAAATATTTTACATGTTAAAAGACATGGCTACTCTTTATCAATCTGTAATAAAATGAGGCTTGGGGCAACTTGGTACTTAACATGTTATTCGCAGTGGGGAGTCAGCTGAAAAGCTTGGACTAGCCTTAAATCACCTCACAACAGCTCTTTCTGTGTAAGGTAGGTGTTTGTCTTAGTACGGCTGTCTGGCTTTGTGAGTTTTTTTAACCGGACTTTTGTCAATTTTTAAATGGAACATCTGTTTGTTAAAGGGAAGCAACACTGATAAGCAACCCATGGGCCCAATCTCACACTCAATTACTTGGGACAGTAGAATACTCAAGTATTCAATGCAGCTTCCCCTGTGAGTAAAGCTCCTCAAGTGTATAGCTGATTGCAGGATCAGGCCCTAGAAGAGTAGCTGAGAAGAACAAAGCACTTGGCTTTATCAGTGTCCCTTTTTATTGCTTCTAATGAAAGATTCATAAGACTAACTTTAATTTTTTATGACTTTTTTGCATTACTATATGAGCTGTGCTGACTTTATATGCAATTTCTTCTTAAATACAGGAAACCTGTTGCAAAACAACTTGCCTAATAACTTAATCAGTACAATAATTGATCTTGGTTGTTCAGCAGGTCTCCTGATCCTGAAGGAAGTGCCATAGAGCTTCAGAATATTTTTATTAGGTCATTCCTTTGATTTGTATAGTCAGGTCTTTATGCAGAACATTGGTACAGGGGTTTGGGTATTTTTTTAAGCTAAAAAAATGTATATCTTAATGTGTATCCTAATTTGCTAGCCAAATTGTTCAGCAGAAGAATGATTGAATTTGTCTCTTTTGGCTTCACCCTATTAATTGGAACAGTAACATAATGATTGTTAACAGACAGCCTTAATTTAACTATCATTTTTACATATCTGCTAAGTGTACCATATCTTTGTTTAGTTTATCATCAGGGAAAACAAGGACTTGTGTATATTATGCTCTCTTGTATATGAAGTTTAATAATTATGCCACAGAGGATTCTAAATTAATCACAGAAGGTGCAACAGTATTAATAATCTGTTTAGTAAACTCCAGTTTCTTTGCACTTCGATGTTATAAGCATTGTGGTAGTGTTTTAAACGGGCCCAGTGTTTGTTTCTGCTAAAGCCTTACACTGATACACTTTAATGTGTATTCCATTTAGTCCCCTTCTCTCCTCTCAGAAATCAATGCTTGTTTGGGGGGCTTGATCAAAGCTGACAGAAGGAGCAAATTTTTCATTTGCTTCCCAAAATTTCACCAGTTTGCCATAATTCAAAAGAATTTAAAAATCTTTCATTCAAGTTAAAACTACGTTTTAAATTAGCTAACCAGCCCTGTGCAATTTAGATGAAATAAACATGCCAGTCTGAAAAGGCTGTTAGAACTTTTTCAGTCATTTAATCCATACATGGCTGAATACAAAGATATGTTCCACAGAAAGCTACAACCACCACCAGCAGCTGTTAGAAGAGAGCTTGCTCTCTGCTCCTATTGATAACCCTTTGTGGAATGAAGAAAAAGAGCTGAGGGAAGGAGAACTGAATGTCAGACAATAGACATCACTACACACACTGTCTCTGAACTTTCCTCATCTCTGAAGGACAATTAATTATGAAGGCCTTTGGGGTAGGTTGAAGCAAGGGAAAACCTACTGCTGGCCCAGCACTCCAGCCGCTATCTCTGTGTTTGTTAAATGGTTGTGCCTGTTGGGGAACCAGAGTAGCAGCCACCAAAATAGCCAATAGATCATTTAGGGAAAAAAGAGCAAAAGATTTTTTTTGTGTGTCTGTCCTTGTATAATTCTATTCTCACTGTGAAATCATCCATACACAAAACACAAGGACAATTTTTTTTAGAAGAGCCACAGGGTAGGTTACAGTCAGAAACGGCCTCTCAGTGGTGTGTTAAAAAGGATGGTCTTTTCACCAAATCATTTCACAGAGGCAAAACAGACAAACACAAAGAGTTGAGACTTTTTCTCCTACATTAAATAGAGTAACTGATAAGGTCAGACATATGATACCTAAAGACATGAATCTGTGAACTCTTGAAGTCAAAGGACTTCTCTGTGCAAAGGAACAATCTTTCAAAGGAAATAGATCATAGAACTCCACTGAATCCCCTTTAAACTTTATGAAGCAGGAGGAGAAAAAGCTCTAAGTAGGGAAGCTTGACAGAAGAGCCTTGAACTATTTTCTGAAGGAAAGATGAGACCCTCCCTAGGCTGCCACAAAACATCTTTTTTTTTCTAAAGGCTCTTCTGAACTTTGATATGTGCCAAGACACCGCTATTGAAAGCTGTATAATTATGTGCTATAGCCACTGTAGAAAATGCTTTGTTCACCTCAACAAAGAACAATAAGCAAAGTAAAGTGACATTACACTGTATCTTTTTCTTTAAGAATGTTGAGAAAGGTCACGGTACATTATAACTAATAAAGCTGTTGAGTAAGGAGGTTTAAAGTTGATCTTGCTGTGCTTAAATGTAACCCAATGACAAAAAGGCAAAGGGAACTAAAAATGTAATGACATTAAAAAAAACAGATCATAAATCAATGTGCCAAGTTCATTATAGTGATGAACACCTTGAATCCAAGGGAGATAAATATAAAAATGAAGTGTAGTTGTGGATTTTCTGCCTGTGATTTTCTCTCTATCACCTTCAATCCATAGTCTGCAATTCAACTAAACAAGATACTGATTAATGAACAGCAACTAAAGACTATATGCAGTGCTTGTACATTGTGTAGGCACCATGAGTTTAGTAACTTCATTTATGAGTTAATTTAATCTCTTGTGAAATTCATAAGAAAAGCATAATAATGTATTAAAAAGAATCTCGAGGCTTGGTTTTTTTCTTTCTTTTTTGATGGTTTTAACAAAAAGTCAAAGAGCATTAGTGAAATACTTCAGGAGGTTAGTATCTCTAAGGAAACTCAAGGAAGAAAACCTCCTCAGTACACACTCCAATTTTTCTTTAAAAGGATGGATGGTAGTAAGTGTTTCTGACTTCACGTGCTGTTCTCAAATTGCATAATAAGTTTTATATTGCTTTGCTGCAGAAATAAATTCTCTGAGTTTTTCTTTAAGAATGTTTTGAAAAAAATCATGCTGTGCTAGAAGGAGTAAGGGAATTGAAAGGAGGTTTAAAAGAGAATGGAAGTAAGAGGTAAAACAACAGGTAAATTCTGTTGTCACTTGCTTCTTTAAACTCATTAGAAATGTACAGGCTGTTCCTAGGGAGCATTCTGCATAGACGAAACATGCAAAAATGCAAGCCAGAAGTTTGTGAATTAAGGACCTGATTTATCTTCGGAGCACTCTATACTCCTGCTGTGCTAGTTGAGTTAAGAGGCTTTAAAGCAGATGTAAATCCTACTATACAGCCCCTATATACTTCAAGAGAACTGTGAAGTGGTCTTAGTATAAATAAAATTTAAAAAAAAATCAGGAACTAGGGTTTTTATTTTTTCTTTTGATGCACAGCAATTGTGAGTTCAAGAAAAGTCATCTTGAGCAGCTAGTGAAGAATATAAACTCCTAAAATGAGAATATTACTTGCCACCATTTTCAAAGTCAAAATGAGGTTGTCTCAATTTTGAAGTCTTCTGTGGGAGACATTTTAAACAGACTTTATTGTCAGTATGGACAGTCAGCACTTTCTGAAGACATAACTCATTTAATGTGCATCCAGGTAGGCACCCATAAATGGAAACACAAAAATCACTAGTAAGTTTTGAAAAAATTTGCTACTGGCTTCTCTCTGAATTGTTCAGGTAATGCATACATTTATGTTATATTATTTGGATTTTTTTTACACACTCCCATTAAGTTCAGTGGGATTAACTTGCAGTGTCTTATGGTAACCAATGGCTAAGACTTCCCCATGATCCTGGTCTTAATTAGGGTTTTCCCCACCTACACAACTTTTTCCATGTAACATAATGTAAAACTCTTAAATTGTGTTCCTTTCAGATTTCATATAGTGCTTCTGTGAAAATAATAAAAGCTTAACAAATGCTTCACCACTGTGGTCAATCAGGATAGCTCAGCCTGTGAAGCTGGGTGAATTTCTGTGAAACAACTGGCAAAAACAGTTAATGCAATAGCTTGCTTTCTTGTTTGTTTGTTCAAAAAGCACAGGAGTGTTGAAGAGATAAGTAGGTGGAAGAGTAGCAACCAGAATATCTAAAGCAAAGAGTGAATCTACTGAGATTTCAGACTTGGGAAAGAGTCTCATAGCTCCCAAAGGAAATGAGAATGCAGAGCCCTAGGGAGGGCTGTAATATCTCCCGTTTATGGGAATAATGATAATTAAAAAAATACATGAGTGAATATGAAAGAAACAGGAGTGTGAGCCACAGAGTGGCTAACTTCTTTGGCCTATTTTGAATCAAATCAAAATATTTCTTTTTTTTTTTTGAATGATTTTGTAACTTCCCTCGCCTGAGAACGCCCTGCTGTGCTTGTAACACTGAGCTTTGGAGAACTTAGAGGTACTAAATATGATGGGGAGGTATGTGATTTTGTTTTTAAATATGCTAGAAAAATTACCACAGATAACTATATATGTATTTCATTTATTACACCTACTATTCAAATGCTATGTAAATACCATCTATAAGGTAGATATCAAATTGCCCAGCAAGCTGTTATCTCTTTCTGTTCTTCTAAGACAGAACCTGTGACAGGGACATTGTGTTTTAAAGAACAAGGATAAAGTGCTTTTCATTTGTAGGGGAAAGAGCGGAAGAAAGCAACAAAACAGTCATAAGTAAAACAAATATAAATTTTCCCACCTTTACTGAAGAAATCATTTTACTACTTTTCACTACCTTTGAATTTTTCCACACAGCTATACTTAATGCAGATTCTGTTTCAACTGCCCTTACAGGACAAAACAGAAATACAGAAACAAAATCATGTACCAAAAAGTCATATTCTGCTGGAGGTGTATTTGTCTCTGGCTCTGAGCCACAAGGCTACAATGGCAAAGCTTAAATGATAGGACGTGGAGCTTGTTAAGCGTCTTACTTGACTTTGCTAAAAGGTATCAGTTCCACCACACTATGAAAGATATGTAGTATCAGAGTTTCCTAAGCAAATCTGTGGCACAGCCTGCAATGGACCAAATTTACATTTTAGCATTATCACTCCTTCCTAATAGTCAATTTAAGGGTATTGAAGTATGTGCATGAATTTCACTTGCTGGCAGATAAAGGAGCAGGGTTTAGGTAAAGCAGTATAGGTGATTTAAGCGAAACAGCACATCAGACCTTAATCACATTCAAAGATCAGCAAAGCAGCACTGAAGTATAAGAGGAAGGAACTTTGATGATGCTAAATATGGCAAATGCTCAGTTTGCTAAATCCCTTTGGATCCAATTTCAACATTACAGTACTTGTCATTTTTGCTTTCCAGCTAATAAGGAGAGGGTGGACACTTATCAGGTAAGGTTATATGACTACACTAAAAACTGTACCTTACAGTTTAATTATCTGCTTATAGCTTGGTCTTCAGTGTGACAAACAAAATCTTAAG
>JAGPOW010003648.1:68050826-68058326 GCA_030014935.1 Caiman crocodilus
TCTGAAATTGTTCCCACGCTTCACCACAAACCCTTCATTTAAATTCATTAAATTCATTCATTTAAATGATTGCTTCATTCCAGTTTTTATTTAACCAACTGCTAATGAAGTTGACTTAAGAGGGATTTAAAAGCAATATTTGTATATTATTTCTTTTATTTAGATTAGTGTAGCCACGTATCTTTGGTTTCAATGGGTCTAAGAGGGTCTGGGAAAAAAAAAACCAAAAAACCAAGCACATGGATATATCACACCAGAAATATTTTTTTAAATATTGTCACCAATTTCTAAGCAGAAGTCCCCACTTAGTAGTTGAGGACCTTCTCCCATATACAAGCCAAAGTCTGCTCTCTTATTTCACACTAGTGAAATGGGAGCCTAACTTGGCTTATGAGAAGTTACATGTAATAAACATTTCAAAGTATTTACAAAGATACGGAAAAGAAAATATGAATGTATCTAATATTTACATCTACTGTTGTGTGGTGTTGGTGACCCCGAATGGCTGTCATGTTCCACCAGGGAGGTGGCAGCATTTCATTGGTGGGTGAATGATCCCTATATAGGCAGTTTGCAAAGCACTTTGGGCTTCTTCTGGATGAATGGTGCTATATAAATACAAGGTAGCATAATATCAAAATATTATATATTATTGCAACATTGTAAGATTATTGGTATCAGTCACCACATGCAAACAAAATTAAATACTTTCTTTAGAAAAAAACTAATCATGAAAGGATTCTGCATAACTGCTGATACTAACATTTACTGGAGAAGACAAGTTATAGCACCATTACAGACTTCCCTTAAGCAGTGCTCTGCCAACACTGCATCTGGTTCCAGTGGATCATCGGTGCAGGCTCATTTGAAATGCACCCTCCAATTTTTCCATTCCAGGTGGAACCACTCTGAAAGCAAAACCTTCACTTGGCCCGTTGCATGATTCACAGCCTTTTTTGTGTTTAATGATTCTTGACCAGGCATTTAGGCTAGCAGGTGGGGGTTTTTGTTTTGTTTTTTAATGCTGTTACTAATCATCCAACACATAGTACTGAATGAGAAAAAGCATGTTTCCAGTGCAGAGGGCATGGGCAGGGCTAAAAAACCCACCAAGTTGTTCATCCGATGTGCCATTAAATGAAAGCAAACAGGACAGAAAGAAGAAACTTTCAATCAAGTTAAAATAAAATGAGGAGACTAGATCTATTTGTTCATTATTACAATGGGATCAAGTTCACAAACTGGACAACCAGCGATCCAATAAGATGGCGAAAACCAACCCCATCACTTCAAGATGGTGAAGCTGACGATCTGTGTAAATAGTTTGGGGGGGAGGGGGAATTTAACAAACTAATTTACGCTAATGTAATGTTTATAAAGTTACTTAGATAATGACACCATGTGTGCCATTATAATCATTAAAACCCAATCTATGTTTTAAAAAACTTAGATGATTAACACAAAATCAAGTTGATGTGAAGGAACAATTACTTTTAGAAAAAAAATCAGGAGGTCCTAATATTCTGTAGAATGAGGGAGGATGCAGCTGTACGTCGACAGCTTTCATATCCTCATTTGAATAATGTGGCCTGAATCTGTCACTTTATTCATCCTCCTTATGCTCAGTGTACTCTGCATCAACAACAAATTAAGTTGTAAATAAGAGACAATCATCACTTTTGTTTTTAAGCAGCTACTGCATGGAGAATTTCAATGTACTGTTTCTTTTTGACAGAAAGAAAGGGATTCTACAGTATGCTTATGTAAGCACAAATATGAGGAAACCGACCAAAATGAAACAATTAGGGAACACTTGAGAACCGTTCCTTAATGTTCTTGGAAGTACATTTATAAAACCAGCAGAAATTTATTTTTTAGAGGATGCACATACGTAAACCAGTGTCATCCAAACATATTAACTATTTTTATTTTGCTTTGACAATTCAGGGCCTGTATTTAAGACCCCCAAACCACCCCCAGACGTGGACCTTAGGTACAAATTAGTAGAAAGAACACATAAATATCCATCGTCTGCACCATTGGTCTAGGCAGAATTGATAATTATTAATCTTTAATACAGTGAAGTGATATATGTATCTATGGATATGTATGCACTGCAAATATGTAAACATGCAATAAAGGGGGAAAAAGGTTTTTTTTCCTACCTTTACATCTGAGAAGTAGGTTTTCAGCATGTTGGAACTTGGGTACCGGGTGTAAAAGAACATGAGCTTGGCCTTTTTCAAGTGATTGGGTGACAAACCTTCCTGCATGTAGGATTGAATTAGTCAAGGAAAATGCTTTTGTTTGAAAACAAAATCTGATTCCGACTATACTGGGCTACCAAAATGCTCCTTTAAGAAATGTTCCATATAGTAACTGAGACAGTGAAACAAACTATTAAGTCCACGTGTAGCTTCCCAGCATTGTAATTATTTGTAAAATAACTAAATACGATATGTGAGGATATATAAGCTATATCAGTTCTTTCTTGGTATTACTATGAGGAATTTTTCAGGTTTAAGATTTGTGTACCATATGTATGTTCACTTGTTGCTAAGGAAACAAATGCACAAAGCATGTGCTGCAAAAAACTTATCACCAGGCGTTTTTTTTCTTCCTTTTTTTCCTTTTGCAATTCCAATTCACCAAATAAAGCTAACAATCCAAGACAATTTATCATTCTCAGCAGTGTTTCATGCAAGCAATACGTTTTACCTTTTTCTTTAATGTCAATATAATTCAAAGTCTTGAGTTACTCTCCCTAATCCTATGACTGCTTTGTCTCAATCACTAGCTTTATAAAAAAAGATAAATTTCTATTAAAAAAAACAAACAAAAAACAAAACAACCTTCTGGAGTTCAAAAAAACCAAAAAACCAAAACAAAGTTATCTCGGTCTGATTTACACAGTTAACTCCTCAGAGAATGAAACTGTATTTGGGGCTAACAAATCAATAAATGTGGGTTAGCAGATCAATAAGCAGCCACTTACCCTATAAGGCAGCCTATTTATCCTGGAAACATCATTACCTTTTAGATCTGTAAACAGAAGCAACTAAAACAGTTCCCAAGGGAATGTGAAGCTAACCATAACAATCTAGGCTTTCTGATTTTCCCCCAGCTTCTTGGCACTCTTTTGTGTACTGTGTGCTAGGACGGCTTTGGTCACATCTGTGCCGCAGGCTGGCCCTGCCATTTCCTCAGCAAATTAATGGCTTTATAATTTATCAGAAATGAAGATGCACGTGGAGAAAATCAATGTGGCCCCCACAAGGTCAATTAAGGGTTCTTCCCAGAAGCTTCTCTAAGGACTGTTTCTCCTAAAGACGACTGATGAAAATTTCACTCATTTCACACCTTATGGTGGAGGAAGGTCAAACAAGTTCATAGATATTCTGCAACAGAGGTGCCTTCACCTTACAGAGTCTGTAATACAGGAGACTGAAATGACTAGCTCAAGCTCTCAACATGGGGCACTCAAAATACACACACACACACTAATGGGCTGAAAACTATTCAGGAATGTGCTTTTAATAGAATATCTTTTTCTTAATCTACTGAATTGTGCATAACTATGATTATTTGTTCACTTACAAGAAGATGCAATTGTAGAGAGATAAGATTCATTTTTGGGCTGAGCAAATACAGCATTTAAAAAAATAGTAATTGCAAATATTAATTTAAAAACCTCTTAATTTACAAAGTAAGTATACTGAAGACAGCTCAGCTGAACTTGTGTTTTGTTTAAAATGCTTAATGATTACAAAGAAGATAATTTATGACTGACATACTTCTTGTGCCAAGAGAAGAGTTGAAAGAACCTTCAGTTACCTCCATTAGACTGATAGAGAAGTCTAAAAGAGCATTACATTCTGCAGTGCCATCTGTCAAAATGCATAAGTGAAATAATAGTAGCAAGCTGTCACCTATTGCTTAGCGATAAGAGTTTTAGACAAGTCAAAACTTCTACGTTAGAAATCCATGTTGTTATGTGATTGCATTTAGAGGAAGACTGCAGTAAGTAAAATTAAAAATTCTACATCTCCTTAATTTATAATTCCCCCGATGCAGGTACCATGTTAATATGATACGTCACATAAAGTCTGTTCCAATGGAAGCTAAAAGAGGTACTTAAACTTTCCTCCAAAGCTCCAGTATTTGCTAGATTTAAGCATATTAGACAGCTGTCCAAGGATTCTGATTTTCTTTGTATTTAGAATCTTTGTTTTAACTTCTTTATAATATTGCAAAAAGTATGTATTAAAAGACATTCTAAAACTCAAATTCCCATAAGTCCATTTTTATTAAAACGATGCCTGCTGTTAATCACTTCATAGTCTTAAAGAGCAATTTAATCTAGCACATTATAAATCTTTATATCTTGTTCCTAAGGTTAAGGAGAAACTGTGATAAAAGACAATCTTTCTAATAAACTATTAAAATACTTAACAAAACACTTAAGAGCTACAACTTAGCTAACCCATTGCTATTTCAGAGTAAAACTGGACACACCAATTGGTTAATTTCCCTTTTAAGTGCTTGTGCTGAAAAGCAACTGTTCTTCCAAGAAAGCACTAGCTGTTTCCAGGATACTTACACACGCACAATGACTCATGATGGAATAGATTCAGTAAACATACAGCTGTACTGAACACGAGCTAAGCCCCATTCAAGGCCAGGAAAGAAAATGAGCACAAATAAATATTAAGGAGGTAAAGGGACAGGGGGTGCCGAATGGAACGCAAACAAGCTCTGCCCCAGCAGCTCATGTGGCTTGCCTCAATTCTCTTAGCCATAGCTTTGTGAAGACAGATGACATTCAATTCTATGTGTAATGCAAAATAGACAATAACTGCTGAAACTTGAGCCAGCTGCCAGGTGTAAAAAAAAAAAAAAAAAAAAAAAGGAAGAAAGAAAGAAAAGATGATAAATCCATAAATTAATGAAAGACATCTGCTCAGGAACATAAAAGATCAGAGAAACATTGTACTGCAGCTGAACCTAAAGCAGTGTTCCAACAACCTGAGAGTTTGTGTGTTGTGTATTTATAAAGTACAATATAGCCTTACATCATAGAACAGCAGCCAAAAGGCAAAATGTAAGATAAAGGAAGTGGGAAAAAGGAAAAGAAACATCTCTGTTCTCTTGTATGTGTAATCACTTAAATGGCATGCACACCCTACTTGTTTTGCCTCACTTGGACTATTAATCCACTCAGGTAGCTACTCCCGCAAATTAGCAAAGCGTTCTAAATTTAAAAGATATGTGTGTGTGTATATATATATATATATATATGTTCCAGTAATCTTTCCCTTTTGCCCCCAGATCCTGAAAGTGTCTGAGTAGGTTTTTGTCCCATATCTCAGTACTGGAGAAAAGGGCAGGAGTCTGACACTTCAGGTAAAACAGCTCTAGGTATGAACACCAAGTTGCTACTAAAATAACATAAAGATTGCTTTTATCAACATAGCTCCTGATTGCTAGGAATATCTCTGTGCATTTCAAGAAACTTAAGAGAAAGGCTGAATTGAAAGTATGCTTAGCATTCTCTGGGTTTTAGCAACAGTACACAGTTATTCAGCCTGCTATACAAATGCTCACACTTTTTTAAAGTTTAATTAATTTAATTCTAGTCAGATGTAATAACTCTTCATTTCAAAATGTTATAATTCACTAATTATAGCTTTCACATATTGGAGTGTTAAACTCACTCCAGTTGGATTAGAATTATATTTAAAAATAAAGATTTTTTTTAGAATTTGCTAATGTTGTGGAACCTTCCTTCCATTAAGAAAATGCCAAACATCTTCACCTGTGCAGATGTCTTCATGGCACAGAAAACTACTGTTGTGCTTTATTTGATAAATGCAAATGTTTGGGAGCTGAATAAGGCTATTTTTCTTGAGATGCAAAGAGGGTGCATGACAAGGAAGATCATGGAGAAAAACAATTGGCTATCTGTTTCTTTTGAAATTTGAATAAAACTTAATATTTGATTAAACAGATTAGCTTGCAAAGATATCGAATACATTCATGACTAAGATGTGAACTCATGCTGCAGGTGCATCTTATCATCTTGTTTAGCAGAGTATGCAAACAACCATTTCCTTTTACAATTCAGCATGGGCGGTAATGATCAGATCTGTTTTACATATGTAGGTTTCAAAAAAAGAAAAGAAAAGAAAAGAAAGAAAGGGACTGGTTTGGTGATTTTGCTATTACTAAAACCTGAACTTGGCTGTATCTGCTTGTCTTATGTTCTTATTCTAGGTGCACTGTCCAGAGAAGCAGATGTTGCTTTCTGCCGTGAAGGAAGACCTGCATCTCCTAAGAAACGTATTTCGTTATATATGCACATTCGACCATGAGAAATAAAGAGTCCTGAACAAAACCTACCACAAACAAACAAACCAACTGACCTCCGTACTCTCTTTTATTTGCCTTTGCCTAAGATAAATTGGAGACGACATGGACAAATGGTCCATTGCTAGAAAAATATCCCCACGCTGACTTGTGTACCTGTGTACACACTGCTGTATAGATGGTATTTAGGAAATCTACCAGCTTTTCAAATATGTTTGTAGCCAGAACCAAAAAAGGCTGCAGGCAGTACCAGTGAGTATGTGGGAGAATCAGACTGTTGGGGTGGAAAGGGGGTGCAGGTGAGAAAGGGCAAGTGTTACCCAAATGAATTCTCAGTTTCTCCACAGACTAACCCGTCAGAGCACCACTGGTTCTGGAATAGGTTGCTTATATATGTTGTTCATCAGAAATAACATACTTCAATAATGGCTGCTAGTGACTGAGAAGAATATAATGGGGAGAAAACTGTGGTGGAGGAAAAAATAAAGTAGGTATCAAAACCAGCAACAGAAACAAAAGAAGTTTCCAATATGAGTCACATTACAACAATAAATGGAAAGCACTAAATGGAAATGTTACTTGTTTATACACATGTAATTTTTCTCCCCTTTCCCCACCAAACTAATAGATTTTCATGCTTTCTAGCAGACAGAGAAAGTTACTTCTTTCTTCAGTAAAGTAATAAGCCACCATATTGCTCATCAGATATGAAACTCACTACCTTTGACATATATGCAAGTTGCTCAGAGTACATCACAAGGCAGAATTTGAGCCTATGTAAATAAGAGGACTTCTGTAGCTTGAGAAGAAATTATTAATATGTGTACAAGGTGCTGTAACCTTTTTTTATTCACACAGACACTACTGTATGGACAATGAGAGTGCAAGTTTCCTTCTCACTCTTTGATAATGTGTGTCCTGGCTTGAAGAGATAGTGACACGGGAAAAGAGGTCACTTCAGGCTTATTATCCGCTGCTCTTTGGCTCTTAAAAATGCCAATGTGATTGCCATTAGCAGTGCTTTCTGAATGTGAATATTGCCCTGTAGGAACAGGACTGAAACCAGCAGCACACTTTGTATTAGACAGCCAAGATCCATCAGATGGCAATCATTTTTAATAACAGCAATCCAGG
>JAGPOW010003648.1:68063326-68100057 GCA_030014935.1 Caiman crocodilus
GTAGTCAATTCTTAGATGGAAACTATGCATGTGTGTGTGTGTGAATATATATTTAAAATATGCTACATTTATTTTGCAATCTTCAACCATGTATTCTGGATGTGCTAAAAGAATTTTCAGAGATTCTGAATCAGAGACTATTAAAAAGGAATATGATGGTTGTTTGCATTACTGACTCCTTGTATTCAAGAGAGCAAAAATTGAAAATAAAAATCCCCTGGATTTAGATTGGAAATCACTAATTTTTTTTGGTTATCACTTGGTTCAGAAATTGTTGCTGATGCAGAAAGTGCAATAAGCAAATTAGGTTATGAGATTTTATTTTTGTCAAAAAATAAATCGTTCACAGGACACAGCATTTTGTATCTATCACTCTTGCTCATACAAAGTGGTACCTTATTCTGTGCGTATTTCCATTGGGATCAATGGGACCACTGACAAAGCACACTATGATTCAGTGCAAGCGAGGGAAGCAGAATCAGGCCCTGGAATAGGATTTTGTAATGATCGCCATCCTGTTTCCAGTCAAGTAAACTGAAAACTTCCTGTTGCTACATGATCAGAAAAAGGACCTAACATCTCAGGTCTTTTTACCAACAGGTAGACTGTCACTAAACAGTCATTTTCATAAAGGAAAGGTCAAATTCTCTGTAGGTGTAAATGTGTGAAACATTATTGGACTCATTGGTTCTTCACTCATCTACACAAGCAGATAATAAGGGCCCCATAAAACAGGGTCAAATATATGAATTTGAAATGATATAAGGTACTAGCAAGAAAAACACTAAAAACTTTTGTCTCTACATAAATATACTAAAGGCCTTTCAACTTCAAAATAATCATTGCCAATAGAAAACAAAAATACTGTGTGCTTTTCCTTCCTCTGCTGTGTTTCAACTATGCTTGATTAAGATCCAGCAGTAAGTTCCCAGACTCATATCAAAATCTTCTGTCAAATTTCAACTCTCAAGTGCTTCATAGCAAATACTAGGCATCTGAACACTACTTCCCTCTCTACTGCCCAGTTCCAACCAAGGACATTCACAGAGAGGACTTGCTGTATCCTTGAGGCAGAAACTCAGGAAATAGGCTGGCCTGAGGCAGGTTGTAAGGTCATTGTCATGCATCCTTCCTCCTGAGCCTCCATTTTCCTCTCCTGTAACTGATGTATTAACAGCTGCTTACCAGCTCATTTCTACCACCATGACCGAGATTGGCTTCCCCTGAACATGCAGCAGGAGGTGCTCAGGAGTGATGCCTCAGTCCATTTTTGCTCCCATTCTTATTGGAGGTCAAAAGTATTATACTCTGTGATACACTCAGTCTTCATTAAACATAGCTCTTGGGTTCCCATGGTATTAACCTGAGTCTACAAGCTTTCTTCAAATTTACATTCCTCTCAGGCTAAAGAATGAGGTATATTTCTACACCCTGACAAAACACAAAGGTTACTGAATTATATTGGCTCTTGGTTTTGGAAGACCAGAATGAGTCCGGTGGAAAATAAAACACCCTCAACAGCCCTATACAGAAATACAGCTCAGCAAGAATGGGGGTATTTGACATAGCACAGATATCAGAGGTAGACTTTTAGGACTGGCCAGACTGGAACTGGAGTAAATTATGAGTTCACAAAAAAAATGATAAAGTCCATTTCTGTTACAAAGAAAGACAAAAATATGACTACTTTAGTCGCATATTCTATCAGTGCTCTATCTCAAATATGAAAGTTTGTTGAGTGCATATCTATCTAAGAAATAAGCCAGAAGACATATTTTTATATAAAGTCTTTAAAATGCAAAGAGTTTCTCCAGTTATTTAAAGTATTAAATGGTTAAGGTTTAGTTTATATTACATGGCATTTTTAAATTTTCTTCTGTGTTAAGTGTATTTCCATTACATTAACCCTGAACATATTTATAGTAGCATCTAGGCGCCTGATCCAGTAATATCCTGAATCCCTCATTTGCTGTGGATTTCAGTGTGTAATATCACTCAACCCCCCTCAAAATCCATACATAAAATAGCTGATATTATTTCATTGACTCTTAAACTTTGATTGTAAGGAGATTTGATTAAGAGTAGATATATAAGAAAGATTAATTTCTGAATATGTAACATCTATCAGACATGCATATATCACATATCCATTAACACAGCTAGATATACCCCAATATAATACAAGCTGTATGTAAACAGATTTATTGCTGACATCTGAAGGATACTCAGCCATTAAACTGTAAATGCAGATGTCTTTAGAAAGTTGTACTGTAACAGGTATTTTACTGTATTGTTGGAAAGCATATCCATTTATGCACTACACAGTTTGATACCAGATCTAAAAGACAGATAGTTTTATAGATTAACCCCACAAATAAATATCTATGAATCTGTAACATGCAATACATGCGGCAATCTTAAATAAAGCTGAATAACTATAAAGGATCTGTAATGAAAACTAAAGTCTTAGGTACTCAGTTTTTATGAAGCGACCTATTAGCTAAACATTAGCAAAGTGCTGAGTAGGAAGAGTATTCAACGAAGAATTCAAGAACACCATCTTTCAAAGTTGAAATTTGTTCCTGTCTTCACAAGCCAACTACTTTTTTTGCTCAAGTGTCTGCATGCTTGTACTATCTTTATTATGCCAATGCATCCAAAGAAATGTAACACACTTGTGATAATAGGGATAATCAAAAAACTTTAAAAGAAAAGGTTACCCTGGACATGATTTTGGCAGAGGAAGCCACAGAGCGCAAGATGAAAGTGACTTCACTGAGTAGTATTCCACATACAAAAGCATACTGATATTTGAAAAACACATTAAATGTATATACCACAAATCTGTTTTGGCACTAAAATCAGTTCACTACACTAGTGAGAAGTGCAAACTGGTGACATCTCTTCTGTAATAATAATATTTCCAGCACTAGAGAGACTTGCAAACTTTCTAAATGGCTTTCATGCACATTTTCAAATCAAATTCTTGACAGAAGTGAAGCCCTGTCTTCCTTAGCTGAGATGCTGTGGTGAAGAAATTTTACATAGAGCAGAACTGATTAACAACTATTTGTGTGCTAATACTGACTTTATTACATTTCCTCCAGAAAATAAAAATTAAGCTAATTAGCTATTGATGTGACCCTTTCCAGCATTCTTTAAATCAGAAATACAGAACCCTTTTAAGAACATAAGACAACCAGAGCTAAATCCAGCAAGATATTCAAAATTTCTTGTGAAGTATTGAGAATCCTTAAATCCCTTTGCCTGAAATGGGAGTAAAGGATGTGCTCAGCACCTCACAGGGTATACCTGACGTCTTACCGATTCAGGCCTATATGATTTTGGGAACAAATATACTCTGTGGTCTACATAGCCTGTGAATCTGAAGTTTACTTTGTTTATCTAAACAGTGTGTTTAAATAAATGAAAAAAACTATCCAAGGTATAAATTTGCCAGCATTTTGCTCCTTCCAAAGTAGTTTAATAATTGTTAGTGAAGAAAATAAGGCTCACTTGGAATCTATGGAAGAAAAATGCTGCAAAATTCACAAGTTCTCTACCATAAATGCCATTCAGGCAAACCTAGATGTTTTTTTCCCAAATTACATGATGCTAAATCAAAATTCTTGAATTAGTCTATGCACTTATACTTAGGAAACAAAATAAATTACAATTTGATGAATATAAATAGCAATTGTTTGTATTCAGAACTGAACACAAAAAAGCTCCCGTTTCAAATTTGTCTATTTTTATGATTACTTTAATTTGTGAACTGATCATTGAAAGAACCCCAAGTAATGTGCAGTAAAAGGCCTCCTGAGTTTTTGCCTTGTAGAATAGTAAGTTATCTATAAATAGCATCATTCAGAGCACACTATATTATCGGCCATATAATTTTTAAAGGGTCTGTTGAATAAGTGCAGTGTTTAATTTTTGACTACTGCAGTTCACCTCACAAAATGCCGGCACTCAAATACCTGCTTTTGAGTATTAATAAACAATTTACAGTATATAAGGTAGCTGTTAACGAGCTTTGGAAGAAAAGCAGGTGAAATTGGCACAAAATGAGCTTCCATAGTAAAAAACTTTATATGCTTTGTGGGAGATTACAGGAAGACTGCAAATCTAAGGTATATACATGAACCCTATGCAAATTCATGACTAAGAATACTACCTTGATGTAATTCATTTTGCAAACTGTCCGCTTTCTCAGGACGATGAAAATAAACACATACTCAAAGCTTTTACATTCATTTGCTATGCGGCTGCATTACTTATAACTTCCGTTACCCTACATGTCAATATCAACCCTGCCCCAATTAAGTAATATATATTTCTGTACTTTCACATATACACTGTACACATTCGTGGACAGTGTACAAACCTACTACTCTGAAAATACACTGTTCCTAGAAAGAAATGTTTCCTGTGAGCCCTTAGAATCATAGCTAATACTGAAATATTAAAAAATGTGCTCAACTTTTATTCAATATTAAAAGGTATCCCTAGTCTCCATATCCAAAGGACAAATCCTATTTTATTAAGATCCTGGTCTACAAACGTCCCTCACTGTGGAAATGGGAAGGATCTGCATAATAGATTAATTCTGGTCTAATATGTTACATTTCAGCAGCAGAGATCTTTGGAGTCCCCCCCCATCGGGGGGGGTTAAAGCCGCAATGCATTACCGAAGATCTCGCGGCTAAGGTGACAAATATCATCAAGTGCAAGAAAAGTAGAGGGCAGAAATCAGGCTGGCAGGATGCATGAAGTTAGACTGCCAGCTTTCAGAAGGAATAACCCTTTAGATGAGCCCTGTGCCTCTTCTGAAACAGACGTTCAACAACCTGCTCTGTACTATTCATTAACATTTGTCCAAGGCCCTCAAGATTTCCTAGGTCAAGGTTTAAAACAAACATTCAAAAAAAAGGCAGCAGCAGCAGCACAGAGCTTCGCCACCAACGGAGACAGCCCTGGGTAACGATGCACCATAAATTCATAAACCTCGCTGCAACAGTCGTGTGGAGCGAGGATCTGTACAGACAGAAAGAAACTTGCACCTGTCTTTCTTGACACAACACACCTGTCTAGCACTGCCCATGCGCACTCTGGTGCGGATCTCCGTGCCTTTCATGAGCTTTGCAAAACCAGGGGCAAATAAAAAAAAAAGAGGTTGCTTCCTATCCCCCTCCCTCCATTCACCTCTCCCCACGCTTCCTTGCAAGAGCCCATCGAGGGCTGTTGCAGCTGGGCGATGGGCAGGGATCGTAGAGAGCCCGATCAATGCTTTTCCAAGCGGCGAATGTGCAAGGATTACTTTGTGCCCCTCACCAAGCTTGCCAGCGCCCCCCATGCCCCACCTGCAGTGCCATGCGGCAGCAGGCTCCCCTGGATCCTAACCTGAGCTCGCCCTGCACAGCCTGGCTTAACTTGCAGAGCTCCCCATTCAGCCAAGCCCGTCTGGCAGCGGCACTTACCCCACTGCCCGGATGCACTCCGTGCACACCAGCACCGTCCCCAACCCGCGATGAAACCCCTGTGCAGACCAGCTTTTGCAGATCTGGATTGATCCCCTTTCAAGACTTCAAGCACCCCTCTCCTCTCCCGCTCCCCCCCACCCCTCCTCCTTCTCCTCCCTTGTGCCCGGACTCGCCTTCCCATTCAGAAAGAACCTCATGCATTTTAACTCAATTTACACACCTAACAAAGTGCTCATGGGGGGGGGCGGGAAGCACCCCCCAAAAACCCCCTAAAAAAAAGTACCACTAACGTTCATCCCTTCCCCAATCATCTTTTCCCTAAACTTGCACTGATCTGCCCTCCTGTGGGAGCCACCTACCACTCAAGCCCTTTTTCTGTCCATTTCCACCCTCCGCCCCTCCTTAGACATGAAAAGTCAGAACAGCAATTCTAGTCTACTCATAATCATTTTTTCTCTTTTTTTTTTTTAAAAGAAAGCCCCTGCCCTTCCCGGCTGGGGTTAAGAAAGGAGAAGTGGAGACATGCAAATGACAAGCAAATTGGAAGAGACAAAAAGAAAGGCAGCGATAATAAACAAGACAAAGAGGAGGCTCATAGGACCAGGCTAGGAGTTTTTTTTAAAACGGGCTGGGGGGTGGAAAGAAGGAAGGGGAAGCTCAGGACAACAGCAGCAACAGCAACAACAAAAAAGAAGTAGAACAGTCTTTGCATTTTCTACATCTGCCTCCACCGGGAAAGAACCGTAAGAGAGAAGTCAACAAAAAAAAAGAGGGGGGAGGAAGAAGAAACAGAGATAGAAGAAAAGAAACACTATCACCCAACATCATCCAGGTCACTTACTCTCCAGAACTGGGCAGGCTGGAGGACTGGCTCCATTGAGGCTTCGGGGCTAGAAATCATCACTGCTTTATTTATTTGACCATTATGATTCTTCATGTAACAAAGTCATTGCAAGCCTTCCCCCCACCTCACCCCTCTTTCCTCCTCCTCCTCCTCCCCCCCCCGGCAAAAGAAGCACCAACATTTGACACCGGAGATCAGTCTTTTGTCGGGGATTTGGGGGGGATCATTTAAACAACCCATGCAAGTGCTAATAAAAAAAGAGAGAGAGAGGAGGGAGGTGAAGAGAGGAGGGGTGGGGGAGAGAAATACTTACTCAGTGCAAAGGCGATGAAACTGAGCCGCTTTTTTTGGCCGGTAGAAAGAGAGAGGAGAACACACGCGTGCAGCGCGCGCGCGCACACATACACACACACACACACGCTGCTGTCTTGCTGATGAGGAATAATATAATTGGACAAGGGAGGGTGTGTGTGTGTGTGTGTGTGTGTGTGTGTATGTGTGAGAAAGAATGAGTGTGCAGGGAAGAGAGAGCGAGAGAGGGAGAGTGTGAGTGAGAGAGAGAGAGAGAGAGAGAGAGAGAGGGGGAGGGAAGAGCTCTTTTGCGCCGCTCTTCTCTCCCTGGCTGTAATTGTCTATTATTTCTGCCGGCAGCAGAGCAGCCTCGCTCAGCTGAGGGCTCCGCACCACAACAAGATTTACTTTAAGACACAGCTGAAGGAAACAGGAAGACTAAACGTCACAGTCTGAATGACGTGCGCCAGGCCGGGCGCCCAATCGGGAGGCTTCTTCGGATTCAAGGGGGGATAGTGAACAGAGAACTTGGGAGGAAAAAAAGAGAGAGGGGGGGGGAAAGAGGAGGAGAAACTGGATCTCACCCCTTCTCCACCCCTTCCTAACCTCCCCCCCAGTGCTGCAGGGAAGGAGACTTTATCACCAAATCTGAGGCTTGCACTGGCAGAGCCATCTGCAAGCAGCAGCACTTGGGCTGGCTCTGCCTCTTCCCACTCCCCGTCCCGGCACAGCAGGTACCTCAAGAGCAGCACAACGTCGTGGGGGAGACGTGACTGCCCTGCTCGGGGTGCATCTCCGCTCAGGGCAAGTTCAGGAAAGAAGAAGCCGCAACCTCACTGGCATGGTTCTTTTTTAAACAAACAAGCAGAAAAGTCTTTCAAAGAAAGCAACTTTTAATAATAAAAACGCCGAAGTAGTGACTGCTCTGCAAGCAGCGCTGACCAAGAGTTCTGGCTTTTTGTATGTCACTAACTCCTGAGACATTGGAGGGGGGAAAGGAACCTAGATTTGTTTTCTTTTAGCTCGTTTACCAGATCCAGAGGGATGCTGCCCAAGCTCATGTCCTTGTCTCGGGCTATTATTGCAAAACATTGCTGGGAGGAAGTGGCTAATATTTTATGCTAACCCCTAATCGGGTTTTGGGTTTTTTTAAGATAGCCAAGCCAAAGCACAAGAGCTCCCAAGCAGCTTTTCTGATGCCCAGACGTACTAACTAAACTCACTGGTTCAGCATTGTTTGGATGCTTTATTAAAAAAAAACACACACAAAAAACTAAACCCAGAAAAACCCTTCTAGTACACTGATCACAAACTTTTCCCTTTGGAAGGTAAGTCCTTTCCAAACTTCTTCTGAACCTCGAGCAGGATTCACGTTTTGCTGAATGGGAGGCTGCAACTTTCCCCGAGCTCACTTTTCACTTGTG
This sequence comes from Caiman crocodilus, assembly GCA_030014935.1. Lineage (NCBI taxonomy): Eukaryota > Metazoa > Chordata > Crocodylia > Alligatoridae > Caiman > Caiman crocodilus. Next base: position 68,071,369 of record JAGPOW010003648.1, read on the forward strand.
AGACAGAGAATAAACACGAAAAGAGAAGGGGGTGGGGAAGCATCAGGTTGCACTATGTCAACACTAATGGCTTTTGGTAAACCGGAGTGAATATCTACCATGGATGGCATATTTACTATGACTCAGATGTTATAAAAGCGTGCGCCCACAATTCAGATCCAGCTTAGATCTATACCGGGCTGAGGAAGCGTCGCTTCAACCGGATCCTGCTTCAAACTATTACGGGGAAAGGATGGTGATTTCTTTTTGAAGGATAAAGAAAGCGGCATCTTCCCAATCCCCCCGCCAATGTCCTGAGATGAAAGGGCAGCGCACACTTCCGAGGTGTCCAGACAGCATCCTCTGGTCTCGGGCATGTCCATGTGTATCTTTACTGGATACGGAGGAGCTGAAAGTTTGCTTGAAAGCAACGCGTTTACTTTTGGGGGCACCGCAGGGAAAGAGGGAATAACATCCACTGTGCAGGGGGGGAGAAAAAAAATCAGGGCAGACAGGTGAAACCGTTTTGAGAAAGGCAAGGAGGGGGGTTGATGCCCGTGAAAATAAATAGCCGGCTCTCCGTGGATGTCTGTGTACACCTAAAATTTACTTCTGTGCCTGTTGCTGCTGGAAAGGGACATTTTGAATGCGCAGCCGGGCCCGCGGGTGTGTCTGTAAAGTTGCTGTCCAGTGCCGGCCCCAGGTTGTGCTCTTGGAGGGTGGGGTGTCACTGCTCACAGGTCACTCCTCTGCCCCTGCAATTCAGAGCACGTCTTGATGTCTTTCAAAAAGTGGCCGAGACTAGCCCAAGTTTAAAGTGAGAGAGCGCGCTCAACTTGTCGCCCCACATTGAACTCCTAAGTCAGTCAAGACATGCCGCCTCCTTGGGACGGGGCGGGCAGGGTCTGTGCAGCCTGAGCCTGGTGGCCACTGCGGGGCCGGGGAAGTTTGTGCGGCTTTCGGCCGGGGAGTGGCTTGTGGCCAGCCCCAAGCCCTGGGGTGCGGGGTCCGTGCCCACCCTGGCCCTCCAGCCCCCCGAGCCGGCGGGGCAGAGATCTTTCCACTCCCTGCCCAGGACCCGTCTCACTAGAGCCACAGCTCCCAGCCCTGACATGTGGAGCTCAGCTGTGGCCGCCCGCTGCCTTCGCAGCCTCACACCCTGTCCCCAGGCTGGAGTTAGCAGTCCCTGTCTCTGCCGCTTTCCTTTTTTTTTTTTTCTTTTTCAAGAAGAAAATTAAAACAAAAAACCAAAAAAACCCCAAACCCCTGAGGAGCTCATGCGACTGCCCCATCTGCCTTCTCATCTGCGAGGAGCTGCGGAAAAGTCAGCGGGCGAGAAGCCGGGAGGATGGGGCAGTGCGGGACCGGGCTGCCCGCGGCGGGGGACACCCCGCGCCTCCTTCCCGAGCCTGCCCCGAGCTCAGGAGCCTTTCGGGCTGCTCCAGCACGCCCAGCCCCGCCAGCATTTCCGAGCGTACTCTTCCTTGCAGCTTCTCAAACCCGCCGCCTTACCTTTGCTCGAGCCGGGCTCTGTTAGGGCTAGTGGTAGCCCTTCTCCCCCAGCAGCCTTCCAACTCCTGGAAGCACACTTGCTTCATTTTGAGATCCTACTAATTTGGGGGAGAGGGGACGGGGGTTGTTGGTTTTTTTTAAACAAAAAACCCCAAACCCTGTGTGCAAACAAACAGAAAAGTCAAGGTCAGCTCCTCTCCCTAATAATCTGTGTCCAACCGAGGAGCATCAGTCTGGTGTACAACACTCACACGGTCAGAGGGGGGCTTCTTTTTTTCCTTTTCCCCTGCCCAGATGCCCACGGAACAGACAACCAACCTCACCGTGTTTCTAAGCCAAAATGCCACAAGATCAAGAGCAGTGGCAGCTGCAGGAATTCCCCACTGGGAACCCACCGAAGGGAGGTTTATTAACCCAATAGTTTAAATGGTTTTTTTTTAAGTGCTCACTTAATATGACTGGAAGGAAACCTTCCTCACCATGGCTGAGTCAGAAATAAGGGAAACTTGCAGATTTCTAATGCAATCATTCCTCTTCTCCCTCCACGCCATCACAAGTGAATACAATTACACACAACACAGAAGCCCAGAAATAAACCCCTTGCCGATACAGCTCACCCTGCTGCACATACTTTGCCAGCACCCCTCATTTAGTACCTATCAGGGATGCAGATTTTCTGTCTATCTACCTAGCTGGCTATCTACATATAGATATATCTATGTAGAGATCTATATACATATACACATATCAATATAGCTATCTAGATATAAACCAAAATGGTTCTTACAGATAGCTAGATAACTAGATAGAGATACATATCTGTATAGGTATCTATATCTATATCTATACAGATTTCTATATAGGTATCTGGATACAGATATCTATGTCTATTGATATATAGATACAGATATAAAAGAATCATTTTGGTTAATAATGACGATGTCATATTATCTGAAATCGATCCCTTAGCCAGCTTTGGCTATGCCTCAGGCACCAAATTTTCCAATATCAAGATATTTACAGATGGTGGCAACCACATGGTGAGATGTTGTTTAGATTAAGCCACTCCTTTCACTCAGGCCTAAGAAGAAGGACTCCCATGTAGGCAGGTGTATTCCCAAGAGTTTCTGCACCGGCTCTATCAGGCTGCCATGTAAACAGTCTCTATTTTTTACTCTGGGAAGGGACCTGAAGAAGTGGAGGGGTTTCAAGGGCACAGGAACTGAGGGGCCCCACAGCTCTGTGTTGCCTGGCATCGTGTCATACCTCTCCTCCTCGGTGGGTGCATCTACACAAGATGCTTACTGCACATTAATCTAATACCACTGTGCAGTAGTGTGTCAGCAAAAACCATACGAATAGCCTACTGCACAGTCGTATTCGGCTAATGCGCAGTAAGTGTCACTAAACAGCCAGGTGCCAGTGCTACTGCACAGTAGCTTTAGCACCACACATTTAGTTAGTACTTTATTAAGGCAGCACTGTACTAAATGTGCAGTATCTAAGGCCTGTAGATTTAGGTGTAGTGTGGATTGGTACCTCCTTTAAGTGCACCTCAGGGCCAAATGTGGGAAAAGACGCCCTGAGAGGGCCCAGTGTGAGTGCATCTGCCTGCCTAGTTCAGGGCAGAGAAGGCTGGACGAGCCCTGGCCAGCAGCAAGCCTCCACGTCAGTCCCCTTGGCCGGGACAGGGCCAGCAGCCCCGAGGGGCGGGCTGGGGGGCGGCAGAGCTCCGCTAGCGGGGCAGGAAACCGAGTCGCCCGCAGGCAGCAATTGATTGAGGCTCCAGGGGCAGCCCAGCTGCCGCCCCGCCACCCCGGCGCGACCAGCACCCCCGCATCCCGGCCCCATGCTGATCCAGTTTGGAGGGCTCCCCTCCAGCTTGCCACTGCTCTGGGGGCACCTCCTCCCCCCCATGCTGCCCCGCCCTCCCCTCCGGCACACAGGCAGGGATCAAGCTCCCCAGCTGCTTGTCTCCATGCCTCTCACCTTGCTCCCTGAGCCAAACCTTCCTCTTCAAGGCTTCTTTCTGAGAGTCCTGGCTCCCCACCTGCCCCCTTCCCTCCCCCTGCCTCCGGCAGGCATCAAGTCGGGAAGAGAGGGCAGAGCCCGGTGCCCTGCTCTGCCCTGCCAAGGGACCTTCCCCGCCGCCTGCTTAGCGTGGCTCCAAAGAGTCTCTCGAGCCAGCGTCTGGTTTGGTTTTTGCTTTTTCTTTTATGATCAGCTTGATGTCACTGGGGAGCATACATCTGCGGCGTAATTGAGCGTGACCCGAACATCTCTGCTTTTCTACCTTGCCTCCCTTCAGCCGAGAAGGCAGCTCCCCGTGGGCAGATGCTCCATGGGACGGCTGCCACGTGCCTCGCAGCTTCTCGAGGAGCCGGAGCCAGCTGAGACCCCCCCGAGATGCTGGGCGGGGGCAGCTGGAGGAAACTTGCCCTGGTTTCTTAGTTTTCTTTTTCTCCCCCCCTCCAAGAAGCGGGCAAATTCCCCGCGAGCTCGAAGTCCGATTCACATGGAATAAGCCCTCTGAAGAAGGCTTCAAATGTGGCCGGGAGTTGGCATCCTGCGTCCCATCATTTCGCGAGACGTGCTCCTCTTATGCCAGCCATCGCGGCTGGTAGTCAAGGAATGGGGAGCCCATCCTGCCAGATGTGCGCTCCCAAATGAAATGCGTGAAACAAAAATCGGGGGACGTCTCTCTCTACCTACTCCAGTTCAGGAACTGCAATCACAGGGGTCCAAAAAAAAAAGCAATATCCTTCAATACTTATTCTGGGTTCTGCTGTGATGAGCCCATTATACAGAATCATTCCTACAACTGCTTCGAGGGCTGGGGAAGCAAGGTGCAGTGCTTCCGCGGGTTGCTCGGCTTGCACTGCGGTCCTGGGTCCTCAGGATACTCTGTTGCAGACAACCGAGCTATGAAACAACGAAGATGCAAAGTAGAGCTTTGCACATGAAAATTGCAAGTTATGGACAGAACAGTAGCTCTGCACATGTATCTAGCAGCAAAAAGTACCGTATTTTTCCTAAATGTGATGATACCAACAACGACAAAAAAACCCTTATATAAATAAGCCTGTTCTAACTATTTTCTGATACATACCAAAACTTACAAAAAATAAAAAATAAAAAGCTAAGAATCCTGATTTATTTTCATTCAAATCTAATTCTTTGGACATAGTCACCCCTTAGCTTTTTGCTCCTCTTCATCCCACCCAGCCCCCACGCCTCTGCATCCTGCTCCTTCCCTTCCAATGTAGCAACGAGTCTAGATTAGCAACTGACGCCTATGGAGTCCTGCCAAGACACGGGGCCGATTCTGAGACCTGACTTGCATGGGAGACGAATGCAAGACGGGGCTGAGTTTCCAAGCAGAGCTGCAAATACAGGAAAGAGGAGCAAGCAGTCCTAAAAGGGGGAAGGGGGGCCGGGGGCTTACATGATCCCGGAGAGATACATTCAGTCCCACCCCATCTTGATTTCATCTTGCCGGGAGAAAGGGCTGGGAGGAAGTAAACTTACACTTTAAGGGGCCGATCCTGCAGGGAAAAGGTATGGGAGTCGATGGGCTTTTTGGTTCCTGTCAGCTGCTGCATTGCCAGGGAATTTTTCCTGCAGGCTGACAGAAAAAGCACCCTCCCTCCACTCAAAAGAAGTAGTAAACAGGTGGGAAACAGTAAGACATTATAATGAATAATAATGTCACATAGGCTTCTGCTATTAATTGTAATTAATACCGATGCTACTGTGTGATTTGAGAATCTCAGCATGCCAGCAAGGAAAGCACAGCTAAAGGCCAAGGGCTGAAATGGAGGGAGAGGATTAATAAGAAAGTTCGCGTCTGATTTTTTTTCTGTCACACTGACTCAATTTGCATGGATGACATACTGGTATTTTGTCTCCCCTTGTAGCCTTGAGTGCTTGGAACAAGGGTGCAGAAGTGTGTCTGAAAGCACAGGAAGATAGGCTAAATTTGGCAGGTGAATGACTTGAATTCTCCCCCCTCCCCCTTTTCCCCACTAAGGCTGCAGGGAGATGCCTGGAGCTGCAACTTTACTAATAATAAACAACACATAGCCCTTTTATGCACCTTTTCCTCTGCAGATTTCCAAGTGCTTATAATGGAAAGCTGTACCATCCTCTGTCTGCAGATGGGGAAATTTAGGCATGCAACTCTGCAGTAATGTGCCCAAGGCCGTTCTGCAGGCCAGTGGCAGAGTGCTGATAGAAAGCAGGGTACCCAAGTCCTAGTGCAGGGTTCTTTCCCTGAGACAACACTGCCTCCTATTTTGCACCTGGCTCTGGGTGACCTGTTTCCAGCCCTTCCGCCTGCAATCTTCCCCAGCTTGCACTGTGGCATATCAATATGCACAGATATAATTAAATGCAGCTTTCCGTTCACCAGGCATCTCGCTCTGAATGCTCTCTGATTCTCTTTTCTTTTTAATCTTTAAGAGAATAGTCAGCCAGTCTGCTATCATAAGCAGCAGAAAATATTCCTCTGTATTCTTGCCCCCTCCAAGAAATGCAGAGGGACAACTAGTTCCCCCTGTCTCCCATCCCACAATTCAGAGTAGAAGATTTCAGGTTCTTGTGCTCTCGGTTGCCTGTCCAGGTCAAGTACTGCAAACTTCTGTGTTGAACTAGAACCCCATCCCTGCCCTCTAGGTCTAGGCCCCCATGTAGCACCCTTGTCTCCAAGCCAGCGCAAGAAAAGGTACATGCTGGTTGTGCTCCCTACCCTTAACCGAAACCCAAAAGATAATTGCAACAGTAGTTCCCATTAACTGGCTGTTGAATGTGTTAGTCAATGTTAAAAACCTGTCTTGGTATAATATTTATTATTTATTATTTATTTATTCTTTCTTCAGAGAGATGCAGTTTGAAGCTGGACTAAAATTAGTCTGAACACTACCATGATTATCCTGCCTGCATCAAGCTGGGATATGTTCAGATCGATTTTTTTTTAACAGAAGGGGGACCCAAGTCACACATTCAGATCCAGGTATCAGATTTTCCTAACATTTTAGTCCATCTAATGCGAGGTTTCCATTCAGCTGCAAAGTTTAGACCAGGGTAATTCAAACTTCTCCAAAGCTCAGATTCCTGTCTGAAAAGAATTATGGTTCTTCCAAGATGACAGTGGGCCTGTGGTGCTCTATATTTTTCCTTCAAAGGGAAAAAAAAGTCAGAAGGAACCTGTGAAAACTTTTGAAAAATGTTCAAGACCATTGCTGATTCCTCCATCCCTTTGCAATAAGAGGCAGAAAGGAACAAGGGCATATCGTTAAACTGTCTTTTCACTGATAGTTTGCCTGGCTGCATATGTTCAGATTAAAAGATAAAATAGGACACTGAGGCTGAGAACATGGAGTCATTTTTAACTTCTTTATCTTAACAGCGCTGCAAACAAAACATTCTGATGCCTAAAAACAAGAACAAAAGTAACCCATCTCTTTATAGAGAGAGTTTAGGGCCTAATTTTGTTTTGGTGTAAATCAAAAATAAACTGGATTTAATGAAAACGTGTGTGTGTGTTTGTTGTATGTGGAGTAGAAGACTAGAGTCCCTAACATATTGGAACTACTGAATTTAAAGCCTTTTTTTCTTTTCTTCAAATCTTGTCCTACCATTCCCCACCAAAAATGCTTTGGAAGAGAATGCTTTCAACGTGGAGAATAAAAGTGATCTAGGTGATCCAGCAGAATGCAATTTAATTTAAGGATCTTATATTGATGGAAATAGAATTGTTTAAAAAAAAGACTCCAGAGAAGAGAAAGTGAACTATCCTAATCCTATTAAACGTGGTAGCATGTTTCTGTGGAGCTCACTGAGAGATTAAGCACAGGAAAAGGGATAAGTGCTGCTTCAGTTTCACTAAACTAATGTGACAACTTGTCATTGGAAATCTTTACAGCTTGTTAGCAGATGACTAGCTGATTCAGATATGTTTTCTACCATTTCCTTTGTGTCTGGGGTTGGTGTTTTTTCTTTCCTGTTCGTTTCTTATCCATACTGCTTTATTTTGTTTTTTAATCCTTCATGTCTCCAAGTCAAAACATTTAACTTGCTTTAATCAATATTTTGTTTTGAAGATGTCCCTTGACCTTTTGTTTGTGCAAATTAACCGTCAAGGGCACCTCATTCATTCATTAACCTCAGTTGGATGCCATATCCCTTGTTCCTGGCATTTTGGGAACATGAAACATTTATGAATGCTCCCAGATATTACAGTATCTGGGTGCAGTAATGATAATCTTCTTTAGCTTTCTTTCTTTTACCAACTAGATACAGAAAGAAAAAGTACAGTAGTCCTTGCCAGTTTCTGTGTTATGAATTCATATGTAAGAGGTGAACAAAATAGAGAGGCTGGGTGAACTTTTAGAAGCAGCAATTTTTTTTTACCAATGTAGGTGTCCGACTTGTTTGAAAAGGCAAGCAGCTTGCTCCTTCTTTCTTGCTTGCTTTCTTTCTCTCTTGTGTATCACCCCTACCATCTCTTCCTCCCTCCTTGCGTTCTTTTCCCCTCTCCTCCCCCACTAGCAAAGGCGTGATTGTTGAGTAAATGGAAAAAAAACATTTTACAACATTAAAGGAAGACTGTTTAGAAAAGGAAGGTCCTGCTGAGGTGTAGAGGAAGCCTGTTTATTAACACTGGACACCTCTTATCTCAGGCAGCTCCAGATGTATCTCCCCTTGGTAATTCCCACTCCCTGCCAAGTGGGGTTAAGCAGGGTGACCACCTTGACATGGGTTGGTGATCGCCAGGGTATCACCAGCTCCTTCAGAGACAACTTCCAGCTTCTTTTAATTTGTTTTGTTTTATTTCTTACCACAATCTCTGTGTTCATCTAGATTAAGGGGTTTTGCACAATGACAGAACTACTGTACCAATCCTGTAGGGTACCAGTGCAAACTCCCACTGTAGAGGTACTGATAGTGAGTGCCTGCATTTGAAGTTTCACCAGTGCAAACCCTCCTTTAAGTCATACCTCCCACCTACCCTGGGAATTTGCACCAGTGGGTTAAATTGCTTTGCAGACCCCTAATGTAGACATGCTTTCAGTAATGCGGGGGAGGTGATACAAAAAAGCAAAGCTAGAATTCAGAATAAAAAGGCACGTGGGCTAATTTACCTTTCTGGTTGTAAATTGCTCACTGTTTGGGATAGGGCCAGGTTTTGATTGAGAGATAAAGTAGTCCACAGCTGTCAATAATTAACTGTCACTCCATTAATAGTTGCTTTACAAATCAGCACTTGGTAACACCTAAGCTTTCATAGATTTTTCATGGGAAAGGACTGATTGAGTGACACTGACCATTAACTTCACCTACCTAGAAAGTATAGTTTAACATCCTGCTCACTTTAAACATGCACACCAGCATGCTTTATTTAGTTGCATTTACTCACAACACATTTTTGGGTGATTATTTTTGAACAATTAATCATTTGTACCTTTCCCAATACTGAAATTCAGCCGTACCACAATTTATGTTTAGAAAAACACCATGTGCTAAACCTTTTCCTACGCTGCAATGGGTCAAATGAGACAAGTATGACCAACAGTTATTGATTAAAGCACCCTGATTCTCAATTTGTCTTAATATTGTGCCTGGCAAAAATTAAATAGTGTAAGGATTACCTGGACTTACAAAAGTTGGTTAGCTTGTCTAAGGGTCATACACCTGTTACAAACTGTTGGAGGTATTTTATACTGCATCTCAACCCTGTCCTGCTCTGACATGCTATGACATGCCATCTCTTTTCCCCCTTGTGCTGCCTGCATGTTTAATAGTTTTACAATACTTCCTTTTGATTACTTGTTCTCTGTTTATTTTTAAATCATTCTGGAATGACCAGTGGTTTTCCCCTTCAGTATGTAACAAGCAGTTGTGAATGCTGTTAAAATCCCATGTTTTAGAGGTAGCATGTTCTGGCAGTATCACTGGAATGTCTTCCCATATTTGCTCTGAATTCTTTAGTTAAAAATTGTAAATGAATGATGGGTGTAGACCAGATCCAGTGGCTCACCTTTTAGTTTAGTCCAGCTGATGATCTATCCTAGAGCTTGTGAAAGTTTCTGGATTGACAGCCCAGTAAACCGAGGGCCTGTGGAACATCTATCCACAGAGAAGCACAAGCCTTAGCAGTGCTTTTCTGAACGTTTGTTACATAAATGTGCCTCAGCCTTAATGAAGAACCATCCTATCTGGGATGTTAGAAGATACTTTGTCCTCCACTTGGATCAGAAACTGAATCCTCAAACTGTCACATGTTACCATTTTGTATTCACAATGAGAGCAAAGCATCTGCCAACCTCCAAGAAGTGGGGTTTCAATTCCTGTTTATAAACCAAGTGCAAAATCTACCAAATGTAGTTTCTGGTTCACTCTTTCAACTGGTTTCATCTAGCATGGATTTGCCCTCAGGGTGGATTTTGTTAAAATTAGCACTGCCTGGCCTCTGGAACAGTTTTCAAAAATATGTTTTAGACAAAGCATGCCTTGAACAAAGTATACTGGACCAAATCATTATGTCTAAATGACTATTTGGAAAACTTTCCCTGCCTTGTATGATCTTTATTGTAGTTGAGCCCCTGGAAATACCAACAGTTGCCCAGTTGTAACTGAAACCACCAGCTCACCTCACATAGGCTAGATGGCAGCAACTCTCAGCTATTACCAACTTGGATGGACACAAACCTACAGTTGTGTCTAAAAGCAATAGCACCAGAGAACCACAAATGCATCTCTTGTGAATTTCCCTGGCATAACCTTAATCTTGGTTTTGTTATGTAACCTTAAATCACCAAGTGAAAGAAAAGGAAGAATGTTTTTTACTTTAGATTATGCTCTCTCCCACTGAAGACATAAAGCCAGGTCTTGGCTAAAAATTTTAATTTACTTTCCAGAGCTTGGTGCTTTTTAAGAAAACTAAACATTCTTACAGGTCAATTAGCACCTAAAGAATCTTCTTTTTTAAATTCCCTGGTTGTTTAATTTATATAACAACAGGTTTTAAGGAAAAAATGACATCTGTTGGTTTACTTGAAGACAATTATATGATTTATTTGTGACTGCTCTGCTTTTGGATCAAAGAGTCCAATTCTTCTTATGGTACTAAAAGCCAGATTTTTAAAGATATTTAGGCATCTAAACATGCAGATAAGCATCTAATCACAGTTTTCAAAGTGTCTCAGTGTCTAACAGTGGTGTCAGTAGAAGGTAGAAATATAGCTAAGATAAGTGTCTTTGTGAATCCTTGGACATTTAAATATTTGCAAAAATTATTGGGAGCTGATGCATAAAATGCTGCAGAATCAAGTAAAGAATAATTTGGTCCCCTTTTTCCAGAAGGGGAAGAAATTCCTGCTGTAAAGGTTGATTCACATTTGTAAGAACATTAATAATTTCAGAACATGATGTTATTGAATTCTAGGAATGATTAGGCCTGTTTGGTTCGTTGTTCAGTTGCTCTTGTAACAGAAATATGTTGTTTACCTCCTGAGAGATTCATAAGAAAAAAATTCAATCTATTCCGATGAGTTAGATTTTTTTCCTTTCAAGGGATATTGATTTAAATATTGACATCACTGCTGGAGGGCCATTTCATTCCACGCTGAAGGTATGCATTGTTAAGTGACATGCATTTTGTGTGCTGATAAAAATGTGATCTGAGGCACAGTAATCTTATTTGTATGATTTTGATGTTTTAAATTCTGCAAGTTCTCAAATGATCTTCCTTCCTCAAATAACTTACTTTTCTTCTGAATGTTAATCTACTTTGCTCATTAAAAATTGGTTTCATTCAGGTTCAGAACAAACAAATATTAAAAGACTCCATACGATGACTGCATACTGGCAGTTATTTTCCTTTATATTTTTCACCAGTGAATTTAGGCTCTGTACACAGTTGTTCTCTCTTTAGCAATAGAAAAAAGGCTGTTACAGAACTTGTTGCAACTTGTCAGAAATCCAGGCAGCAAGTTCTCTGGGACATAAGCTGTCTATTTTATTAGTGTTCATATGGTGCCTCTCAGGTTGGGTTCTTGACCCTGATCAGATCTAATAAAAGCAACAACAAGAGCAACAACATAGGCTGCAGTATGGTCATGATCAGAGCCATACTCTGGGCAGTGCAAGCAATGCTGCCATACAGCCTGCAAGGCCACTAGGGGCACAAGCACACTTCTCAGCTGAACTCATTCACCTATCCACAGTGCCACACTGATAGGGTTATACTGCTTCTGGGTCCATACCGGAATGGGGCTAAGCACAGTGCATGATCCAAAGGTGTTTGCTGTAGCTGTGCTAGTTCTTTCTATGGGAGGGGGCTGCTCTGCTACAGACAGGGTCACACATCAACCAGGGTGCAAAAATCTAATAGTACAACTCTGAGGAGGGTGATTATTACTGGAGCACCTAGGAGCTCCAGTCATGAGCCAAGACACCATTGTGTCTAGCACTCTGCAAACCTAGGACAAAAAGGCACTGCCCCAAGGAGCATACCATTCACCTTTCTGGAGTAGTGTGATCGCTAACTCATGCATATCAATGACGAACCTCATATGTGCAGAACGTCACAGGATTGTACACACACATCTCTAGCCTCGCCTCAGGGCCCAGTCTTATCAGTATGGTGCCTTTTGTTTTTTGGCTCTTGTTCTTAGTTAATTTTTTTAAAATGTTGTCTAATACACCACAACCCTGCCACTGCCTTACCTTCCTCTCCCTGCCCTCCACTTCCCCTATCCCTACCTCCTAGGGCTTGCATGGCTCTGTGTTTCCAACTAGTGGTAACCTAAGGGGCTCTAGGTCTTTCCCTTTTTTTTTACACAAATTGATTCAGGTAAACTGAAGGAAGAGAAGTATCCCCCAAACTCAACATACTGACTTTCCTAGAAATCTAGTCAGCTTTACTCATAACAGGTAACAGAAAACAGTTCTGTTCAGCAAGGGGGGATTACATGCAAAAGCTTGTTTTTCTGACCTGCCTCAAAGCGTTAAGGCCTGCTTTGCCTATATTGTTTAATTGTTAGTGTTGTCATCAGTTCTTGCCAAGAAGCACTAGAGTCTGAGTGCCCAAAGACAGGTTTTGTTGGGTAGAAGACTTCCTGCTGCCATTAGAAACACATGAGTTCATAGCTAAACTAGCATATACAGGGCGTGATCCACTTGTGTGCTAGTTCTTGGTCTCCAAATACAGCAGGTTTATAGAGGAAGGGGTGTAGTAATGTATGTTTCTGGGACTTCACCAACCAAAGGTGGGAAAGGGGCAAACCAGCAAGAAGTGCATAAATATAGCACTTCTCTGGGAAAGCCCACACTGGCAAGCTCCTGAAGAAGCCTGGCTGGAATTTAAAGCTACCCTATCCTGGAAGAAACAGTAGGGACTAATAAGGATTTGGGTTTGGAGGGACACTTCCCCCAGGGTAAATCCACAGCAGGCATAGGGAGTGGAATATTCAGCGTGATTTATTAGTGACTAGTCAGTTTATTTTTATTTCACTTCACCTTTAAGCAAGAAATTAGCCTTTTTCTCTGCACATGGCATTTTAATTGAAATCTTGGTCTAAACAAATGTGCACACTCTTTATTAACCCCAGCAGTGTAATTTTTCATTAGAAGACTCTGATTCAGAGGAAACAGTGTCACTAAAACAGCCATACAATCCAAGAGAAAATGACAGCTTTCCTCAATCAGTTCCTTTTGTGACCTAGATTTGAACCTTAATCTGTTTTAGCTAAATTCTTTTATTAGCCATTCATACTTTAACATGATGCTAATTTTCCTGTTTTTAGACTATTAATTTATAGGGGCTTTTTAGTGTAACTAATCAAGGTTGATGTATGTTATTTTGGCTATGACTTCTAATAATTACTCTAAGTGTTTTTAAGTATTTGCAGTCTCTGCAGATATATGTCAAAATGCTACATATGTATGTACTATGCTGTTTCTATTACACTGCACATAAAATCTGCAGTTTTATCTTTAACAAAAATAACTATTCAAATATTATAGGAAGATTACATGCCTGCTTCTCTAACCTTTGCTCATCTCAGCAGATTGTTTTCTACAAATAATATCTGTGAAATCAAGGATTACTCAAAAGAGTAAGGTTTTCAGGATCAGGTCCTATTTGAGAAGTATGGAATAATGAAAAGGCATATACTTTTGTTTTCCAAATATGATAAAATGTTGTAGTTGATGACTAGTGATTTTCTTTGCCTATGGCATTAAAGAACAGCTTGTGTTACTATACTTACTTCTACCTTTACAAACAAATACACCAGAAAAATATGTTGAGTGGAAGAAACAGTGCTCATTATCAAATGTTCAGTTACATTTTCTACAGGTTTTTGCATGCTTTGGCATGAGCTTCAAAACATATTGTTGCATTGTTAGTCTTGGAATTCTTTACAAAATGAAAGGAATCATCTATGGATCTACAGTATTTGTTTCTTTCTATACTGAACACAGCAGCATGTTGTTATTATTTATTATATGTATTATTGTAGTGCTTGTGGGCCTCCGCCAAGATTAGTACTATATTCAGCTAGGAACTGTATGTGCACTTAGTAAGAGACAGTTGATTAGAAGAACTCCAACCAGCTATGATCTTAAAAGGTTTTGATTAGACCTTTTACAGATTTGACCCAGTACTTTGAGGTTATGTGCATGTGAGTCCCAGTAGTTGGAGGGGATGGGCAGCTGTGAGCCATCTGACATCCCCTATAGTTATAGGTGGCATTGGAACAGTCCTTAAAGAGCAAACTTTGTCAGTGTTTTGTAGGATAAACTTCTCAACACGTTTGTTTGGGCTATGTTAAATAAGATTTTACGAGAGTACAAACTAGTCAACTTGTTACAGATGCAGTTTGTAAGACTGACAGACAGAATTTTTACCCCCCGAAAGAAAGCCAAGGATTGCTATTCTTATTGCGGATGCTATTTATTCTTCTATCTAAGGTTTTTATATTGCCAACCCTATGATGATGGGCAGTGATATAAAATCCTTAGAGAGAAATATAAAAAGACATAAACACTTTGAATATTCCTATTTTTCTTATTAAAACTTTGTTTACAAAAGAGCAGTTTTAACCCAAGGGGTTGAAGTCACTGCCATATTTATGAATACTTTGAGAGTTGTTGGCTAATCTGATTTATGTAGTAGTAGAAAAATGAATGCTATATTTAAAAATGGATGTATATGCTTGGATAACCTAATAATTAACAAAACCACATAGTTAGTTACCATGGCTGGTATTAGAGAAAAGAATAATGCCTTTTGAATCCTAAGATTTCCCTTCCTCCTCATCCATTTCATCCCTTCTTGTCACTTTCTATTAGCTGATCATGACATCTTGTCTCTTGCTTGAAGGGTGGGCCAGAAGATTACTTTGGAGCCGATATAAGTGACACTCCAAGGCTTGGCTGGCAGCAGGTTCAGAAGAGCAGCTACCACCCAACCCCTGGAGCCTCAGGATGTCAGCTCTGTGATATGCCTGGAATCCTCAATTCATTCTTGAACTGTCCTGTTACAGCTTAATCACTGGAATGTTTCACTTCAAGTCTGTTGATGGCATGAGTCTGTGCTCTTCACTCAGTAATGTGCCTCTTCTGAGATCCATACCTTTATTTCTATTAGTGTTCTTCATTTCCTGCAGACAATTTCTTTTCCAAGGTAGGTGTTTTATAAGAGGAGATGATTGCCTGAGAATACTATTAGAGCATGCTGTGTTTGTACATGTGGGGTGTGCATTCATCCACACACAGGTGCCATGAGAGAAGCCATGTTATGAGCTAAGAGCTTGTATAGGCTAGGCTGAATGAAATATTGAAGTTAGTTATTTTTTGAGTTTATGTAGTGCAACCTACTCCCAAGTTAATAGCCTGTGCAATGCAGATATTTGGATGTCACCACTGGAACTTTAACTATGGCATTTTCTTACCTTTTTGTGAACTGAACTGTGAGACCTTTCATGTTGTATCATCTCCAAAATTAGACTGGGAAAAAACCCTTAAGAACAAAAATCCAGCAAAATAAAAACATGGAACTACCAAGCGGGGATAAACTTCTGTATAAAAAATATTGCTTTATCTTACATTCCATACCTTATACTTCAGCTCCATTAGCCTCTAGGCCATTATCCTGCCAATACTTATGCATAGAAGTACATTTATTTAAGTTGCCTTTGAGCTTGCGTAGTAACCTATGTGTTCGCATCTAGGGAATTCTTCAGGTCAAAGTGGTAGTTTTCCAAATCTAGATTCTCAAGTGATGACTTAGCAACTGCTGAGCAGGGTCTATTCAGATTGATCTTATTTTACTTCACATACAATTAAATGTATTGTGCTAGAAAATCTGACTGTATAGCTCAATATTTAAGGCACTCAGGTATTTGAGCACGTACAAGTCCATTGTCCTTCTTTAGGTATCTATGAAGTACCTGTGAAGTATAGAAATAACACTTTTTCCCTGAGAAAATTTGGAGCTAATTCAAATCAATTGCCATATCAATCTGCATGTGCAAATGACTGTCCCATGATTGTTTTGATGCAAGGCAAAGCCCAGACCAGCTTTTTAGCCTTGGGGCACAGACAGACATTCAGGCCCCCGCTCTAACTCATGGCGCTTCACATAAAGTGTCATGACTTAGAGTGCCCCTGACACTCCTGGAAATAACAATTGTTTGTCTGTTGGGTTGGCGGGATCAAGCCTGCCTGCACTAGTCTTCCTGGCCAGCAGCTGGGGGCACTCCAGCACCTTACAAGGATGCTGCTGATCCACCCCTCTCCCCAGCCCTGCCCTCCCACTCCCAGCTCTAGAGCTGTCAGCACAGAGAAAGGGAGGAAGGGCATCAAGCTGCTGGCTGGGCTTTGCCTGGCCTGAGCTAGCGGGGTGCAGGGTAGAACGGAGCTCCCTCTCCTCATGCCCCGCTGCCCCCCAGTTACCTCAGGTGGATTAGTGGGAGGAGCCTGGCCAGACCCACTATGTGAGAGGGCTCCACCCTACCCTCCATCTAGCTCAAGCCAGGCAAAGCCCAGGACATAGATCAGTGCTGCTCGCCTTCCCTACTGGCAGCCCCAGGGGAGGGGCTGGGCTGACAACATGAACAATTACTCCTAGGGAACACAAGTTCCCTACAATGCTCTAAAGCAGAGTGCCTTCACTTGATACCTCATTTGATAAGGGTTAATATTTCATGCAATCGGCCATTTTAAAAGTGCTCTGCTGCCTTGCATATATATCATGGCATGGCTGTAGAACACTCTCAGGGGCCTGATCACATGAAAATGTAACTTGTATAAGCACCCTTTGAGGAACTAGGTCTTAGTCCCTGATCCAGCAATCAGATCTGCATGGACAGATTTTATACAGAGTCTCAGTGACTTCTCTGAAGCTGTATGTGGGCACAGATGTCCATCCACATGTATCTGAATGCGTGCTGAGGGGAGAGGGTCTTGCTTTTTGCATTTTATTGGATCTACATTTGGTGAGTGAACAGAGGTGGAATCGTTTATGATGTTACCATAGATAGAGACCATATGTTGGGGATTATTATAAAATGTTCTGTTTTTCTATACACAGGGACTTTTTGTCAAAATTGCCTTTATTTTAGATTAAGGAAACAATAACTGAGAAAGGATTAAAGTACAGGGAACCTACACCACGTGATTCCAGTGACAAGCTGCACTGCACTTGAAGATGTAAGAGCTCCTTCTTTCTGGAAGTAGAAAAGTCCTTAGAGATTTAAAGGTGCCTCCACAGAAAATAAATGCATGACAGTTACATAGCTAAACCATACCTCAGTAAGATAACATGCTGGACAGTACATTCAAATTTTAGGCAACATCATTTAAGGGTATACCTTGACCATTTAAAGCATGCATTCACTTGAAGCATTGTTTTCTTTCCATCATGTAAAGTTTAACTTGTCTTAACGCCACAGGCAGGTATTCCTAAGAGCCTGTTTGCACCATTGTTTATGGATGCTGCAATTGGTATATTTTATTGTTTATTTTATTTGGTGAAGACACAAGTGCAATCATAGTGAGCTCTGAGTTTGCATGGCCCTTTAAGACTTAAAATATATAAATTTTACATGCCAAAGTCTTAAGATGTATTTAACTGCCCATGGCTTTTGTGTGAATTTCCAGATGGCACATGCCATTTTGTGTTTTGCATAAACTGCCTAAATTTACTTGCTCTTTGTACATATTGCAGAGGAAACCATTCTATTCTTTCAATAGGACAAAACAGCTCATTGGCATCCAAACCCCTTCTCTGGTGATGCAAAAATGTTTTAAGGGGGAATTCTGAGAGCAAGCTGGTGACAATAAACATTTAATACATTATAACATAAGGAAAAAGTTTAACAGATGTCATAGAAATATATTTAGGCCTCTTCCCTATGAATCTGAAATAAACCATCTAAGAGTTGAAGACACCATTTGAAATATGTTTTTTCAATATTTATTTCAATGGAGGAAAAACACACTCTATCTTGGCGAACATCATTTTAAGTTCATCATCTTGACAAGGCTCCTTGGGTGAATCTGATATCTTTTATTAGACCAACCCAAATAGTTGGAAAATAATTATTAAGAAAGCTTTCAGGTTCAAAAACCCTTTGTCAGGCTAAGGCATCTTGACACTGCATTTTTTTCCCCCTCAAGTGCACTTAGACCTTTCTTTTAATGAAGACTTTCCTCTGTGCTTCCAGTTATTTATAGCAAGTTGCTATATTACGTTCAAGATGCAAGCCAGTATTTTCAGGCAGAATGACTGTAAATGTAAATGAAGAGGAAAAAGCATAAAAAAAGATCAACAGTAAAGTTTACATTGGGAACTTAAAGTGACTTCAAAGGGATTTCAGTAGGTTTGGGATTTCACAGAAGTTATATGTATGTGTTTGCTGTGACTGTTTTCACTACATTTCATACAAAACCTGAGCCAGAGCTTCATGGTAAACTTACCATATAGCCAGCAGTAGCCACACTCGCAAGCATAGTGTACTGCTCCAATTGTGTTGCTTCCTAAATTGGAAGTACTGTACCACTTGGAAGTGGGTAACTGGCCCTGTCTTTCACCAGTGCTAGTTAACATTCCTGAAGTGTCACATGGACATAGTGCCCTGCTTCTAGCATTGGGGGCAGTCTATGTAGAGCAGCATGGCCTGCTCCCGGTTGCCTGTTAAGTTATGGTTTACTGTGCAGCTACAGTCTGTATTGAGCTTATACTTGTATGCTTTGATGTTTGGGGTAGGGGAGGAAGAATCACATATATTACAGCCTTCGGAATGGAAATATGTTTTTTGTGCATGGGCAATGTAAGTTAAGCAATGAGGTTTTGAAAAAAACTCTTTTCAATTTTTCTGTACGTTCATTCTAATGAACATCCTGGAGAACAAAACCAAAACAAAAATCTTGCTTGTTCTGGAACACATATAGAAGTTAGTACTTATACTTTACCATAGAAGTTAGTACTTATACTTACCAAAGAAACTAAGATTACATATCATGCTATTAATTAGATTTGTATCATTTCAAGTGGTCTCCAGATACAGTTGAAGTGGGCAGTGTACATAATAACATAATTATGGGTGTTATAATGATGTAACAGCAGCAGGAACTCAGCTCCTGACTCCTTTGTTTTCCATTCACACCCACCATGATCTACAGCTATATTTAGTTGTTTTTCACAGTGCTACCTAATGCTGTGGTCCCAAGTATTTTTTGAAGTAAAATAGAGATAAGAGCATAGTGATTTTCCATGGAAGCGTAAACACTGGAATCTTTTCTTACATAGGGATGTTCTTAATTTATACTTTAAAGTCTTTTTTTACTATTGTATTGTGTATATTGTAATTTCACTAGGGGCCAAAGTTCAGCTAGTGTAAATTTTCCTCACTTCATTGAAGGCAGTGGAGCTATGATACCTTATGCCACCTGAGGGTTTCCTCCAAACATTTTGAAGCATGTTTGTGTGTACTGTAAAAGAACAAATATTATTTAATAACTAAGTGGTGTTTGGGGATTTACATAAAGGAAGTTTTGATGGCCGAATTGCTGTACTTCTATCATTTTTGGCACTGATTGTCCATATGAGATTGCAGTTCCAAAGGCACCTGAAAAACTACTAATGTACATGGCAGGTATTAGAGTCAGGTCAGGCCAGGCCAAGCTTGCTATCATTGTGGCAGTAAATGGCACTACATGCAGCTGTCAACTCCAAGAGCTGGCTGGTGGGAAATAACCTAGCAACCTCTATGGTGCCAACAGTTTTGGGTGGACAAGTAACCTGGGAGAGGATGGGGGCACAAGGGAAGTAGAGGGAAGGAGAGATACTAGTTCTTACCTCTGGTAGAAGAAATGCCAGCAAAAAGGTTGATGCCATGGCAAGGTGGACTAGGCTCTTCAGTCTTGGTTGGCAACCAGTCTAGGAATGAAGCTCCAAAAGGTGAATGGATTGAAGACCTGCTTAGGTCATTGCAGCCAAAACTGAACAGAGAGTGCAGCACCGGTCAGTAGAATAGCTGCAATATCCACTGTCACTCACAGATGAACAGATGGCATTACATGGCAGGTAAGTCCTCTATATTTATATAACACAAATGGCAACACAGGTCATGGCAATGGGGAACATTTGCCATAGGACTCTGCATTGAGGGTAGGTATTGTGGTACAACAGGGAATATCAAAATCCCACAGTGTTCTTTTAGCAAACTGACTCTATCATGGCAAACTAATCATTAATATGTAATATCATATATAACCCTTTCAGCATAGCTCTGGGTATTTTCCATGGAAGCCGAAGCACTGCTTTGGTATGCAGCAGGTGAGATGCTTAACTTTTGATTACTGCCTGCTCAGTTTGTCTCTAGACTCTCTTTGATATCCCAGAGTCACCACTGGATTAAGGTGATGCCTTTGTGAAATAAGACAAAATCTAGTTTACTCCTCATGAAGCTTGGAATAAGACAGTGAGAGCAATATAGTGTATTTAATTATCTAGACAAATTTGCTGTTATCAAACAAATTTGCATCAGGGAGTCCCAAGCTAGATTAAGCATTGCATTGAGGATCCCTGGCAGGAGGTGATTGCTTAGCAAATGTACAATGTGTTCTTTCAGCAGAGGACGGTAAGCTTGCCTGTATATTTAGTGCAGCACTGCAACTCTTTCTCCTTCTCTGCAGACATACTTCATTATGCATAAAATAGGAAGGTTATGGAGTTGAGAGAAAGGGTGTGTGTGTGTGTATGTGTTTGGGAGGTAGAAAGGAATATTCAAAATGAAAATCCAATCCTCCTTTGCTAGAGTGACTAATTTATACTCTAATACAGGAGCATCAAACTCATTTTTCCCCATGGGTCAACTCTAGATAGATAACTCATGACTAGTAGCAGTGGCACCAATCTCTACTGTTGCCAAAGCTGCTGTTGCAGTGTGGATCCAGAACACAGGAACTCCCTTCCCTTTGCCATCAATCTCAGTTGCCAGGGACAGCTAAAACCCCAGTTCTGGTAGCCAGTAATTGGGAAGGGCAGGAAGGTGAGCAATATTAACTCCCTGGGTTCAAGAGCCATGCTGAAACAGCAGAGGGGCTCCAGCAGCTGCAATGACAGTGACTGTGGGATGAAGCTGTGTGATCCAGCTTGCAAGAAGCACCATGGGCTAGATGACCAACCTCACTGGGCTGAATGCAGCCCACAGCTCATATGTTGGATATAAAAAATCTAATATAACAGAAAAAAAGTGTTCTTGGTATAAATTCACTGATTTTAATGAAGTCACACCAAGGATGAATGTATTCCAGTCAGTTCTAAACTTAGCTTGGTTTAAACAGCATTGTGAAATGCCCATACACAAATAATCACTAACTTTTCTGTTATATAAAGCTGCAATCACCTGGCAAGGATCACCCCATCATGCAGTATAAGAATTATTGATTACTGAAAACAAATTAATTTAGGTGACCAATAAATCCAAGCAGCAAACCTTTTTTCACCCTCCCAGTCTCTGGATGGATTAAGTCTCAAGTACAGTAGGTTGGAATAACCCAAGTTAACAAAGGCATGGAAAAAAATATGATACCACCTCCTAGCTCATTACCAATAGTAAAATGTTGACTTGGTTACTGTTCTGCCATAATCATCTAAAAGCAACAAGGATCTAAAATTCTGCCCACTTTGGAACTCTGACCAATGCTCAATGCCCTAAGTACTGGTATTTTCCCCTTCTGTAGCTTCTTCTAATTCATGATCCTCACCTCAGGTTTCTCTGGCCCAAATCAACTCATTTTCATCCGTACCCTATTCTCAACAAGATCTTTGCTGACATGCTGAGCTTCGCTGAATGAATAAAGCAGTACAAATTTGTGTTGGAGGCATCATGAAAACACTACACCCTGTTCCTCTTCACAGACCCTTTCAATGGTTTCATTTGCACATTGAATTGGGAAGGTTACAGAAATGTACTTGTGTCATCGTATACTTTGGCATGAAGAATGGTTGCCTATGACCGCCTATTGCAATTCCTCAGAGAGAAAAGCGTGACGGGTCTATACAACAATCAAACGTCTGTCAATCTTAAAAGCAGCTAATAAATCTAAAGATACCAGCGCAAACAGCTGATCTTCATCCACTGCCAGGAGATCGTTGTCCCATAAGACCAGTGCAGTCTTTGTGTCTGACCTAGGCTTATGCTTAGACTGGAAAAGGTAAAGAAGCTTAACATTTTTAATAGGCTCAGTTTTAATGGCCTTACTCAGGCAAACTTCCGGATATGTCATAAGGAAGGTATAATGGTTAAGGCACTGACTTAGGTGTTGGAAGATAATTACTGGCTGTATCCTTTTCTTTTTTGTGCCCGTGTGGCAAAGTATTTAGCAGAATTTACAGAATCTGACAGGGCTGCACTGTGAACATTTCTGCTGTGGCTACAATCTTGCAACCTCTTGGCTGTCAACCATGCATGTTAGCACCCACGCTACCCCAGCCTCTACTGGCTGTGTAACTTTGGGAAAGTTATATAATCATAGGATCATAGAGAAGCCAGGCTGGAAGGGACCTTCAAACATCATCTCATCCAACCTCCTGGCTGAGGCAGGATTATCCATATCCAAGCCATCCCATATGATCCAATATCTAAACTGTACATAAGACTACCATCAACCCTGACATAACACAGACCTAACACCTGAATCTGCCACAAGTAAAGCAAGGGAACCACAGCAGCTACTGTTCTGCTTCTATGAAATGTTGTCAATATATGTCTGAAAGATCTTTGATTTCCCCAATTTTGAAATGGAGGTTAGAAATGTTTTCCTCCCTCAAAGGGTTCTGTGTAACTTATTTCATAGGCATCAAGGAGGTACTCAAGTATCTTATGCATATGTAAATGGAAACTTTGCTGGATCCTGCGAAGTGCCAGTGCCTTCCTCTGGGAGCTTCCTTTGACTTCAGGACTGATTCCAATAAGTACCCTTAATCATGAAATGGGAAGCGGTATAAATAATTGAATGGGAAGGCAGGCACGTATCTCCTGCCACTCCCCAAATATCTGTATTAGTGCTGAAAGCATCACAGGTTTTAATCATGGAGCAACAGATGATTGATGGATAATTAAAAGATAGTTTGCTGGATTCATTTTACTTCATTTTACTTATACACTGTATGTAGAATTAGTTAAGGCTTGTACAGGAAAGGAAGCAATGAGCCATTGTTCCTATTAAATTATAATGACAGCCTTCCTCACCACTGTATATTTATTATGTAAGAAAAGGAAATGTCTAGTAAAATTCTGTATAGGTTAATAACACCTTCATAATATAGTACCTCTTTTCTATTGACTTGAATAGCCCTCCTACTGACTTTTACTGGATTATTAGAGTTAATTACATCAATTGCAATATAATTGATTCTTAAATACTATGTAGGAACCTCATACAATTATGGAAAAACAAAAGTCATCTAGACATCTCAGATCAAAAAGATTTGGAATTCCTGTGCATTTAATTCCTGAAAATCACCAGTCAGTTTGGACATTAAGATTGCAGGGTCTCTTGTTTTCTTTCTGCTAGGTTTTGACAGAATTGATAGTTTTACAACATTTAACTCAGTGTGCATGGAAATATAAGATTAAAGCGATGAATGTAATTTGCTAAAACCATTACTTCATCCCTTAAAAGTTAAATGTATTGCCTGCCTGTCTGCATTAAAGTATAACTTATACCGATGCATGCATGCTCAGAAGGAAAAAACAGAAATATGTATTTATTATGGAAGTCCTTTATCCACAGGTGAAGGGATTCCTACAGATCTTGCTTGCTAAATTCACCAAGGGCCTTCAGTGTATGACATGAAGCAGAACTGAGCACTGATCTCCAGAGGGTAGAAGATCTATGCATTATTTCACTGAGTAACTTTGACATAAAAAAGGTTTCTAAAGGATGGTCCTGTATTCTAGATAAAGAATACAGGCCATTCAAAAGAAGGTGCTTTAGGATAAACCCTCTGAAGCATGCTACAACATTATTAAGCAGCAGTTCAATTTTAAAGCTAGTCAGACATAACATTTTTTGTGAGTCTGTTCCTGGTCAGAATCTCCTGTTGTACAAATGTAGTAGATATAACTTGATTTATTTATTTATTAAAGGCATCGTGACTGCTCTCCAATGGCCTTCTAGGAGCCAGGCAGTGTTTTGTAGGAGTCAGTTTTCTCTGTGTTTGTGTGTATACCATGCTACTAAAGCCTTTACAAGGTAAATTCTATATTTTGTATATCGTTAAGGGAATGTCCTAAATCCACTTCAGATGGTGCTCGAATGTCAGCTGCAAGTTCTTACTGAACAATCCAAATGAAAGGTCCCTCTGATTTTGTTTTGTTATAGTTATTAGTGTTGTTATTTTTGCTGTACGTGGCACAGCTTAATACACATCACTTAAACACACTGCAGCAGCCTGCCATCAAAGGCTTCCCCAAGGAAAAATTAAGTACTTACAGCAATAAATTATTAACACACTACATCTAAGGGCACCATCCACCTTGTTCTCACACCCGCTTTAAGTGTTAAATAAATCATAACATCCTGTTCATCGTGCCGTCAGTAGGGGTTCAATAAGTCATTGCAAATGAAGGCCAAATCAGAGGATTTAGCTGGTTTCCAAGTTTTTTGTTTGTAAGGAGTAGTAAAATCCAGACCTTCAGATAGTTTGGATCTTTAAGGAAAGCCTTTTTTCCATTCCAACTACTTCCTGTTAATGTGGAAATGAGAGGAAATGAGCATTAAACAGAAGGATGGGCCCACCCTTTTCCAGTCGTGTGCCTAATTTGTCAGGTGTAATATTGGCACCAGGAGGCTTGTTTTGGCTGCTATTACATCCTTACTGGGGAAGTATCAACCTACTTGTAACAAACGGCATAGCACTTCAAAGCTTTTGTGTTATCAAAGGGAAAAAAACCTGATGCCATCGTTAGAAAACGCAGAACTGGATGCCCTGATTGTTATGAACAAACAGAAAACAGAAAAAAAGAACTATGTAAAGGAATGCTTAATCATGCATGCATTTTTAAATAAAACAAAGTTGATGATACATGAAGTTGCACATATTCTTACGCAACTTGTAGCAATGGGGGCTATCCCAGAGCACAATACAACAGTCCCAAAGGAAAGAATCTGATTCCTTTGCTCATCTTGATTAAGACCTTAGTCCATACGTACCTCCATTAAAGTCAGAAGCACCATGCGTGAAGTCAAGTACTACTCACATGTGTCCGGACTTAACCAAATTCCTTAAAAATGATAGGTTGATCCACAGTTAAGCCCTTTTAAAAAGTACCTGCTAATGTAATTACTCTAAACAAATAAGTAACTACTCCGAGCTAGTCAAAATGTAAAATACGGCGTTGACTTGATCTGTAAAATGACTAGGATTTTTAAAACTGATTTACATTTTTGAACCACAGCAACCATTTTTGTGCCACTTTTCTCAATTATGATCTACAATTAATAGCAATTAGCAATTTTGGGGGGAGAAGAAAATAGCTAATTGTTAGGCTATTCAAGGTAAACACAACCACAAGGGATTTTTGAGGAGAGGAGGGGGAAGGAGGTGGCTGATAATAACCACAATCAAACAAGAGAACCCCTTTCATTGTTGGTATATTGATACATGACAATGTGTATATAACCACAACTTTTTTGATTTCAGATTCATTTGGATCAGGGAAACAAAAAGAGAACTGGGAAACCCAGCTGCCATGTGAATGAGGTAGCCAGGCAAAAGGAGTTATGGCCTGATCCTCTCACCCTGACTTACACAGAGCACAGCCTTGCTAAAGAGTAGCCCTTCAATCATGCTCACCATTTGTTGCAGACGGTGAAGAAAGATAATCTGGTGTAGATTCCTCTGATTTCTTGAGCCTAATTTAGTTTGACTGAGTCAAATATAGTTCCAGGTGTGGGTACTGAGACGGAATCGATATCCTTTTCGCACTAGACAAAGTCCTGGTTTCAGTAGTCATTGAGAGCATTGACAGGGAGGTGTTTTTGACTTGTTTCTGATAGGGCATGGCTGGACAGGGTTCTTTCACAACAACTTTATTTTCCTTTCAATGAGTGGTGTTGGGTAATTGGTCTTCTATCCCCAGGGCCCTTTCATGTAGAGCCCCATAGGACTTTCTTGGGCTCCTTTTTCTACTTGACTTGAAAGTGAGGCCAGCACAAGAGACATGGGAGACCGTATTTGTGTGCTATAGGTGCTTTATATTTCCTTTTCATTAGGGCCAGGTAAGGCAGTTTCCTTATCCTTCCTCTTAGACCTAGACTTGTGGAGAATAGGCCAACCGATATTGAGTCCAACTAAGCTAAAATGCTGCTGCTTCATATGGAAAGCAATTGGGGACAATATCTGAGTTTTGCCTATTTTACTTAAGTTTGTATACCCCTTGCCATATGAGAATAATCCTGGACTATTATTGAATTCCCATATAACACCAGTGGCTTATATAATATTGTTCTTTTGTGACCTGACTAAGACTTTACAAACTTTCCTTGCTGATAGAGGTTTCACCACTGTCTTCCTCATCTCTAACACTTCCCAGTTAGTCTACTGAAATGGGACTTGTTTTGAACAATGAACCTACCAGGAAATTTCAGCAGCTGGTCTTTGCACCTGCACCTACTGACCTGCTCAGTGGTGCAGGTTATGGTGAGCCTGTTCTACACACCCTCTCTGGGGTTTCCTTATGCCTCCAAGTAACATTCAAATTGTATTTATATATTTGTAACTATAAAGCCATGATATGTTTGCTGACAGCCACTACTTGGGCAACCTTAAGGATTGAAGGCATGCCCTTACTCCCTTAGCCACTTAATCAAAACTAGGAAACAGATAACAAAGCTGCATCCAAGTCCTTACCATAGAAGTAAAATTATATTTTGGGGTAAGGTGCTCCTCTGAGCAGGCTAGTGCCCAGTTTTAATAGAGCCACTGGGCTACTTTAGTTTCTGCTGGGCTGCAAAAGCTTCTATGACATCCAAGCACATCCAAGCCCCAAACACAATTAAATATCAGCCACTACAGGGTATAATTCCCTGACACCTGCCCCTTTTCCTCTGGTCATTCTCTGTTTCCAGTATTAGGTCAGCAGCAAGAAAGGCTATTGGTGTAAAAGTTCTTATGTCTGCTTTTTGTCTCCAAAGGTTACCATTATACTGGTTTGATCCTCTTAGGTCCAACTGAAACTAGGTACATTATTATTATGCAATACCAAACTGTTGGAAAACCACCTTTTGTCTTTCCTTTTTTACACTTATTTGTGAGCTTGAATAGTTTAATTCCCAGTGCACCTACATGTCATGAACTTTTTGGGATAAATAATTTGGCCTCTTGTAAGAGTGGCCAAGAGGCTTTTAGGTATTTCTTATGAAATGTGCTGAGAATCTCTGAACATCCCTGTGGCAAGATGGTTCATTTAGTAGTTGTCAGAGAGATGTCCATAAGTAACTATAGCCTTTCAGTGCATTTGCTGAGGTGTCCTTTCTTGTTGTGCATTTACTGTGATGTCCTTTCCTATTGTGTTAGTCATTACAGTTCTGCAGAAAGAAGGAAAGAAAGAAAGACTTCTGACTTTTTATAAATGTTTATTAAAGGATGGCCCACCCAGGGGCCAAGGTACAACAGACTGAACCCAGGACTACAGCCCACGAAGCCTGCCCTCACAGTCTGAACAACATCAACCCGCCAAGACCTCTGCTGGTACCTTGGGAGGGATGAGCAGTATCACAGTGTGAGGATCAAGCAGCCATCCTCAACACTGCAGAGCACCTTCTATATAGCCCAATGCACCTGGAAAACAGGTACTGTCTGCTGGAGAACCACATGCTCGAATTCCAGCAACAAGCATGCCTGGACCAAGAACTGAAAAAGCTGCAGGGCATCATCAGAGCTGGCCCCATCTCTTGAGGATGGCCATCTTGGCCTGGCCAAGCAGAAAGTTGGCCGAGCAAATGACACCCTTCTCAGGGTAAGGAAAGAAAGACAAAACCTCTGAGAGGTCCAAGTCCAGGGCCTTGAACAAAGTGCTGAGTGTAGTAAAGTGTGGTGATAGCCAGGGTCACCAAGGACGGTGTGGAACAGGTTCTCTTTGACCTCCCCAAGACAAAAGGGGCAGGCTGCTGATGCAGCCAGATCCATGTGGCAAATGAGAGTGCTGGTGGCCAGTATCCTATGCAGCAATCGCCACTGGAGGTTGCTGGTGCTTTTGGCAATGGGCAGCTTCTAAAGCATGCGCAACATGGGGCGGGTTGGAGTGAGTGCTGGTGCCACTAAGCACTTCTGCCACATCGTGTCAGGATGAGTGGCAAAAATGCAGTCATGGCAGACATGAACCTCCCACGTTTACAGCGCCTTCTGGGGGACCATGTTGAAGTGAACCCTGGCATCACTGTCAGGAGGCATGGGAAGAACCAGTAGAGTGCCAGACCCACCTCCCAGGTCAGTATCCATGGCTAGGACAATGGGCAGCAGTGGAAGTGGCTCACCTGAGACATGTTCAGGGAAATCAGCACGGGTTTGTTAAAGGAAGGTCCTGTCAGACCAACCTGGTCGCCTTCTATGACCAGGTGATCAAAGCCATGGATGCGGGGGTCCCTGTTGACGTAGTCTTTTTGGACTTCAGGAAG
>JAGPOW010003648.1:68100157-68133275 GCA_030014935.1 Caiman crocodilus
AGTTAGGGTGGCTAGGACGTGGAACCGGCTTCCTAGGGAAGTTGTTCTTGCTCCTACCTTGGGTGTCTTTAAGAGTCGATTAGATAGGTACTTGGCTGGAGTCCTGTGACCCTGGCACTCTTTTCCTGCCAATTGGCAGGGGGTCAGACTAGATGGCCTGCTCTAGGCCCCTTCTGACTCTAGGTACTATGATACTATGATCCCTGGCAGGGATGATCTGCTGTGCTCAGAGGTGGTTCTCTATGGCAGTCACTGCCTCCACTGGGAGGGTGGCTTGTACATCCTCCAGGAGGCGGGTGGCAAAGCAAACTGAGTGCATGCCCAAATGGGGAGCCAGAGACTCAGCCTACATCCAGTCTGACCAGACTGTATCAAGAAGGTGGCCCAGCCAGACAGTATGCGACCAGATGAGAGAGTCGACAAAGTTATCAGAAGCAAGGCTCAAGAACAAGACTGTTCTTCAGGGCTTGGGTGTAAACAGGGCATCCTGCAGCAACTGTGGAAACTGCAGATACCTAGCCCAGGTTTGGAGGTGGAAGGTGGCCCACCAGGCATTCCCTGCCAAGCTATGGTAGAAGGGCAGGTGGGCACCCCACTCCAAGACGGCAGAATCCAAGAGACAGAGCTCTTGCTTGAACGCAAGACCTCCCACCCATTGCAGCTGCTGCCAGGAGGGGGACACTTCACAGTAGAAGAATCTCTGGAGGGCCTGCAGGTGGAAAGCAGCTACCCTGCCCACCAAGTCAACCAAAGCCCTGGCCCTCCTCAGCTGTACGGAGGTAGAGAACAGTTTGGGGGAGCCAATGGTGCCTGTTTCAGAAAAAATCCACCAGAGTCTTAGGAGCTTCGCAAGTAAGTCCAGTGGGGAGTGCAACATGGCACAGTGGTGCCATAATGTTGCGGCCACCAAGTTGTTCACAATCAAGACCCACCTGCAGTAGGAGAGGCCAGGCAGATGCCAATGGCCATGGGTGACTGGTGCCTCCTGAGTCTGGGGGGGCACCACTGGGGCACTACCAAGGGGGGGGCTCTCAGAAGCTGATTGCACTGATGGGGGGTGGGATCCCCCAGCAGCCAGTTGCTGAGTGCACCACTGGGACAGCAGCAGCCAGCACTTCTGCCACCAATGTCCTGCCAGCAAAGCCAATTTCAGCAGGGGCATGAGCACTCTCCATGCTCCCCTACTGCCTGAGTACTTGCTCTCGATGGGGGGCACCAGCACTCTCAGGGGTGGCATGTTGCCCCCCCCATGCCCTCTCCAAGCATCACCTATTTCAGCACTATCACTGCAGACATGCCTCCACCTCATCGCTGAGGCCCTCCCAATTCTAGGCAGGGAAGACTGATGGCCCAAGGAACACCCTCAGGGCCTTAAGGGCCTCACAACACCAGGTGAGACCCCTGAACACATCCGGGAGTAGGGGGAGGGTTGGCCTAAGCAGTGAGAACCAGGATGTCACTCTTGGTCCAATTGATGCAAGCTGAAGAGGTGCACTCATCAGTTTACTGACAGTCAACCAATGATTGGACATCATCCTGGGTACTGAGAAGGATGGTCACATTATCTGTGTATTCCATCAGTCTGACCAGCAGGCCACTAACCATGCCAGAAGCCAACAGAAAAAAGAAGCTGGTCAGGCACCATCACACTGCATGGAGCAGGGCCTCAATGGCCAGGGTGTAGAGCATTCCTGAAAGGGGGTAGCCCTGGAAGATGCCCTTATGGGCCAGGAAAGGGGCACAGAATGCACTGTTCACTTTTAACAAGTTGGAAATATCTCAGTACAAGACCCAGAGGATGGAGGTGAAAACAGGCCTGAAGCCAAAGACTTCTAGGGTCTGAAAAAGATAGTCATGGCCAACCCTATCAAAGGCCTTCTCTTGGCCCAAGGAGAGGAGCCCAGTGTTCAGTCCAAAGAGGTCCGCGGCCATCAACAGATTGCAAAGCAGGAACAAGTTGTCCTGGATGGTCCTGCCCGACATGCAGTAGCTCTGTTCAGGGCCAGTCACCAAGGTCATTATGGTATGCAGCCAATTTGCTAAGGCTTTGGCCAGCATCTTATAGTCAGCACACAAAAGGGATACTGGCTGCCAATTCTAAATGCAGCTGAGGCCCCCTATCTTAAGTAACAGGGTGAGAAGCACTTGGTGACAGCTGACAGGCAGGATCTTATCAGCGAGGCTCTTGTGGAATACATACAAAAGGCTGGGGACAATAAGGGGCCATAAGGTCTTATAAAACTCGGCAGGAAACCAGTCAAGAGCTGGGGCTTTGCCCAAGGTGAGACCATCCACTGCAGTTGCAAGTTCCTCTATGGACAACTCTCAGTTGAGGTCATTGGCCACCAATGGGCAGAGCATGGGGAGGCCATCATGTAACCTCCTGGTGGCAAAGAGGTTCAGCCACAAACAGATCCTGATAGAAGGCAATAGTGTGATGTCGGATCTTGGCAGAATCTTTGAGTATTTGTTTGTCCTGGGCCTTGAGATGGTCAATAACTTTTTGTATGGCTCACCACTTTTCTAGATTGAAAAAGAAATGAGTCAGGGTGTCAGCCTCTGCTAGCTCTTGGCAGTGGGCATGAATCCTTGTGACCTGGGCTGCATCCTCTGCCAGCTCCTGCAGATGCTTCTTCCGGAGCTTAAGTATCTTGAATAGCCCCATGTTGCTGCCAGCATTATGCAGGGTCACCTTGAGCTCCCCCACATCCTTTTCCAACCCCTGGACATGGCAGTGGAGCTTGCTTGTTGACGACTGCATGTATTGCTGGCAGAAGGGTCTGGTTTGCGCCTTTCCCACATCCTGCCATTGCTTCCAGGAGGAAAAGGTGGCTCTGCAGTCTCTCATGTCCACCGAAAATAAGCAAAGCAGTCATGGAAGTGGGCATCCTGCAGCAAGCTGGTGTTAAAACACCAATACAGCTCCTGGGAACAAGCCCTGCCAAGGAAACTCAGTCACAAGAAATAACCCTATGATCTGAAAGTCCAAATGGAACAATATAGCTGCCATGCAAGAGTGGCAGATGATGCTTGGTGATGTACAGGCAATCAAAGCATGCCATGGCAAGCCTACTGGCAGTCACCTTCAGCCAAGTGCACTGCTTCGCATCAGTGTGAAAGTGGCGCCAGACATCAATGAGATCCACTGCCTCCAAAGGAGTCTGCAGCTGCTGGGCCAAGGACGGAAGGGGCTCTGGCCCATCTGGTTAAGCCACTTATTGACCATGTAATTAAAGTCTCTGCCCAGGAGAAGGTCATCACTGTCAGCTGTGTCCTGCAAAAGGTCAGCCAGGGTCTCAAAAAAGCGACCCATTCCGTTCAGGAGTGGGAGTGTAGACATTAATTAAGAAGAGATGATGTTATGCCAAAGAATAGTGAATAGCTGCAGCAATAAGAGGATTGCAACCTCTGCACTGAGGGAGGTGCTATAACTCAGGAACATATGGTCTCTCTAGGTGACGTGCCAAGTCAGCCTGATTGGCTACATCAGTATGCGTTTCCTGCAGGAAAGCGACATCCAGCTGTTTCTGATGCAAGAAATCAGAGAGAGCCATCCACTTCACAGGATCTCTGCAGCTGTTGACACTGAGACAACTAAAGGCTGTAGAAGCCATGCATAAAGGGTGTAGAAGGGGGACAGGCAAAGCCAAAAGAGCAGAGAGAAGCACCAGAGAGGAGCAAGCATGCAGGAGAGGAAAAAACTGGGCCTACAGCTCACCAGCCACAGCTTCCCACAATAGGCACCCAATATTGTCCGCAAGCTTACTTAGGCAAAAGCTACAGTATAATGATGCATGCCCGGGATGGAGTGCAGCATTGCTGCTGCAGCCTTAGCACAAAGCACACGTCTCAGGTTCTGGGACGTAGGTTTTAGCTGTGTTGGTCTAAGGACATAGGCAGACAAGGTTCCTTGGGTGAATTTGATATCTTTTATTAGACCAACCCAAATGGTTGGAGAAGCATTTATGAATACACTATGCAACTTTCCGGTGATGCTTGGTCAAGGACCTCAGTGAGGTGCTCAATGGAGTAACCTACACAGAGAGGTTCCTCAGAGGCTAGAGCAGGCTCCACCGGGGTGAAGACCCACTCCCCCAAGGCAGGGGTACCTTAGCTGAGCCATGGGATGCCGCCCGAGGCAGGACTTCCTTCAACTCATCCTCAGAGGCAGAATCAAAATCTGATCCTGAGGAGGAGGAGAGGTACATGCCATGCACAGAGAATTGTTGAGGCCTGGGGGCATATATGCCCCCTCACCAGGACTCCCAGCATCAGGCTCTATGGCAGTGGCATCCTCCAAAGGGCCTGGGGGGTGCAGGTTGCATCAGTCTCTGATCTCTTGGGATGGGCACAGTCCTGGGCTGAAATCTCCTTCTCTCTCGAAGCTGCCTGCAGCTCCCAAAGGGTCCAACTCCCATTTCAACATTGTCATGATGAGAGAGCTGATAGGTAAGGCAAGGATCATTGGAGCCCCCACTCCCAGGCCACCCCCAATCACTACAAGGTGATCCGGCCACTTGACACCCCCCGCCACTGCATCCAGCTGCTCACCACCCCTCCTCTGCCACCACCAGCTTCTTTGCGTCTTTGCTGCTACCACAACATCAGGCACCAAAGCAGGAGAGCTGAAGAAAATGATGGGGACTGAACTCATTCTGGCAACATAAAGGACATTTTTGCAGCCTACTAGTGCACTCAACCCTGATGGAGGAAGGGGCATAAAGCTGGAGACCAAAACTCTGGTTCAAAGGGGGAGAAACCACAGCAGTGGGCCTCTGGGAGATAATCCCAGCAGTCCCAGTGAAAAAACAGCTAACTATTCAAGGAACCAAAAGGGTGAAGATGTGTGGCCATCTTGCCAATAGGAAACAACAAACAACAGGGGAGAGGGTAAGGGTAAACAATATATCAGGGAAGAGAAGGGAAAAAAGAAAAGAACAGAGCAACCAGTGAGAGGAGAGAAGCACACAATACAACCAGAGAGAGGGAAAGGGGGAGGGGGATGGGAGGGAAGTAGAGGGGACAGTGAGGGGAGGTGGGGCAAGTTAGTGTAGGAGAAGAGGCTTTAAAAAAGTGAAAAAAAGTCAAGAAAAACTAATTAAAAGTGAGGGAGTATGGTGAGAAGGGGGTCAAACTGTCTGGGCAAGGAAAAACAAAGCAAGATGAGAATAAAGGCTGAAAGAACAGGCACAAGCTCCCAGAGCCCGGAGGGAACACAGCTGTCGGTGGCCATTTAGAAAGAACGAAAGAAAGAAAGAAAGAACAAATAAATGAACAAACAAGTGAATGGATAGACTTCAGAGGATCCACTGTTCTTAGTGGTGGCAGATGACAGAAAAGGAGCAATGGGCTCAAGTTGCAGCACGGGAAGTTCAGGTTAGATACTAGGAAGAGCTTTCTCACTAGGAGGGTAGTAAAACATTGGAACAGGTTACTCAAAGAGCTGGTAGAAGCTCCCTCCTTGGGGGGTGGGTTTAAGACCTGACTAGACAAAGTTTTGGCTGGGATAATCTAGATGGCCCTGCTTTAAGCCGGGTTGGGACTAGATGACCCCCTGAGGTCATCCAACCCTAATTTTCTATGATTTCTATGACAGCTACAGTACTTGCCACCTGCTTGAATTGCCCCTGACACTGGATTCATCCTATGCCTGCTTTTCCAGTGCAGTTACAACATGCAATTTGCAATTGCCTAAAAACTACAGTTCAGTACTTCTCTGCTGATGCCTTTCATCTTTTTTTGTTTTTGAGAATTAAATACTAGGTCTTATGCCAGTGGAAAAAATATCTGCTTGGTCTCAACACGGATGTGTCTCAAACTATGTATAACGTTGATAAGCACACGCGTCTGCTTTCTGACTGTGCTGTCTTTCCATTTTGATCTCAGGAGTGTCAGAAAATCAATATATCTTTTGCGATGTGCAGATGGAAATAATCTCTAGAAGGATGCATTGCTGAGCTCTGCCCAGTAAGTATTTATTTGAGAGGTGCAGATGGAATTATGAAAGACACAATACAGGAGTGTATGGGAACCTATTGCTGGCCCTGTTCAAGCTGCTTTCCAATGTTCTTTGGGCTTAAACCAGGATTTGTTTCATGTGAAAGGGAATCCCCTGATAGTGCTGAGTGGGAGCAACAGCTCTTTTTTACCTCACATTTGGATTCAAAAGGCCAGGAACTATGGTCAGAGCATTCCTTTGGCAAAGCAGTCTTTTTGTTGACATAGCTTCTTGGGGGCCAGTGGCAGACAGCACAACTTAACAGAAATCTTCAGATACACTTTGGACCTGACTCACAGCTCCAGAAGGAGGTTCTTATACAAGTAACTCTCCTCTTTGAAATAAGCTAAGCACAGACAGGTCAATTTCACCCTAAGACACACATGCTGGTTCACTTTTGCTCTGCAAACCTGCAGTTGCTGGTTTAAAAAGCTGTTCTTCTACTAATAATCTCTAAAACTACTGGCTAACAGAGCTGAATATTTCAGAGCTGTAATCAGATCCAAACTTCCCCTCACAACAGGATGGCTCAGATTGGAGCCCATTCTCAAGACAGAGCCAGCGTTCCAGATGGAGACGTAAACTTCCTCTCAGTATGGAAGAGTGTGGGGCTTCTGATTCATTGCCTCAACTCTGTAGGACACTGTCCCTTCCCTAAAGACTTGCGATCTAATATTAGAAATGGCATGAGGAATAGCATAAGGATGAGAAAGTTGTACCTATAAAGGACACAGTTTATATAACTGTGATGCCTGGGAAATTATAGCATTAAAAATATCTAATCCCGAGCTTCAAGACATTTGGGTTCTATTTCTAACTGCTCCACTAACTGTTCTGTTGCTCCCCAAACTTGCTCTGAAACCTTGGGCAATTGCTTAGCCCCTCTGTATGTCATAGTGTCATATCTGGTAGGGTCGGAAGGGACTTGAGCAGATCATCAAGTCTGACCCACTGCCATGGCAGGAAAGAGTACTGGGTCAAACGACGCCAGCTAGGTGTTCATCCAGCTTTCTCTTAACGACTCCCAGGGTAGGAGCCAGC
This sequence comes from Caiman crocodilus, assembly GCA_030014935.1. Classification (NCBI taxonomy): domain Eukaryota; kingdom Metazoa; phylum Chordata; order Crocodylia; family Alligatoridae; genus Caiman; species Caiman crocodilus. The sequence continues at coordinate 68,107,197 of JAGPOW010003648.1, forward strand.
ACCACTTCTCTAGAAAGTTGGTTCCAGATCCTAGCCACCCTGACAGTGAAGTAGTGCTTCCTGATGTCTAGCCTGAATATACCCTCTGCCAGCTTGTGACCGTTATTTCTTGTCACTCCTGGTAGCGCTCGGGGGAATGGGGACTCCCCCCATGTCAATTTTCCAATTTCTAAAATGAAGATATCATGACATGCTAGTAGTAGTAGTAAGACAGTTTATTTATTATTAAAATTTGTGATATTCTTTGAGATCCTTAGACTTAAGTAATTATACAGAAATGCAAAGCATTACATATTATTAATCATTGCTTCAGCATGGGTTGTGCTTGAGTACCAGAAGATACAATTAAGCTTCTAGTGAGTTAATTTTTTTCCTCCAGGTTTGGCTCACCCTGACACGAGCATAAATCAGGACTAATTCCATAGAACCCAGTGGAAACCTATCACAAGTGACTTCAGTGGAGCTATTTATAATTTACACAGGTGTAAATAACACAAGAATCTGTCCTGTGATGCTAGAGCCACGTGTACTGCAATTCACTGGGCATAAAGGACCTGTAAACCTGTTCAGTGTGACCTCACAAACAGTACTCATGCAGACTGAAATGTCATGGGCTCAGTACATCTAATTAAAAATATCTGCATATTATTACTGCTGTGTAGGACCTCTGGTTCACTCAGCAGATAAGTGCTTAATTACACTTACTGTTAGGTTTCGTATGTGGTCTGTAGGACAACTAGAGCTCAAAGAAAGATGCAAAACTGATAATGTGTTCTCTAAATGTGGGGGCTTTTTTGGTTGCTAACTGGGTTTAGATCTATTCATTATACTAAATTATTCTCAGATGTCTTTGAATGTATTTCCCCTATTTAAGCTGGGTTGTGAATATTCACCATTTCATTTTAGTCATTTATTGGATAGTTTCACAAGTCACATGTTACTATTTTTTTCACTGATTGACCTACAGGAACTGCTGACCATTCCAACTGAATTTATAAACCCAAATTCAATGTGAATGAACAGTTCATCATTCAAGCCTGATTTTTTCTGTGAATAAATATGCATGTGGAAAGCCACCCTAAAAGGTCAGTTCTGTCAGCTAGAGTCAAACAAATATTCTTGGAACAGTTTTTCCTTTATTTGTTCAGCTCTGATCACTGTCTTCGGGTTACTGGAATGCTAATTTTAAATACAGTCATATTTGCTTATGAGAAGGAAATATTTTTAAATTATGAGAGCCTGTTGCTGCATCAGAGTGAACAAATGTTGGCGGTAACTAATTAATCAAGTTTACTGAGAGTATCAGCAGGGGACTGGGAACTTGCAATGCAAGTCTACATTTTGTCTGTAAAAATGTTGCCCCACTGTAACAGGATCCAGGTTGTATAATTATATAGGGCCAGATTCTGGCTGGCCCTTATATACAGGCATGCTGTGTTAAGACGCAAGGAGCCTTCATTACTCTGTTTGTTTGGCCTATAAAAGGTTCAGGCAGAATCTCAGGCCATGCATACAAGGCAATGTAGAAGCTGATCCCTCTGTAGTTCTCTTAGATTATAGAGTCCCAAATACCCACCCCTTGTACATGCCATACAGTAAACTACATCTCACAAAGGGAGTATTGATAGGTGTGCAGTCTCTGCCTCTTATCCAGGAGGAACACCTCTTTTTTTGTTCCACACCACCCAATCACAGAGTTGTTGAGCTGCTGCTCTCCTCTTGAGCCTTCCTGAAAGCAGGGGACCCTGGACTAGGGGATGGGCAGGGAATATTGTTCCTCTGCTCGCTCCCCTCCCACAGACTAGGAGGGGTGGGGATGTACATCCCTCAGACCAGGAAACCTCAGGCTTGGGAAGGAGTAGGAGCATTTCATTGCCCTGAAACATACTTTTCCTTACTATGAGCTCTGCACTGAAATTATGATCTAGACCTGAGTTATACAAAATAATGTATTATTCGGCACTAAGACTATGTGAAGCACCTTCACCTCATACCAGCAAAATTGTATTTGCATAATGTCCTAAAGACTTGATTTAATTGATTGGCTTAACTATGTTGCTTTAGTTGGTCTAATAAAAGATATCAGATTTGCCCAAAAAACCTTGTCTGCCATTGTCTTCCTCTTCTTCTCTACATATGCTATACAAATATAAAGGACCAAACCTCTTGTACATAGACCCAGATCCACTGAAATAGCTTTCAGACAGAACTGTCCCCATTCTACATATGGGGAAAAACAGGATAAGTGAATTTTCTAACACAACAGCAAATTGATGGTAGGGTCCTAGCACCTTCCCTTGCTCTACTAACATCAATGTTTTTGCCTGTATTGCAATAACATTGCAACAGATGCAGTTCTTGCCCAAAGCTAATAAATCTACGAAGTGGAAAGAAATAGAGTGGAAACATGCAGGTGGAAGGCTGGGTTCTGCTACCCCTTGACTGACTTCAACCTTGTTCCTTGAATTGGACTTTATTACTCTTGATCATATTGAGTTGCCACTTACTCCAGAAGTAGTCCCCTTCATGGACAACAGTGACAAGATCTGACCACACAGGCAAAATTTTACCCACTGTGGGATTAGCCTTGGAGTGAGGTATTTGCAATATAAGCAATGGTAGCAAACCTGAGGTAACACTAGCTATGTATCTTGGGTATGAAAAGGCATTCATTTTTAGCAGTGCTAGAAATCTTTCTGGTAGAGGGAACATACAGGCATTCAAGCCTGTTACTGCCCCTCACATCTACTTTCCAGTCTCTGAACCTGGTCTGGGGAAGGCATGGGAAGGAAAGGCTGCTGCATTCCTCCTGGTCCCTGGGGAGGTAAAGTGGTGAGATAATGCTCCCTGCTCCCTCCCCAGACCTGGAAAATGCAGAGAGCAGCTGCTGCTCCTTCTCTCCCAGGCTCAGAGAGGAGAGATTGCAATGGGGTAAAGCTCCCTACTGATTCTCCAGACCAAGGTTTCTGGTCTAAGGGATGCATGGGCAGCAGCCAGTGGCCTCTCTCGCCACTTCCCTCCCAGTATCTAGGACAGGAGGAAGCAGCAGGACAGTGCTCCCTGCCCATTCTCCAAACTGGGATCTCCTGGTCTTGGAAAGGTTTGGGAGGGGAGCAAAGGCTTGGAGGAGAGCAGCAGCTCAACTCTGTGATCAGGAGTCAAGCTGTGGGGAAATGTGTGTCTACTCCCCCAGCCCTGACCTTCCCCAGGCCAGAGCCCCCCAGTCTGGATAAGACACAAGGGAAGCTGCTGCTTAATTCTTCCTTATCATGGAGGAATCAAGTGTACAGTCATTCGTGCTAGAGAGAGAAACTCTCTTGCAGGAGACACCTTTCAGGTGTCAACCTGGAAGATCCTGGGGCATGTTTCCTCTAGGAGAAACTGAGTGAATGCCTGTATACTCACAATTTCTACAAGGAGACCAGTGTTTTTCACAAGTAGAAATGTAAAGTCTTTAAATGGGGCTGGTTAGTTACACCTTGGTTAAAGTTTTGGCTCCTTCCTCTATTCCACTCTGAAAACAATTCCAAACTCCAAACCCACTATATTAATCTTTATTTATTTATTTATTAATAATCCTTATCAATATATGCTACTTACCCAAAAAGGCATCCCAGGACTGTAAAACTCTACCTCATCCCACTCACTTCTGTTTCCCTGGCTACCCACGCAACCTCTGGCCCCTTTTCTCAGCTTAGCAAAACCCAAAGAAAGCTATATTAAATCAATCAGTAGATGATTTAGAAAAGGTTGGTCTTCAAGAGTGTTTGGGATGTGGAGAAAGGGGAAGCTTTTGAGAGCAGCTCAGGAAGTTTGTTGCCTGTGTAGAGATGGGATAATCAGGGACAGCCCACAATTTTTTGGGCCCCCTGCAAGGTATAGTTTTGGGGCCCCCTGATGTGAAGAAGTGGGCAGTGGGGGCATGGGGGAAGAAGGGGGCAAGCGGCCAAAGAAGCTGGGGGGGGGCAAGCAGCCGAAGAAGTCAGGAGTGGCATTGGCAGCAGGCAGGGGAAATGGGGAGGGGTGAGCGGTTGGACGTGGAGGCAGTGGTGGTGGCAACGTGGACTGGTGGCAACTCCCTGCTCTCCCTTGCTATGGTACTGCAGGGGGCTCCTTGGCTGCAGCCGCAGGTTTTGCAGGATAGGGTGGCATAAAAGTTTGGAGACAGTAGTAGTAGAAGAAGTTGGAAAGTGTAGTGTCAGGTCTGGCATCACTGGCGAGGCAGAAGGCATGGGGGAATGTGAAAGAGACACAAGAATGGAGAAACCATATAAAGTGTCATGGTGCTATTTACAGTGAAATCACCTTATTTTTCACAAGAAAAATGACACCGTGAACTGGTAGTATGTTTGCCTTCATGTCATTGAAGTCCTGAAGTGCTGAGCATCCCTGAAAGGCACTCAGCATTTCCAAATCTCCATTACCATCTATTCAGATACCTTGCAGGGATAAGTCCATATGGGACTTTTTTCAAGTTGAGAGTATGCATGCATGCACCCACTGTGCAGTGAACAGCAAACGTGTCTTCCTTTTAACAAATCCACAAAACCTCACACAAAACCTGCGGGAATATCTGTTTTTTCATGCAAATATTTACCAAGTAAAAAAGGATACTTTTCCACAGCTCATAGGCTGGGGCCTCTCCTGAGGAGGAACTGCCAACTGCACGCACATGCTGGTTTGGCATCAGGACAGAACACTCCCTGGAGAATAATACGAAACCATCAAACCCATTTTCCTTGTGAACCCATTTCCACAGAGCAGGTGAAGGCATGCTGAATTGACGCCTCTACACTAGCTCTGTTGTCTTCTTAATGTAATTTAGGAAGTTTCCCCTCCCCCATTCCGTTTTATCCCTCCTGCATGAGGCAGCCATCAGCAACAAAACCACAATGCTGGGCTTGGCTGGCTGCGTGTATTCGGCAGCTGCTCTGTTCCAAGTTCTGGGCAAGCCACAGTTATTCAGATTCCCACTTGTCCTATGTCTTCTGCCTCAGTTGCAGTACAGCATCTTGAGCTAGAAGGACCGCTAATTGACCAGCTTGGACAGGTTGCCAGGACTTCAGTATAGTACAGTCCCCAATAGTCTGTGCCTTTCCCTTTCATAATATATATCACACTTACCAATACAAGGTTTAAAACAGTTTCCAAGACCTCCTTGCACTCAAGACTAATTCAGCATGTGGTATACTGTGCTTCTTTAGCAAGCTGCTTTTTTTATTATTTTTCAACCAAACTGGCTGCTCAGGGTGGGTTATATTCTTTCCTCAGTTACTGAAGATAACGAAAATGTAAGCAATAACAGTCACAGCCAGATTTTTTTACAACACAAAACATCAAACAAAATCCCTGTGTACTCAAATAATTGTTCTGAAAGAGTTACAAGCCAGGAAATAAATATACAATCCTGTGACTCCCCGTCTTAAAATATGAAGCAGTTCTTTCCTACAGGATAAGATAAGAATGTGATTTAAGTTTGCTTTAGCTCATTTCTTCACTGCGTTCTGCTGACATGATTGTTCAAAGAAATTGTGCTTTTGGAAGGAAAAGGTTAAAGTTTGCTACTGATATTCATCAGGAGATGGATATTTAATCTTTAATCTCTTGTTCTAGTCCTCTACTTCGGATCAACTCATTATCCCGAATAAACGATGTGTCATTCCCATTATTTATGTTTCACTGCAGCCAAAGTATCCGGACCTTGGTTTGGTAAGCCCTATTCATTTCGACCCATTCAGTATTAATCTCCCTGCTAACATCTTTCCTGTTCTATGTGCTGTCCCCTATTTGCTTTTATGTTTTGCGCAGAGTGTTTATAAAAGGATAATCTTTTACAAAGCAGACAGAATTTTTGTGTATAAACTGCTCTGTTTGAATGCCTCATTGATATACCATCTAAACTGAAGTGTTCAGCAAGATTAGTGTATCCACTGAGCCACTGAACTGGGTAAAAATATGGGAACTGTTCCTTTCTTTATAGTGAAAAAGGGTAGCTAATGATGCCATCTTCTTTTAAATAGGATACTTTTAGCAGATGGACTCTGAGAATATGAGTACATTCTACAGATGAAAAATAATCAGCAAAGGAGGCAGCTTATTAAGACAAATAAAAGGAAAAGGAGGGAAAAGATATAGATTATGTAAAGACCACAAGCCAGATTCCTTATCAGTGACACTGATGTAAATCTAGAATAGCTCAGCTGAAATCACTGGGGTTACTAATATTTTACATCAATGCAACTGAGATCCGAATCTGGCTCTTTGTATTCTAAACGCAGATGACTACAGCTAGGGCAGAGATATGTAATGCTCTGACATTCAAATGATACTTTCTCTTAGCTGACAACATTCTGACTAAAATGTTTTCAGCGTGATCCAAAAAAATATGCTGCATACACTTTACACATCTCCCTCTTTTGAAATGTGTGTCTGCTGACATCAGGTGGCACTGACATGCCCTCTCTGATGCAGGCACTTTATGTTTAAAGAACACAATATGGAAGTGAATTTTTGCCCATATTCCCACATTTAGTCAGGAAAAATCCAAAACAGACATGTGGTAGTATCATTTGAATGGCATAGATCCTTAAATACATTTGTCACTTTGTGTACTTGCCAGATATTTTCTGAAGATCTAAACCGTCAAAACACTCCAAATTTTATCCATCACAACTCCGTCAACATGTAGCTCTGTTTAGCATTTTATTTTTGTTAAATTGCACTATTGTTGTCCATCTATTATGACATAAACTAGGATGTGTGCCCTTGCATTAAAATGAAATGAATGCTGTAAGAAACAGTTGAAAAATGTTCAGAAAATGTTGCAGTTCATTTTTGCTGTTCAGCTATCTAGGAAATGCAGGAAAGAGAGGAAGAAATGCAAGAGCTGGTTTGCGCACGTGTGGGCTCTAGCTTTTAAAGAGAATCACTCGGAGGTAATATAGGACACTGGGCCTCATTCCATTTTTTATTTAACAACTGGGGTCAGTTTAGGAAAGAGTTACCTTTTGAGCATCATTTTAATATACATTCCAAATTATGTGTCTAATGAAGTTGCACGTCTTTTGAAGGAAGACTGGACACTGGTAACTTTGGAGTCTACACCAGTGTTATGTTAATCAGAATGGCCAGGAGAGGTACACCAAGCTTATTGAGCTGTCTTTGGCCTTTGGAGGTAATCCACAACACATGATGTATAAGTGATCTTTGCAACTGTATGGCAAAGGGATAAGGAATCTATCCCCCTTTAACTAATTGGCTTTGATTTGGCTTTGACTGATGGGGACCAAAAGCTGGGATACACTAGCTGCTGCCTAATTGTGTGTGTGCAATATCTTTGGTCTCAGTGTGGTGGATAAAAATCACCACTATATTTGGCATAAAACGACCTGCTCAGTAGGGAGACTCAGGATTTAAAATGATCTAGATAGAGGACTAGTCTTAGAGGTGATTCTCCCCAGAACTCTTGGGAGGTGGCAAGGCAGTTTGGAGAAATATGTTCTGCTTCTATCTGCCATATACATATAGTGTCAGCTGGCTTATGACAACTTATAATGAACCCACAGCAATTTATGTCAGTGGGAAATCTACCTTATATTGTGGAAAAATAAAACCTTACAAATTAAATTCAGGGATGAAATTTAAAATGAATCAATAAAAGATACCATAAACAACTTTAGGTACAAGCTGAATGGTAGATTTACTGGTATCTTATGGAACTTTTAGAAACAATTATAGGTGTGGAAGTGGGAGGATATCTTCCTTTGCTATTTATTTGTATAAAACTAGAATCTAATCTTCATTTTATTTATTGTTATTGTTTATCCTCCATGGAGCACATACTGTATGCAAATGCAGAGTTCCTATATGTAGTGGAAGTGGGTCGAATCTGAATCCAAATTGAATATGGCCCATTTTGCACACCCCTATAAAATACACACATATATAGTGTTATAGTGTTATAGCAGACACTAGAATCAATATCCTCAGCCACTTCCTTAGAAAACAGATACTTCTTGCAGGAAGGGTTTTTGCTGTAGAAAAGGACAAGTTCCCAAGGCATGGACACATTCCTGGATCTTACCAGCATCTCTCTCTTACTGAGATTTGAGCACATCTGTTGGCCTTAAATTGTGGGAGTATTGTACAAATTCGATTATGTCCTTCATGATTATGGATGCAGTGTGATTGAGACCATATACCCAGAAAGAGGATCAAATCATATCCTGACCTATCTGTAAAAGTTATTCAGACCTGGGTGAAGTGCTGGTAAGTAAGAATATGTAGAGAAAGAACTGAGCCAGGTCTCCATTCTTTGCTACTCACAGTGCAACCATATGGAGTACCAGAAATGTGTGGAGTAGCTGTTAGTGTTGTGAAAATAAGTGGGTTGTGTCTGTAGAGATTAAGGATCACCTTTTATTTTGGAAGGCGGACTTGGATGACAAGAGTAGAGCAGGCTATGACTGGCAGTAGCTTATAGCACTATCTAATTATTGTATTATGTAATCTTTACTTAAAATCAATAGAAGGGTTAACTACAACCTCTTCATGCTTTAAGAGTAGAAAAACTGACCTTCCATTAACCATTAGTGAAAGCTGTTGGAGGACATTATATTTTAACAACCTGCTATAGATACATTAGCAATATATCTGTGATGTGAAGCTATTGAGGACCTAGGTCCTGAAGTGATTAATATCACTACCCAACATTAGGATTTCCCACATTTATATTGTTCAGAAATAGCCCTCCATGAAATGTATATAAATTCTTGGCAATTTAAGCAGCTGTCTATTATTAATCAAAATTATGTATGTGATAACTTGAATATATACTTGAAGAAATCAGCAAACACTGATATTCTAGGAAGGCATCCAGAGACCCTTATAAAAAAAACAAACCCCCAAACATTAAAAAGATTCTATCAAGGCTGACAAGTTCAAAACTTAACTTATCTTAAAACTGATATTTTACTCTTAAATTACTTCCAGGAAAAAAAAAAAAAAGGATCAAAGTCCCATTGTCAGATCTGGGAAAAGTGTAAATGCTACAAGATGGAAAATATCCCCATAGGTAGGAAATAAACTAAGTATACCCTTAATATGGCTGAGCTCCTCAGCTGCTTGGCTTGGAGGCTCCAAAATAGCTGCAGGCCTGTCACTCAGAATCATAAGGTGGTGTCACACATTCAACTTAACACTTACTAAGTGTGGTTAAAATGCAAACAGACACATGTTCAAGCAGTTTAAGTGTCCTCCTGGTGCTGCAAAGCTGGTTCCTTTCAGGTGAGGGTTATCTCCTAGCAGGTGCTAACTTTAATAGATACACCATTTCAATGATTTGCAGTGGTTACAAGTGAACAGGTGACAAGGCCCCTATGTTTTGGAGGTCACTTGCTAATAGGTACGTCCAATCTCAGCCAGTTAGGAGCCAGTCACTTTCTTTTTATAGACTCCATTGACCACCTGGCTCTCATGAAACTCTTTTTACGAGGTCTGTGCCTGGAGAGGGGATGGGCAAGTCTTGGAGAGACTTGAGATGAGGAGGTTGCACATCACGTTTTCCACTCCTAAAGCTTGAAAGAAATCAATACAAGCAATATAAGAGAGTGGGTCAGAACCTGGCCTGAAATAGAACTCTTTGCATTCAATTAAATTGTATAAAATAACTTTGCCATGCAACTATATTTGATACCACAATATTTTTATGCATTCCAGGAGTAAAAGTTAATTATAAGAGGGCTATACTTATATATAGAAATGTTTAAGGACACACATTTCTTGGGTACATATAAATATTATTGTATAATTAGCTTCTTGTATTGCACTTGGCAAAGACATCCTCCTAGTTTAGATATAGTATTCTTCTTATTTTCATAAATTAATAGGCTTTAAGCCCAGAATGGATTATTGTTATCCTGCAGTCTAACATGAGCCATAGATATTCATCCAGAAATGCTTGGTCCAAGGACTTGTGGTTGAGAAACTTCATTTCAAAGAGACTTCTTTCCATAATATTAAACCATCATTTCCTTCTGCTTAATGTAAATAATGTAGTTGTGAATCTATCACGTATGTACAGTGTTCTGTGGTGTGAGACTTTGTGGCTCTTTTCAGATAACCCAGAAAGATCTCGCTTTCAGAGTTCAAACCTATTTTTTGATGAAAGCTAAATCAGTTAGCACCAAAAAAGGTTGATAGTGGGATTCTTGTCTTCTCAACTAACAGTTTGAAACCAGATAAAAGGGCTGATTTGACAGCAGAATAGATTTGTAAAGAGGGGTTATTTTCTCTCATGACCAAATAATATGAGAGATATGCAAGGGTATGTGTGTGCCTTTCAACAGCCAGCAGAGTCCAAGAGCTTATCTCTAAACAGCTTCTCTTGTGTCTAATAATAAAGAATGCAAACTTTCTCCTAAATAAAATAGGGTCATTAGTAAGCAGTTACCTTCTTTATTTTGCTCTACATGCTCCACCTCATCCAGAGCATTTGAGCCTGACACTACACGATGCTGAATACATCCATTGGAGAGTGAGGATAATCAGTAGTTTTCAGGCAGCACTCAGCACCTTGTACAATTGGGCCCTCACAGTGTAACAGTACAGTCTTCTTAGGGCATGTGTATAACATATTCCTGGATAACTGAAGGTTTTGATGTATTCCATCCTTGCTCAGGCAGTGAGATGCCCTGATGTTTGAGTGTTTGTTTAGAACCAATGCAATCTTAAGGTAAGTTCACAGGGGGAAATGCTAAGGCAGCAAATCTTTTTGACAGATCTGAACTCTTTTACTTCAGCAGATCTAGAGAACCAGAACTGCTCCTCTGACTTTGTCATACGCCATTCAAATTTAGCTGAGTGTAGGTAAACCACAGTCCTAACACAGGTGAGAAACTGAATAAAACTGTAATTACAGTCCCTTTGGTAAAACATTTTGACATAGTAGCAGGTATATAGGGGTTGGTGGTAGTGGCAGCAAGCTGCTGAAAGCAACAGCCATCTCATTCCCTAGGTAGGTCCTTCATATGGTAGACAGACATTTTAAGTGAAGGCAGGGGTAAGTCTGTTGCAGCATTAGACAGCACTGTGCACTCACACTGTGGTCTGTATGTACTGGGTCCTGCACAAGTGGTGGTGGAATTACTTTGGCACAGTGTTGTGTGCTTGTCATTAAACTCTACAGACAGGAGAGGATGGGAGTCTTGAGGACTGAAAAATGGCTCGAGGAAGGTGTTAGCAAGTATAAACTTCAGATACAGATTCCACTGCTCCCCCATTCCCTTTTAGCATTATAGACCTTGATCCTGCAAAATGCCGAGCGCTGTGATCCCAGGCAGTAAACACCACCCACGTGCTTAATGTCCCACTTGTTTCAGTGCAGTTCCTCAATGTCTCTAAAAATTAGGCTCAGGCTAGTGACCACTTCAGCAATGTTTTGGTTCTAGCATTCAGTTACCAGAATGACATCCAAATGACTGTAGCAGCAAGAAGACTGTTTAACATTTTAATTAGAATACAAAATGTCATCATATATATGCACAATCATTCATTTTGACAAACAGAGGCCCTGATCCTTCAATGACATGCTTAATTTTACAGACTGATAGGCTCCATTGATTTCCTGAGCTGAAACTGTGCAGATTTACTTTATCTTGGACACATTATTTTTTATCAATTCTCTATGGAGTTATGGAGAAAACTCTTGCTGGCCTGATTTGATTTAGCCAACATATATTTGATTGAGTCCTTAGTTATATTTGCACTAACCTTGTATATTATTAGACACTAATCCTGTAAAAGACTGCACATACACTTATCTTTAAGCACGTGAACAGTCTCAATGAATTCAGTGGGAATAGTCACATTAGACATATGTGGAGTCTGAAGGATTATAGCCTTAAACTCATACTTAAAAAACTGACTCTCAAACAAGAAGTTGTGAATTCAATTTAAAACATGGATACAAAATGTGTTACGAGCACTTAGATTAGGGGGCTTAAATCTAATTGAATGTTACACTTCATAAGCATTTTGTGACTTTATTCTTGCAGATTTTACAGTGAAAAGCACTTGACATTTAGTTACAATCCAAAGGGCTGGACTCTAGCCCTGACATAGAGAAGCACCCTCCTCCAGAGAGAAGCGCTGGGACTCAGTTTGCTTCAGAGATATTCTTCTCTTACAGAAGATGGAATGATTTTCAGCATTCATCCTCAACACAGACACATCCAACCAGCTCTCCTGGTCAATAAATAGAGGGTTGTAAAGCCATGGCCTTAGGGGTGGGTGACATGGGCGACCTCCCAGGGCACTGTGGTCAGAGGGGGTGCCACAAACACAGACACATGCAAGAAGCCTACACTCACAGCAGTGCTCTCCCCCTGCTTCAGCCCGCCCTGGCTCATCTCCACCGTATGCAGGAGGAGCAGTACCCAGCCCACCCCTGCCTTGAGCTGCTGTTCAGGAGGAACTGGGCTGGGTATGCACAGATGACAGCAGTAGTACCGGTCTGCCTGCCTGCCTGGCTTACCATGTCACTCTGCCTCCCTGCCAGACTGTGTCCTGCATCCCTGCCTGTCTGCCTCTGCCTGCAGCAGCACCACTGACTCGGGGGAGCACTAAAATACAAGCTCACCCAGGGTGCTATTTTTTCCCTAGGTGGGTTCTGGAGTCATGGTTCGTCCTATAAGAGGGCATCTGCAACATGTGCTATTCCAGGAAGCTGGAGATAGTGAAGGTATCCCTAACAGTGATGCAAAATAGGTAAATCTAATGACTGTATAGTAGAGTAAGGAGAATATAAAGAGCCACAGTGGGTCTAGCTTTCCAGATACATCTTCACCCTCAGGTACCTAAATGGTCTTCATGACCATGGTACATCACACTCTTAAATATAACAAATAACCCTTAGAGGCATGCATGTTTCATAGCAAGCATTTTATGGAAGATGAACAAAGAGAATCAGGGCAGAATCGCATTTCACTTTGCCAGCCTGGATGGCAGCTCCCTGGTTACATGCCTGCAGGTACAAATGCCAGAAGCAGGATGGAGGAGGAGGACTGACCCATGTTTATCCCCACAGCCCAAAGGTTAAGCTAATCATCCAGGAAGTAGGAGTACCAGGCTCAAGGCCCTCCTCACTTATACAGGAGTTGAACCTACACCTCTTCCTTCCGAGCAAAGTATTCTAAACACCAGGGAACAGGTTAGGAATTATTCAGAGCCCTCTCTACCCTTGAAGCTTGCCAATCAGGCAGCCAAGAGAGGAAGATATGTGGACCAGGTGACCAAGCCAGAGCATTTGCAGCTCAGTGAAATGGATGCTTCTTGGATGGGAGGGGACACTAAGTTCTAGCCTGGGCTGCTGCTTCTCAGTGGAGGCAAAACTTTCATATTTCTCTTTCTCCATGTTATCCAATAACTATTAAATGCAAGGTGCAGTGGCTTGGCATCATTGGGAGGACTGTAGAGGAGTTTGGATAATAACTAACCTGTCATCTGGTGATTAGAGCACTGGACTGAAATGCAGGTTTAACTCTCTCTGGGTGAAAGGGACCTAGGACCTAAACCTGGGCTAAAATACAGGAAGGACATTTAAGCATGTAAAATACAAATTAATCCTTCCCAAAGCGCTATACAAGAAGACTTTGTGGAGTAGGAGATTAATACGATACTCTTAAGTCCAAAACTTCTGGAGCAGGCTCTCTCTGTCTATAGTGCTATGTTTACTCTTGTTGCTGGCAAACTTTCCATCATTTACCTTAATAGGACTTAGAAAATAGCTTCAGTGTCCAAGTTTGAAAACTGGACTTCATATACCTAAAATTTTAATACAACTCTTACTCTCCTTCCAATGGTTTTATTTGTTTTCCCTAGATTTACACTGATATGATGCCTGCAGTGCTTGCTAAGAATGCTAATTTCCATGTCAATATTGGGGGTTCTTTAAAAAAAAAAAAAAAAAAAAGGTGACAATTAGAGAGGAGTTGCTTGCATTGGGCAGCTATTCTTTTTCTCTTACATTTCTAATTTTTCCTTTTTCTTTGTCAGCCAGTCATTTTTATACATTACACATCACTTCATTAACACCTCTGGCTTGCTGTCTGCATTTGGAGGCTGTGCCCCAACAAGGTTGAACTTCTTGGATATCATAACTTTTATAGAGTACAAGATAGCTGACATTTTGGGTGGTTGAGATCAAGATTGATGATGTGACATGAACTCTTTTGGCCCTAAATTATAAGCTTGGTGGGAACAAAGGCAATCACGATTGACAGCAATTAACAGATGAAGGCTGTTGGTGGCCTGCGTGAAATGTCCAGTTCTTGGTGACTAGCAATTGCAGCACAAATACTACCACAATATTTATCCTTGTAAGGCAGTTTCAGCATAGAGGCAGAAAAAAGCCTTGTGAAACTAGGGGGAGTCTTTCCATAAAAATCCATTGAGCTCTGTATCAGATCCTGAACGAGTACCAAGATGGAACTACCTTCTCACTCCAGACCAGTTCTTTATGGATCAAGGCTAAGCCTATTACAAAGCATTACCATCCCCTTTCTCCCCTGCAGGCAAAGAGAAGGTACTAACCTCAAATGGTTGCTACTTTGGTACTGAAGGTTACTTGCTAAAAGCAAGTAAGAAAAAAAAAATAAAGAAAAAGGGAATCATGGATATTTACAGTGTGTAAGTCAAAGTCACTCTGTATGGATGAAGATTAGAACCTTAGGGTAACAAGAAGGGTTTCTACAACCGTGTTGGTAGCAAGAGGAGGATCAGGGAAGGTGTGGGCAGTGGCATAGCAATGTGGGGGGGGCACTTCTGGTTTCACCACTGGCACTTCTGGGTTTGACGATTGGCTACTGGGGGACCCCCATGAGCCCCCTGCTCAGTGATTGACTGTGGATGTGGCGGGGTACAAATGTAAGCGTTGGCCTCTGGGTGTTTGCACTCATGCCATGCCACTGCGTGTGGGTCCCTTACTGAATGGGGGAGGCATCCTTGTGACAGAGGATGCAGAAAATGTGAAGTGCTCAAAGTTTTCACAGGCAAGATCAGCTCCCAGACTACTGCTCTAGGGAGTAGAGTTTGGGGAGGAGGTGAGGTGCCAACAGTTGTGAAAAAACAGATTAGGGACTATTTAGAAAAGCTGGACAAGTATACAAGTTGATGGGGCTGTATGGGCTGCACCCAAAGGTGCCAAAGGAGGAGTTGGCTGATGAGATTGCAGAGCCATTGGCCATCATCTTTGAAAACTCATGGCAACCAGGAGAGGTCCCAGAAGATTGGAAAAAGGCAAACGGTGTCTATATTTAAGAAGGGAAAAAAGGAGGATCCAGGGAACTACAGACTGGTCAGCCTCACCTCAGTCCTTGGAAAAAACAAAAACAAAAAAAAAAAAACCCCATGGAGCATTTATCCCCATTTCTAATATTAGGAATCCATTTCTAAGCACTTGCAAAGCATATTTCTAAGAAGGTGACTAGGAACAGTCAGCATGGATTCACCAAGGGTAAGTCATGCCTGACCAACCTGACTGTTTTCTGTGATGAAATGACTGGCTCTGTGGATGTGGGGAAAGCAGTGGGTGTGATATACCTTGATTTTAGCAAGAGGTATAGGTTGTAGCCATGTTGATCTAAGGACATAGGCAGACAAGGTTATTTGGGTAAAAATCTTGGTCTAGTAAATTATATCAGATTTACCTAAAGAACCTTGTCTGCCTTGATCTTAGCAAGGCTTTTGATACAGACTCCCACACATTTTCGCAGGCAAGGTAAGGCTGGGTGAATGAATTGTAAGGTGGATAGAAAACTGGTTGGAGCATCAGGGTCAAAGAGGAGTAATCAATGGCTCAATGTCTTATTGAGTGGAGTGCCCGAGGGGTCAGTCCTGGAGATGGTTTTGTTCAATGTCTTCATCAATGACCTGGACAATGACATAGGGTGCACCCTCAGCAAGTTTGTAGATGACACCAAGTAGTGGGGAATAGTAGATCTGCTGGAGGGTAGGGTTAGGATTCAGAGAGACCTAGACAAATTGGAGGATTGGGCCAAAAATCTCATGAAGTTCAGCAAGGACAAGTGCAAAGTCCTGCCCTTCAGACGGAAGAGTCCCATGCACCAGTACAGGCTGGGGGCTGACTGGTTGGACAGCAGCTGTGCAGAAAAGGACCTGGGGGTTACAGTAGGCAATAACCTGAATATGACCCAGCAATGGGCATAGGCTATAATGGGGAATCATGAAAATGCCTAAAACATTGTCATTTGTTGCCTGATTCAGATGCAAATTTCCGGAATGGTAGCCCTCTGAGAGCATGAAGCCTGCCAAGTTTTAAGGATGTAAATGCCGAAGTTTCTCCAAAACTGCACCTCAAAGTTTTGAAAGCAAAAATTTGCCGGCAGCAATAGCCTCTTGCCATCCAGCACACAGATCTGGGAGCCCACATCTCAGGAGGACTTCATGGCTGTGCCAGACTCCTCCCAGGGGTGCGGGCCTCTGGATCTGCACCCCAGATGAGAGGAGGCTGCTCAGTCACCTGGGACCAGTGCTGGGTGCGGGCTATGCCCAGCACCAGAGAAAATTGCTGCTGCTCTGTCCCAGGCAGCAGTGGCAGCCTCCCCTTATCTGGCACACAGATCCATAGGCTCATGCCCCCAGGTGGAGTTTGGCACAGCCCTGCAGCCCTCCTGGGGGTGCAGACTCCCGGATCTGTGTGCCGGATGACAGGAGGCTGCGGCTGCCACCTGGGACCAGTGCTGGAAACAGGCTCCATGGAGCTCAGCCTGGTGGCGGGAGGTGGAGTGCAGTGCTGGCTCTGTCCACCTCCCGCCACCAAGCTGACCTCCATGGGTCTGGCAGAGCCAATTGGAGCTCAGCCCAACAGCAGGAGGCGGGCAGAGCCAGCCCCACAGAGTACAGCTCAGTGGCAGGAGATGGGGAGAGTCCGGGCTGCACTCCATGCCAGGCTGAGCTACATGGGGCTGCAGAGCTGCTCAGAGCACAGCCCTGGCTCTCCCCACTAGGGTGCTTCAAAACTCAAAAAACATTTTGAGTGCCCTCATTTGGTTTCAAAGCGGTTTTGATTTGATTTTGCTCTTTTGAGCTCAAAACAGCTTTGAAATGAAACACTTGGTGAAATTTTGCACAGCCCTACTGTTCAGTACTGGTGAGGCCACATCTGGAGTACTAATGTTCAGTTTTGGGCCACCACTACAGAAAGTACGTGGACAAATTGTAAAGGGTTCAGCAGAGGGCAACAAAAATGGTGAGGGGGCCGGGGGACATGACTTATGAGGAAAGACTGAGGGAACTGATTTTATTTAAATCTAGAGAAGAAGAGACTGAGAGGGGATTTAATAGTAGCCTTCAATTACCTGAAGGGAGTTGCAAAGAGGATGAAACTTGATTGTTCTCAGTAGTGAGAGATGACAGAACAAGGAGCAATGGGACTCAAGTTGCAGCAAGGGACATTTACTTTGTAAGTTTAGGCTAGATATTAGGAAGAACTTTGTCTCATGATTAAAAATCCTTTGTCTCATGGTTAGAAATGTTCTTCATTCATAGATTGGGGGAGGGGGTGTCTTATTGTTTTCCATTATTTACTCAACTATCAGCATAGGGGGAAAAAGCTCCTCATCTTACATTCACATACAAGGAAACCTCATTAAATACATTGTCTATCATTAAACTGCTTCCAAAAGCAGCATGTGCTCAGTAATGGAAACCAACTATGAAGCAGATAAAATACAGCCAACATTGAGCAGGACTATAAAAAAAGTGGACCATGCATGTTAAAGAATCAAAGATTCTTATTAGCACATTTACCCAAAAAACTTAAAAACCTTGCTTCCATTCATTACAAAAAGAAGAAAAACTACAATTACAGGTCAACAAAACAAAGTATCATAATTTAAAACATGCTTTCAACAGCTTACATTACTTTACAAGACTACATCAACTAAGGAGACAAGAAAACAATAAAAGATGTCAAAACTTAAAACATGCTTCCATCAGCTTCCAACATTTCAACAAATAAGGCCAACAAAAACCACAGAATATTTATACATTATCCAATTTTTCCCTTCTTCCTCAAATGCCAATGGGTGGAATGAAATAGGATGCAATTTAACAAAGATAAATGTAAGGTACTTCACCCAGGAAGGAGGAACCCCCAGCACACCTATAGGTTGGGGGATGACCTCCTCAGCAGCTGAGAGGGATCTTAGAGTCATAGGTGACTCCAAAATGAACATGAGCCAGCAGTATAACAAGGCCATCAACAAGGCCAATTGCACCTTTGCGTGTATTAGCAGATGCATGACCAACGGATCAGGGGAGGCGATGCTTCCTCTCTATGCAGCATTAGTCAGGCTGTAGTTGGAGTACTGCATCCAGTTTTGGGTGCCACACTTCAAGAGGGACATGAAGAGTCTGGAGAGGGTTCAGAGGAGGGCCACTTGCATGATTAGTGGCCTCCGTGAAAGACCTTACAAGGAGAGGTTGAGAGATCTGGATCTCTTCAGCTTTCACAAGTGATGGCTGAAGGGAGACCTTGTAGCTGCCTATAAGTTTATCAAGGGAGGACAACAGGGAATTGATGATGCGCTATTTACCAGAGCACCCCAGGGAGTAACTAGGAATACTGGGTGCAAACTAGCTGGGATTAGATTTAGGTTAGACATTAGGAAGAAATTTTTTACAGTAAGGGTGGCCAGAATCTGGAATGGGCTTCCAAGAGAAGTAGTGCTGTCACCTAACTTGGAGTTCTTCAAGAGGAGGCTTGACAGTCTCCAGGCTGGGGTCACCTGACCTTAGTCCTCTTTCCTGTCAGGAGCAGGGGGTTGGACACAATGATCCTTTGTGGTCCCTTCTGACGCTACAATTTATGAAACCAGGGGCCTGGACACTTTTGTTTCTTAATATCATATTATCCCCTGTTACCTACTAACGCCTATCCCCTCTTAACACTATCACCCCATATATGTCTTGACTTAGCCCCTATCATGACTTTTCCTAGCTAACCTCTGGGCTGCAGCTATATCTCTGCCACCTCTCAGGCCCCATCACTTTTTTCATCCTAGATCTATTAGGTATCTCCAGTCTTCTTTCCCATTAATCCACTGTCTGTTCCTTACCCAGCTCTCTTGTGTCTCACCAGCAATACCACCCCAGTTCACTCAAGCCCAAAGGCAAGATACCTTCTGCAGAGAGTTCCAGTTACTGCAAGACTAAGTGTCTTGCCTTCTATAATGCTGCATGAAAGCCCACTACAGCTTTCCATACTCTTCTTCCATTCTTCCACTGGCCCCTTACTCCTGACCTGCAGCCCCCTGCTCTTCCCAACCCTGCAGCATTTCCTGGCTGCCCTGCTCCTGTAAGCACAGGCACCAGCCCCAGTACTGCCAGCCCAGCCACACAACTCCACTGCCCCTGGAGGACTCCCCACCCCCTTCCCCTGCTGGAGGGACAGGTGCCTCCCTCAGCCTGCTGCAACCCCAGTGCCCCAATAGCTTTCCCCAGCATCAGCAGGCACCCTCTCTCCCCCAACACACTCATCTCCTCCACATGCCCTGCTACATGTGCCACAGTCCCCAAATCCTAGCCCTCCAACTCCCCCACCCCACATTGCTGCTTCCACCACCCTGCATATACACACAGACACAGATGCAGGTGATGTCCCTGCCTCCAATGGCCTTCCCCCTACTGCCTCACCCCAGCCCAAAGCATCTCCTTGCTAGGGCAAGTCAGGAAGTGTCAGGAAAAAACTTTGATGCTCAGCATACCAAAACCCTGGACATTTGCTGATATTTTAAAAGACTACCCAGATGGAAATGGGAGAAGACAAAAAGAGAATGTAATGTCCAAGAAAATCCAAACCCATGGTAAACCTACTTGAACCCACTATGTAGTGGGGTACTGACTAGCCTGGCTCTACCCAGCTCAAATCAGTCCTTGAATCCTTCACCTTCAATTTGATCTCAGCAATGCAGTCTCTCTCTGGGCTCAGTAACACAGGCTGTAATGCCCTGGGGTCTTCTACTTTCCAGGGCTCAGCTAAAAGTATAAACAATCTAAATGAACATGACTTTAACCTGGTCCCAGCAACACATTCTTTGTCTAGGCCCAGCAACACAAACTTCAAAGCCCTGGTTAATCTGTGCTACAGGGCTCAGCTGCAAATATAAAACAATCCAAAATGAACACTCACAGACATAGGCTAGTTATTACCTTGTAGCCTTCCTTTAAAAAGCCCTTCCACTCCATGCAAACATTTCCCTTTCTAGGTCCTCTCTTCTCACTTCCTTTTCCTGTCCTTTTATTTCTGGTCATCCAGTCCACTTCTCCTCATTACTGCTAATTGCTGGAGCCATCTGAGGCCCCTCAAGCAGCCGGCTGTTACTGGCTGGCTAATTGATCCAGGATGCAGGCTTGTAGCCTGTTACAACCAGACAAACCCAGCCCATTTGGTGCTCCTTTTAGCAATTCTGTGCAGCCTAGTTTGACATACTTTGTACAGGCAAACAGAAACACATCTAAAAAGCCCCATCCTCCATTGAATTTCTCTTTGTATAGTGTTGTTCTCTTTGTTCCCTTTTGACTTTCCAAGGAAACACTATTAGTTCCCACTGAATCCTACACTTGGTAGTCCACAATGGAAGGAACACCCCACCTACATACAGCATGATTAGGAATGCCACCACCTTAATTACATTCACCTTTCCCGGCATCAGTAGCTTCTGGTCATACCAGCTCCCCAGTTTTTGTTTTACCTGCCATTTTACCTTCTCCCAGGCCATATTGCCTGTCAGTCACGTGTCCACCTCCACTCCCGATATTTTGATTTGGTCTGTTGTGACTTGTCACCCTACTTTTCCCATTCCTCCTATCTTACTCACCACCATGCCTTTTTATATTCATTTTTGTGTTTTATTGCCTGGTCCAGGGACACACTGTCTCTTCCTAAGATATTAACATTGTCCATATACAACATGAATTTTGCTTGCATGCCCTTTCCTCTGGGGATTGGCATGCTGTCAATCATTCAATCTGTCCTGATCCTCTGTGCCAATAGCTTGATGGCACAGATGACTAGGAGTGGTGACAGGGTACATCCCTGTCTCATGCCTGATCTGACCTTCACTTCTTCCATGAGATGGCTATTCCCTCTTACCCTATACTGTGCTCCTTTGTATAAGTCTTGATCCAACTTAGAAACTTTGGTGGGACACCTCCCCCTCTTCCTTTTCAGCACTGTAAGGAACTCATGCTTCACCCAGTCATATTTTTTCCATTTCGAGATTCAGGAGTGCCACATTCAATCCTCATTCTTAACAGTACCAAATTGTATCTTAGCTGTGTCATAATTGCTACTTTGCTGGGGACTGCCCAAGCCTGGTCATTGCAGACCACCTTTCTTATGCCTTTTTCAATCTATTCCCTAACATCTTGGCCATTATCTTATAATCAATGTTCAATAAGGTGAGAGGCCTCCAGTTTTTCCTGTTTTTGTACAATAGCATTATTATTCCTGTGTCCATATCCGCCCCCAGCTTCTCCCTCTCCAGACACTCCCAGAACACTGCTAACAGGCCTGGGCTTAGTATGGCCCAAAAAATCTTTTAAAGTTCTGCCAAGAGCTCATCATTCCCTGGAGCATTTTCTGTCTCGAAGGCTTGGGCTGCCTCCCTCCTCTTGTATTTAACTTCCACTGCCACCTACCTGGTATACCTTGCTCTACCACTTCCAATGCCATCCTCAGTAGCAAGCGGTTTGAGAAGACCAGTATTCTCTCTGTCTCTCAAGCATTCCAGTCTACAGACCCAAAAATAGAGTCTGTTCAGGTCCATGAGTGGCCTGCTTCACCCACTCTAGTAAACTTACTTTCAATTCTAGGCACTGCCTTTATGCTCTCTTACCATCCTTTCCAGTATCTGTGAGAGCCTATCTAATCTTATGGCATTGCTCCCCATCCTACCCCCTTCCTCCAGTATACAATTACAATCTCCATCCAGTATTGGGGCAGTGGTCTCAGTAGAAAGGATGTGCAGCAGCACAGGATGGTGCGTGGCAGTGCTCCATCTCTGCCCGCCCACCCACTCGCACATATCCCATAGGGCCTTCTCAAGTACCTCCAGGGGTACACATACCTCTGGCTGACAACTCCTGACCTAGAATAATAGAGTGCATAGGCCCCAATCTATACCCCATCCAGGTCTTAGACCTTGTACCTATCCTCCTCTCTCTCAGTGCCTCGATAGCCAAAATATTATATCCTCCTCTTCAGTAACATCCATATACATCTTAGCTGTGACTACTGTTTCTCATCCCCAAAATCAAAATGTACCAGGACTTTTCTGACATTTCTTGGAGGTCTGCCAGAATTGCTGGTATGCTGTCTCATCCGTAAATGTTACCTCCCAGTCCAAGTTGCTCAGCATCTGGATTAGACAATTCATATCAGGTGCTCAAACCTCAGTCTCCCCTGCAATATCAGCCTGCTGAAATCCAGCCGAGTCATCTTCAGCTTCAGAACTGCATGCAAAACCACTTCTGTATCTATGCTGCCATCCATTGTCCTTCACCAGGTGTAGTCTGTCCCATCCTTTTCCTTGCTACCATTCAAAACATTGCTGCTGCCATCACTGATAACAATCCCTCCTGAGCCTTCTAAAAAAATTAGGTTATCATCCTGATATTAGCCCACAGACTGAGAAGAAAACTTACTGATGGGAACATACCACAGCAATAGGTTACTGCACCCTATTTAAATAAAATACATAGTTTTGCCTGTTGCACTCAGTCCCTCTCAGCACAGACCATTTTTAAAGTCATGCTGAGCCACTACATTGAATACATTTTTACTTCCTCTTCACTCCCAGAACTGAGCTGTGCCTCTCTCTCCCATTTCCAATGATTCCTGTTTCTTCACTAGCCTTAAATGTTTGGCAAAGATCACCAAACGGGGCACCAAATAGTTAATTCAGAATCCCTCTGTTGTCCCCTCCCTCAGCCTGTCACATATGATTAGTGTGGCCCTATCCTCCACATACACCAACTTGCCTTTTTTAGGTATGGGGTTTTTTGCCCCGGAAAATGCCTGCTGTGGGTCTGCGGTACTACATGCTGCATGTCCGTGATCGTATGGATGTGCCTTGAGTGCGTATACATTCAAAATTCCTCTGTTGTGATGGATCCTCCTTTTCTGCCAGGTTGTATCACCTCTTCTGGGTCAGACATAGCTTCTGACACTGTCCAGGAGCTGGAAATGTATTAAACATGGCCATGTCTTCTGTCAGCTTTAGTGGTCTCTTCAGAAGCTTGTACCTTACTAGGATGCACTTCATTTTCAGCTAGCACGACTGCTTCAGTGGAGCTGTGTGATGTGCGTTAATATGTATGTGACTGCTATCTCCTGCCAGAACTTCTCCCAGTAGGTAGAGACAAAGCATAAAATGCACATAGTCTTATTCCTCCAATAAGACTGCTCGTAAGCTTAAAGTTTTGCATATATTTTTATGTTTATCCTTCCATGCAATAAACAAAATACCTAATGCAGCTTAATACTACTGAAAATATATAGCTCACTAAAATGCCATAGTAATAGGGATAAGTGGGTAATATACCAAATTAGCTGGAAAAGAGAATGAAGTATAGCATGATGAAAGTGATGGTATTTTGCATTCAGTACTCAGCATAAAGTTGTATCTACAATGAGGAGTGAAGCATTTTTACTATAGGCCAGAGGAAGTTATAGAGAATAAGAACATAAAAAACATTATGGGATTCTTCAGTTGGTATTGTTCATGAAGTTGCTAGCAGCCCACATGTGATGGTTATAAAAAAAGAAGGTACTGCATTATGAGTTTTTCTTTTGCATTAAATAGGAAGGTTTAATTAAAATGATTGACAAATATAATCAAGGTGTAGCAGGAATGGAAAAAACCCTTCATATATTTTTTAAAGGTATAAACATAATACAAAGTGTTTGTGGTACTTTGGGGGTTTTCACAACAGTATTATGTACATTGGAAATTAGCTGTAGTATGAAACAATGAGTCCTTCCTAAAACAGGACTGATGTCACCCTTGAACTACTGAGGAAGGTGGTAACACTGTAAACTCAGTGATGCCCTTGTCTAGGTTAGACCAGGTTTAATGTTCTTCTGAGATTGTGGGTGTTGGAGTTACAATACCAATCCTCCCATCCAAACTCCCTTTTTGTTTAGTCATGTTTTCCAAATAAGATACTAAAGCATTATATCAGCTGTGACTATTGACATGTGTTAAGATTCAGATATCAAGAATTAAGTATGAGAAGAGGTAAATGAGGGGAAAAAAGAAGAGAAGGCTCTGTTTCAATGAAAAAAATGAAAAGACATGTACAGCATGCATTATTTTATATATGGTACACAACTGAACAGTACCTGAGAGCAGAATCTGGCCCTTGCCTCTATATAGTAGGCCCTCTTCCACAACAAATTATATTCCCTTAGTGACAGTTTGAAGGTAATGATACACTGCTCCAGTAATTTTTGTACACTGGCTCTACAAGCTCTCCCCATCTGTCGTGACAGCATTAATCTTGGCATCTCTAATGAAAGAATCAAAATGAAAAGGGAGAACAAAAAGTCAATTTCTAATGGTTTCCAAATACCCATATCTTGTAAGCGTGAATTAAAAATTGCTCTCATCTTGTGGCCTTCCAGCAATATTACATGGATTAAAAAATTAAAAGTATTTAAAAATAAAAAATCCCGTTAAAAGCTAAAATATACATATATTCTCAGCTATTTAAATCAACCTGTTGATAGGCCGTCAGCTTTTATTTGATTTGCACTTCACTTGCATTAATAAAAAGTAAACCATAAGCATTGTGATTTACAGTAATATAAAAGCTATTACAGAAGACCTTCATCATAAGCTTCTTTGTCATAAAGCTATTGTATCTTGCTTTCAATCACTAAACACCATTAAAAACATTTTCTAATACAGTGCAGCTTGATGTAATACACAAAATTCCTTTACTTCAAAGAACAGCTATAGGCAACCATGCCTTGAATCTTCTTAAAGAGCTAAGAGGTTACTTATTCATTTAGCTTTAGAAGGAAAAAATATTTTTCCAGGCTTACTCTTCTCCAAAGGTACAATTTCTAGGTAGAGACCCCTAGATGAGATCTCCCTACACCATGCATAGTTCCCTTATGTGCTTTCCTTTGTACTAATGATGCTCCTGTGACCTTGATACCAATTGTACCAGAAGTGGTAGAGTGTATGGGCCTTGTGCTGTGGGAAGGCTAACTTGCCTTGACAAGCAGCAGTGCTAATTAGCCCACCTGCAATACTACCTGAATGAGACTACTCTGATCAAGTTCAGAAGGTATCCCAGGGGGAGTATTGTGATGTGTTTGAGGGTGCTGCCTTCTGGCTTGGCATGTTTTCAATGTAGGTATAGTCTAAGTCAAAGAGTGATCCTCAAACCTCCACCTAACGTCATTGGCATCTAAGGTTTTTCAGCTAAATTTCTCAAAGGTCTTGAGTTCTCTTTCTATGCATACTCCAATTCTACCTCCATCTTGACAAAGCTGCTCAAGTGAGCACCTATCTCACACGTAATCCCTATCATGATCTTCAAATTAGACCTTTCTTTACCTCAATCCTCTGAGGAGTCTTATCTAGTAGAGACTCTGAGAATATCAGTGACAGTACTGAGTTCAGCATAAAGCACAGCAGCCCCAGACACTTTCATTCAAAAAGCAAGTCTAGTGATGCCCTTCTACACAAGGACTCAGGACTTCTTGTATAATACAGTGAGCATGTCTACAAGTGACACTTGAAGTCCTTTTTCAAGTATGTGGGGAGCAAAAAAAGAGCCCTGGGAAACATTGGGCCCCTGAGGGACTCGTCGGGCAACCTGGTGCTAGCGGCCGATGGGAAGGTGGAGATCTTTAATGGGTTCTTTGCCTCGGTCTTCCTGAGAGGGGACCGGGACATCCCTCCTGTTGGAGGACTGTATTCCCACTCGGGAATCGCTGCTGGGCCAAGGGTGAGGGTTGACCTAGTGGAAGGGCTTCTGGAAGGG
>JAGPOW010003648.1:68133375-68149719 GCA_030014935.1 Caiman crocodilus
CTAGGGAAGTTGTTCTTGCTCCTACCTTGGGTGTCTTCAAGAGTAGATTAGATAGGTACTTGGCTGGGGTCCTGTGACCCCAGCACTTGTTCCTGCCATAGGCAGGGGGTCAGACTAGATGGCCTGCTCTGGGCCCCTTCTGACCCTAGTTACTATGAAACTATGAAACTAAGTGCATTTGCTGTGGCACTAGTTTACTCACAAGTAAATTGTTCATGAGCAAACAGTGTCAGGCAGGCAGGGAAACGGAAGCAGATTTGTTGACAATCTGCTCCTGCTTCCTGGGGCCCTGCAATAGGCCTTGGCTGCCACCAGAAGGAGCTCCAGCTGCAGCAGCCCACAGCCTGCAGCCCGCAGCCCGCAGGCCCCTTCAAAAGGCAGCCCTGCCCACTGCTCTCTGGCCAACCATTTCCCTGGCCAGGAGCAGCATGCCCAGCATAGGGACAGCATGCAGCAGCAGTCTCCTTGCCTCCTCTATCTCCCCACACCATGGCTCCTCCTGCCCCTGGTCCTGGCAACAATGACCAGCACCTTGTACTCCTGCTGGCCACCACACTGGCTTTACTGGCCCACCGTGCCAACCACTGCCTGGCCCAGAGCATCTCACCTCTACTGACTCCCCCACGCACAGCGACAGGCTGCCCAACCCACCACATGCCATCTCAAGGCTGCTGCTGTGAACCTGTTGCCTCAATCCCATCTACCTGGCCAGATACTGACAGGGATGCCAATGACAGGCTTTAGGATGCCACCACCAAGGTTGCCATTGCCTTCCTGGGCCTCCAGCCCTGCCACCTCTGGGCCTGCCAGGCCAGCCAGAATTGGTGGCGGCACATCATCCAGCACACCTGAGACAACAAACAGTGGCTGGAAGAATTCTGCATGATCTGGGCCACCTTCCGGGATTTCCTGGAGCAGCTTCAGCCATATTTGGAGTGGCAGGGCACCGCCATGTGGCTGCCCTTCCCTGCAAATACTGATCTGGCCCTTGCCTGCTCAAATTGGCCATGCCTGCCAGCCTGTGGTATGTCAGCCGTTTATTTGGCATGGGCAAAGACATTGCCAGGGAGGCTACCCTTGAGGTGTGTGGCACCCTCTAGGATATGCTGGGGCATACCATGCTCCGTGTTCACAACCCCCTGGCAGTGGTGGTGGGGTTCCATGTCCTGGGATTCCCCCAGTGTACTGGGACCCTGGATGGGACCCACATCCCCATCACCTGCTTACCCCCATGGAGGCTGCCCCTATTACAGCCAGAGGAGCTTTCACTCCATGGTGCTTCAGGCCAACATGGACCACTGATGTGCCTTCATGCATGTGAGTGCCACCTGGGTGGGCACCGCCCATGACACTCACATCTTCTGAAACTCCAGCCTGCTAGGCCTGGTGGAGAGTGGGCACTTCATGATGGGGGTGCTGGACGTGCAGCTGGGCACCATGGTGGTCCCACCCTTCCTCACTGGGGATCTGCTTCTGCCTTGACTTATGCAGCCCTAAACTGGCCAGCTGGATCCCCACCAGCCCACTTTAACTGCTGCTTGGGCCAAACCTGTGCACTGGTGGCGTGCACCTTCCACCGCTTCAAGTCCTCTATCAACCACCTGTCCTGGTAGGCCACATCCTCTGCCTGCCAAGCCAGGGCATCTGCTAGCTAGTCCTCTGACACTGTGACCAGGTGGTCCAGGAGGAGGGTCCTTTCCAGGGTCCTACTCTGGCAGAGCTGGCACATCTGTAGGGCCCTGGCTGTGGGCATCAGTGACTCTGAGGCCACATCTCAAATGCCAAGTGTGGCCTCTTCCCCTCTTGCAGCTGCAGGCCTTGTAGAGCCATGAGAAAGAAGCTGTTTATGTGAGTTTGCAGCATTTCAGAGATAAGATGTTTATACCGGGGCCATGCTGTGCCAAGCCTCATTTCAGGGGTTGGGCATGCATGTGTGCCTCAATACCCTGATAATTTGGGCAGGCAGGCCTGGACCCAGGCAGCCATTGGCTGAGCCCCCCATCTCTTCTTGCTTCCCTGGAGCTAGTGGGCTGCTGAGTGATGGCTGTGAGCAGCCTGCCTCCCCTGCCCATTCCCAGGGGTCAGGATCCTGGAAGCACCTACTGCTGTGGCTCCAGACCCTGCTGCCTCTCCTCTTCCTGCAGGCCAGACTTTCTCCTGTGCTGCTGCCCAGCCCATGGCACCAGGGCTCAGGGGGCATGGGGCTCCTGGATGACTGGGATGAGGACCTTTCCACACACCCCCCTCCCCTCAGGGATCTTCTTCAGGCAGGTGCCCCGGAGCCAGCCCCCACTTTCAATGCTGCTGCTGCACCCTGACTGTGCCCCTGCTGTGCATGCCCCAGGGGGCATGGGAGGGGATGTTTGTTCAGAATGATAAGTGCTTAACCCACTACACCTGCTCCTGCTGATGGCCATGGTGCACCAGGAACACCTGCACACCTGATATAGGACCCTGATCTATTACTGTGGGGGGCAAGCCTGGGCTGCCCCACAACCTCTGCTGCTGCCTGGAGGTCTACCTGTGGCTGCACTCCATGTCCCTGCCCCGCACTGCTGAAAAGGACATTGCTGCCAGCTTCTATGTGTTCCTTGGCCTTTGAGAAGCCTATGTCCATCTAGCTACAGGGGCACAGGCTTCTCAATAAAGTTTAGCACTGTCTCCCACCTCTGTGTGTGGTGTGGTGGGGGGAGGGAAATCTGGGGCCAGGGGAGTACAGGCAGGCCAGGTGAGAAGGCTGGGGGCAGGGGCCAGGACCAGAGCCAGGGCAGGAGGGCTCTCCCTCCAGTGCAGGCCATACCATATGGTTGGGACTGGCATGGCTGGTGGCTCCACGTGGTCATGGCTGTTGGCGATGCTATGCAGCTCCGGGCAGTATCCTCAGATGGTGGTGCGTGGTGGGTAGACACTCAGCCAGGGGCCCCTCCAGGGAGGAGTTTCTACTGCTAGCAGTTATTGCCAGCCATGCCTCATGGTGGGGGCTGGAGCTGTAGAGCTGGTGCAGTAGGCACTGTCCTAGGCTCCCTGAGCTGCTGGAGGAGGGTGCAGCCAGGGACCTCAGTGGGATGGGCAGCTGCATACCTGAAGGGCTCTCTTCTGGTCATGTTTCACTGTAGGTGCCAAGCTGGGGCGGGGCCTCAGGCAGGCCACTTGTGCTGCTGTACACAGCATGGCTGTGGCCTGGGTCCTGGGGCATGAGGATGTCCATCAGTTGCTGCATACAAGGTATGGACTTACAGGCACTCCCTGACCAACAGTTGTGGTTGGTGATGGCAACCCACTGTGCCCGCAAGGCATATAACCTCTATGTAACACTGCTGGACTGACCGGTTGTGCCCACAGTCCTGGCCTGACAGCCCCTCATAGATGTAAGCAACAGAGCACATGCCCCACTTGAACTGGCGCTACACTTCCACCTCGCCCCACTGTGCCATGAAGTTGCCAGCCTCCTCCTGCAATCAGTTGGGACCCTCGGTGGTGTGCGCAGGCATGGGCATTGGTAAGGATGTCATCATTGGAGGTCCTGCGCTGACTCTCTGAGCCTCTATGTGGCTGTCCCTATGGTGTTGGGCCTGGGGGGACTGCCTGCAGTGCCCAGTGCAGGGGCCCAGTGTGGGACTGGCAACTACATGACAGACATAATACCCCATAGCACCTGCAAGATCAGGGCAGGCTGCAGAGGGTGGGCACCCAAAATTGATGTAAATTTGATGTGGCCAACATAGAGAAGGTCCAAAGGAGGGCCACCTGCATGATCCAGGGACAGCAAGGCAGGCCCTACAAGGACAGGCTATGGGACCTTAACCTGTTCAGCCTTCACAAGAGAAGGCTGAGAGGGGACCTGGTGGCTGTCTACAAACTTACCAGTGGGGACCAGCAGGGAATGGGAGAGACGCTGTTCATCCAAGCACCTCCTAGAGTAACAAGGAATAATGGCCATAACCTGTTTGAGAGTAGGTTCAGGCTGGACATTAGAAGACACTTTTTCACAGTCAGGATGGCTAGGATCTGGAACCAACTTCCAAGGGAAGTGGTGATGGCTCCTACCTTGGGGGTCTTTAAGAGGAGGCTTGACAATTACCTAGCTGGGGTCATATGAGCCCAGTATTCTCTCGTGCCCAGGGCAGGGGGTTGGATTTGAAGATCTACTTAGGTGCCTTCTGACCCTACATCTTTGAATCTATGAAATTTGCTATCTGTAAATAAAAATTATAAATTTACTCTCGATTACTAATTATACAATATGGTGTATGTTGACAGCTGACCAGGAGCGGGTGTGTTCCTGGTCAGCTGGGCAGAATGGGGCTGGAGACTGCTCCCCGTCTCCAGGAACTGTCTGATGCTGGGGTGGGCTCTGCTGGAATTTGATACTCAAGCCTGGGAAGGGACAATGTCCCCCTGCTGCAGCAGCAGGGAGCTCCCAGCCCCCCACTTCCCAATCACAATCAGGGAGAGGGGACTGGGAGATTCTTATCTCCCAGCACCAGTACTATGGTTGGGGGGTCAGTGGTGGGAGAGTCTTATCTCCCAGTCTGGGCCCGGAACAATGGTTCTTGGGCTGGAAGATAAGAATTTCGCAGTGCTGGCCCTGTGACTGTGGAGCTGGTGCTGTGGGCTGAGAATCTGCCAGCCCCTGCTCCCTGATCACAATTGGGAAGTGGGGGCTGGGAGCTCCCTGCTGTTGTGGAAGGGGGGCATTGTCCCTGCCAGGGTTCCAGTGGCACAGCAGCAGGCAGCTCCCATGGGCAGGAAGCAATATCCCAGTCCCCCCAGAAGACAGGTGCTCTCTGTCAGTCCCTGGCCTAGGCCCCAGGGGGAGTCTAGAGCTCCCCCTGGCTGCTACAGGGATCCAGTGCAGGGCTGGAGGAGGCAGAAGCAGACTGCTGCCAGGAGCAACAAATCTGCTCCTATATTCCTGCACATATAGACGCATGCCCAGGGCAGTTTACTCTAGAGTAAACTGATCCCACATTATTTGCACATGTAGATGCTCCCAAGGATGGGTGCACATATCACTCAATGGATGTGTCTATATGAGACGCTTAATTTGCAGTAGCCTAATAACACTGTGCATTAGCGCATCACAGTATAGACAATGATAATACACTACTCCACAGTATTATTAGGGTACAACCAGTAGCATCACTAAAAAGACATTCACCAGCACTACCGCGCAGAAACTCTAGTTAATGTGCATTTAGCTAGTACTTCATTAAGCAAGTAGTAAATTAAATGTGCAGTAATTACTGCAGATTAATGACCCTTTAGATGTGCCCACTGATTAATTAATCTTGTGTCCTGTCTGGCTCAAATAGTTTTGAATTCCTTTTGGCAAAGTAGCACAGCCTCAATAGAATGGGACTAGAGCACCTTCAGCACTGAGTAACTTATATCCCATGCTCTCCTGGGAGAGGTAAGTTTGAATCCTCTCAGACTGATCAGGGAACTGAACTTGGGTTGCTCACTCATTAAGCAACAGCTCTGACCACTGAATTGGCCAAATGGCCACCACTGTTTTTTCTTCCTCTGAGGAAAGTAAGCTCTGCTTCATGTTTTGAAAGGGGTGACTCAGATCCCTAACTTAAGAAGATGGTTTTGCTCTGTAAATCTTCATTTAACAACCCAGGGTTAGTTGCCAACATTTTTAAGAGTGCTAGGAATTAAGGACACCCTTCTATTTAACATTACTTATTGCAGGGGCAGACAATTATTTTAGGGGGAGGGCCGCTTACTGAGTTTTGGCAAGCCATTGAGGGCTGCATGACAGGCAGCCCAGGACAGATAAATATTCATTTTCTAAATTATTTGGGGGACCTGAGGGCTGGATATAATGTGCTTGACAGGCTGCATCCAGCCTGCGGGCCGCATTTTGCCGACCCCTGACTTACTGGCTATCTTAATTCCTAATAGAACTGGGAAATCCATTTTGAGTCACCTAACTGTCCATTCATTGTATAGAGAATTTAGGCACTTAATTCAAGGGCTCTAGGTTCCACCCTGGGAACCAGGAACCTATCAGTTAGATGTTATTTCACTTAGCCTCACAAATGCCTAAGTCCCCTTTTGGAGCTAACTCTAGGTGCAAATGTAATTAACTGTCAAGCAACTTCATTTACTGATTATTTTATATATTTTCTAAAAGATAAAGATCTTATCTTTATAAAGAATATTCCAGAAAGATTTTCTAAAAAGATTGTAAGCACAGAGAATGCTAAGTTAAAATGTCAATGAAGGGGGTATTAAATAGGAAAACAACATGTTACATGATTCTTTTTAGGTAAGGGGAGGGGGAGTCGTCGCAGTTTCTTTTTTTTACTTTAGATGATAAATTCTCCACTCACATCAAACATAAGCCCCCCTCTCCCTCTCTGTGTTTATTCTGAACCAGTTCATGTAGCTCTGTAAGTTACTTCAGGATTTCAGCAGATCCTCTCTTCAGTGTGGTTTAAAACTGGCTAATGGCTCAGTGACATGATTTCTCTTCATTGAGAGTCTAGTCAGCAAACAGCAGTGAGCTTGCATGCTTAGGTGGCTTAGTTCATGCATGCATATAACTTGAATACCTGCTTGGCACTGTTTTCCAGTAACTGAACATTCTTGATGCTGCTTTTCTTTACCCTTCTGTTCTGTCTTCCTTAGCTGTAGAATCAACAGCTGTAACAACACATGGAGGCTATTTGGCAGCTGCAAGACACAGATGCTGGGGTCTGTAATGTACTTTTCCTGTAGAAGAAGCTGACTGTTTTGCTGGCTGTTTAAGTCCTCGTTGCTGTCTGAGTAGCTTGTTCCACAACCAGTTACAGTCTGCTGATGGCTGCATGCAACCACCCTGGGTATACAGGAATCAATATGACTGGCTTGCCTTTTCTTTCAAGATGCTGCTCTCACTTTTCCTTGCTCTGTAAGCGAATTGCATGCTTTAGCAATATAATCACAGAAACAAAAATGCAAATGTTTAGTAGGCTTTTAGCTTTATATCTAAAGGTGTATTAGGACAGGGAACCCTTACTATATGGTATTTATAAGTAACAGTGGATTCAAGTTTGAGGCCATGACAGAAGTACCCATGGTATGGCCTGTCATATTCTAACAAATCTGCAAATTCTGCTGAATGTGTTGTCACAAAGAAAAAGAATAATACACATTTGCCAAAAAAACCCCAAACAAACCCAAAACCAAAACCACAAAATAAATGGTTAAACTCTTTTCAGGAATTATTTTTGACTTTGTAAAATAGTATTTAAAATCTAAGACTTTGTTAGGAGCACAGTTATGAAAATTATACTGCTTGTATATGTAAGTACAAAGAATGTAGAATAACTTGGCTGAAACATAGGCTTATTGATCTCACATATTGGTGCTATAAAGCGGGTCTGTAGAGGACTCGGCTAGAAAAAAAACTGATGAAAATAGTAAATTATTTTCTGTTGAAATTTTTTATGAAATGCTGTTGATCTACCTAGAAAAAAACAATTAAACAAAATGTGAGTGAAGGGTTTTTTTTTCAACAAACCCCAAAGAAGTCAGAATTCACCCCAAAACTTTTTCCCTGAAAAGTGTGTTCATTTAAGCCCCCAGTTTGCTGGAGAAAAACTGTTCTGACAAAAAAGCTTGACCTCTCCTATTACTACCTCAGCCAGCACACCAGTTACAGACATAGTGTTCCTTCACAAACTATTATACCAGGATGTCATCATCCAGCTCTGGGGCCATTTTGGGATCAAAGTACCAACCAAGGCTCAGATGGGTAAGAGACATCTAAGGTCAAACTGGTTCAGGAAGATAGGAGATGAAACAGAGAGCTAAGTCCAAGGGGTAAGCTGAGTCAAGAAGACAGAGAGCTCAGACAGAGAGCAATGCCAAGGAGCAAATCAGAAGGAACTGCAAAGCAGTCTTGGATACTTTCTGTTCCAGGGCAGGTTTTTATATGCAGGAGTGGAGGGCAGTTGACCCCAGGTGGCCACTCTGGTGACAGGGAGTGGGCAGAGAGTTAGCCCCTGCCGGAAGCATCATATCAGCTTTGACTAGCCTGTGGTGGGGTGGGGTGGGGAGGGCTAGCCGTGGGGTGGCAGGCTGGCAGCTATGCTGCCAGGCAAGGCCCGAAGTCTGAAGCTGCAGTCCGAGACAGATACACTTTTGGGAGTGGAGCACATTGGATCATGTGAAAGCTAGCCCTGCTAAAAGTAGCTTCTTACACTGAGTAAGGAAGAGACTAAGGTTCACACAGTATTAGGGAGAGGTTTTAAGTAATGACTAAGGAGTGGAACCTGGTAAGGCATCAGGACATTGTGATGGAAAGAAAATGGAGGTAGGTCTAGGAGAAAGGCCTAAAATAAGGGTTACCTAAGCACTATAGCGATAATGATATGGATGAATGAATGAAAAAACTATTTCACAGTTTAAACTGTTGGACTACCACTTGTGGTATAGGAGGATACAAATTCCCTTGTATCTTTGGATGTGCCACCTTGAGTGGCTCAACCTGTGTTGATGCAATAAGTAGTGTTGTGAACAGACACAGCCACTGGGTATGTCTACACATGTGATTTAATCCTCAGTAGACTATTTTATTGTACATTAAAGTGTCACGTAAAAAACTGCACAATTACACTAATGCACAGTAAAATAGGCTACTGTGCATTAAGTGTCACTTAAGAGCCATGTGCATTCGTTACTGTGCATTAAGGCAGCCTAATGCACATTTCTTTAGTATCTCACATGAGCGGTACTAAATTTAATGCACATTAGAAAAAGCGACTTAATGCATGTGTAGATATGCTCATGGAGGGGCAAAAAGGACTAAGTTTGGACAGGTAGGTGGAATAACTGATTATAAAATTCCCATATGCTGCCCATAGGATTCTGTTGCTAGGTTGTGGAGTGTCTCAATAAATCATCTCTGCATTTGAAGCATATTGGTACATACAAATTTACTTAAGAACCAGAAAGTCTGGTGAGATGCAGATGATTAAATTCTCTCAGACTGGCATCCCATTCAGCTCACATAGAGGATACCTTGCTAGGCAAACAGCAGTCACTCTATGCATCTCCTGTACTTTTACAAGCTGATAAGACTATTACAAAGCATGTTTCTATGGCTTCTGGTCCTAGCTTGGGATTTTTGATCCCTCTTTCTTCTAGTGCAGTTGCAAATTAATTAGCTGCATATGAAGCACAGTTTGTGTTGTTTTTCTCACCTGGATGCCACTGAATATCCTCATCTTCATGTGGGCTTTGGGGAGAAAGACAGGCTTTTGGGGAAAAAGAGACAGGCCTTAAGCAGAAAGGACAGGCTGTAGATCATCACATTTCCCAGTGCTGGTAAATGAAGCAGTTGAATAAGGTAGATTCTTGGCTCAGAACTGGATCAGTAGCAAAGGCCAAGATGTTCTTCATTTTGTTTGAAGACTCTTCAGTGTCCTGCCTACTGTATTTCTTTTGGCCATGTTAACAATCCATTCCTTTTGCCATTTGAACTCCTTTATGCAAGTTATTCATAGGGAATGGGTACAAATAGGAAACAAAATCTTGCACAGCTCTTTAGTGCTTCACAGAAAATAGTTTTCCTCTCCTCAGGAAGAACTGACTATTCTTTTCCCAAACCAGTTTTCTCTTCAATGACTACAACTGAAAGTGTAGATGAGCAACATAA
This sequence comes from Caiman crocodilus, assembly GCA_030014935.1. Lineage (NCBI taxonomy): Eukaryota > Metazoa > Chordata > Crocodylia > Alligatoridae > Caiman > Caiman crocodilus. The sequence continues at coordinate 68,143,028 of JAGPOW010003648.1, forward strand.
GACCCTAGGTGTTTACATTTTGTATAGTGTGTTTGGGTAATGAAACAATTAGATAATAGAAACTAAGCAATAAAATTGACATGACAAACAAACCACTTCTTTGGCCTGCTAGGCAGCAGGGTTTCAGAACGAGCTTATTCTTTCCTCGCCAATGAATTTAGTGTTAGACAGACTTGGCCCCAGTAGATGTTTATCAGAATTTTCAGACACATAAATAAATTTAAAAATCCTTAAACACCTTGTTTTGGTAGCGTGGATGTTGCTGTAATGCTCCAGGAAAGTCAAGAATCCTTGTGGGTGCTATCTCTTATTGAACCAACTACATGGTGGGGCTAAGAGGAGACAAGCTTTCAGGTATCACAGAAAGAAAGTGATACCCAAAAGTTTGTCTTTGTCCATCTCAACCATGCAGCTGGCCATTAAAAGATATCACCTACAAGAATTCTTGTCCTAAACACTCGAGTTCTTCCTGTCTTTAATAGGTACCTGTTAGGCCTGTGCAAAGTGGCTAGTATTTGCTTTGGATTCAGCCGATACAAGGAACAGAAATTCAATTTGGTGATTTGAATCACTGACCTGAATTGATTTGACCAAATCTGATTTGAAGATTCAGCTGCCACTGCATTGGCCAAATCTCCAAATCAGACAGGTCCCATCCCCCGCCCGTTCTCCCAGCCCTGTCATGGCTGCCCTGCTCACCCCAGCTCCCGGTTCTTTGAAAAAAAAAGCCTGGCACTCACTGGGTGCTGCTGGAGTGGGGAGGGGTGTAGTAATCCCCATTGCCCTCCACTGTCTCACACTGCATGGAGAGCTCTGTCATGAGCCCCCATTCCCTGCCTGCTCTCTTGGCCTCAGCTCCCAACTCTTTAAAAAAAAAAAAGACTTTGCTCACCAGCTGCTGACAGGCAGAGAGATGATCCCTGCTGCTGCCCACTAAACCACACCATATGGGGGGCTCTGCCATGAGCCCCCAATCCCTGCCCATTCTTCCAGTGCCCCCATGGCTGCCCTGCCTAGCCCCAGATCTCAGTTCTTTAAAAAAAAAAAAAGCCCACACTCACCGGCTCTTGCCAGGCAGGGAGGGGTTGATCCCCGCTGTCCCCCAGTGTACCATGCTGCATGGGGGGCTCTGTCACAAGTCTCCAGAAGCCCTGAGGGCACTGCAGCAGTCAGTGAGTGCGGGGGGGGGTGTTGTTTTTTTGTTTTTAAAGCCGGAAGCTGGGCCAGGCAGCCATGGGGGGGGTGCTGAGACAGTGGGTGAGGGTCAGGTGGCACTCAGAGGGTATGAGAGAGCAGGCAGGGTATGGGACCTGCTAAGGTCCCCCCATGGTCCCCTCCCCCCTCCTCCACCTCCTACCAGGTCCAGCTCCCTGCTGCAGCAGGCGGGGACTGCCCAAATCACCGAAGCTCTCCAAATCTTTTCCAAATTGATTTGGAGAGCTTTAAAGTGATTCTGAACTTTTAATTGGTCTCCTGATTTGATTCGGATTTGGAGATTTGGCCGCCGAATTGGGCTGAATCTCCTCTGAATTGAATCAGCACCCGAAGTTTCACACAGCCCTAGTGCCCGTACTGAAGATGAATCTTATCTCTTTAGTGCAGGGTCGTTCCCTCTGTCCTTCAACAGGACAAACTGCTTGGTCTATGCAATTGTAGATCATATAGCTTCTTGCTTGGATACCAGTCAGGCTACTTTGCTGCTTAAAAGCACTTTTATAACAATACTGTTGGCCTCCACAGTAGCTATACACACCACCTCTTCAGCAGGTTTCTCTGTAGTCCTTTTTACCAGGGTCTCCTCAGAATCTGACCACATTCATGAAAGAATTTAAAACTCCATCCACTCAGCTTTTTTTGTTTATGATGCTACCTTAACTTCAGGCTGGTGGGTAGAACCATAGTTAACCAGACATTGGCTCATGGACATGCAGAACCTGATTCCTGTCTCTCTCATACTGGTTGTGGGTTTGTGTAATTCCACTGAAGTCCAAATTTCCAGAAAAGCATTATGTTGGCAAATGTTGACCATCTCTCTGAAAATCTTTGCAGAAAATATGTATTTTGTTCACTTTTTTTATGTACTCAGTATTCTGTTTAGCCAGACTATAGAGAACATTTGGTTCACAAATAGTTGTTAAAAAAGGAGAGGTTAGTTCCCCCCATTAAATCCATTGGCACATTTTATTTCCTGAGCATCTTGGAGAATGTATCACTCAGTTACTTCACAGACAGCCTTATTGTAACCTCTGAAAAGTGATCTATGTATGGTGAATTAAAATGTATTTCTTTGATTAATGTATTTTACCCACTGAAAAGTGGAGACAGTCTGCACTTATTTTGGAGCACCACTCAATTTCATAGTTCACCTTTAAATGGATGCAAGCTTTTAGGGGGAAACTTGGATGAGGTGGTTAGACACCTATGGCAGTTGAGTCCATCATCTCTTTCTTCTATGTTTCAAGGAACCTGAGCCTCTGACTCTCTGTCTCTCCCCCTCGGCCATTTAAATTTAGGAGTCTGAGGAAAGATGCAGAAAGGATGAAGAGGGATGTCTCTCACCTACCAGAGAGCTGAGAGTATTATACTTTATATAGAGGAGTCATGCTGGTGCTGTTTGACCAGTATGGGAACCTACAATAGCTTTGGTATCCTAGGAAGGTAGATGAACAGTGAAACCCACTCTCACAGTAGTAGGCATTTTATTATAGTCTTAATATCATGAACCATAACTGCAGTGCTTGGAATAATCATGGACTTTAAAAGTCTAAGCACAAGAGAGAAATAATGATCTCCTGTACAATTATCATGTATTTGATTTTAGTTACACCACTGTCAAGTACTAGTGAAGTTAACAGAATCACACTAGTGTAAAACTAATATTAGTACAACCAGATACAAAAGTCATGGCAGTTAAAATCCCTAGACTTCTGCTTTCCTTTGGAGAAAAGATCATATGAATTTCCCCAATTTTGTTTGCTACAAGTGGCCAGAGCTAGGATTTAGGAAGTGGGAGTTAGGACTAAAATTATGTGGTGGATTAGTTTTAAAAAGTTTTGCAGATGTGTCAAAAAGGATTTTGAATTAGAAAGGCACATAAGATTGTAACCCGAGTGGTACAATTAAGACTGTAAGAGGTACCCCCTCTCCAATTGAAGGGATCAAAGCAGATGCACAAGTGCTGTGGGAGGTGTAGGGACTCTCCTCCCCCTATAGAGCAGAGCCAGACCACCAATGGGAACTTAAATATATACCTTTTAATGAGGGAACAATACGGGGACCATAACCAGTGTAAACCAGGGGGGTATAGGGAACACTACAGTGCCCCGAAGGGGCAGGATTCAACAAAGGTTTAGACACTTACAATCATAGACATATTCATCCAGTTGACAAAAGACATGTTTTACATTTTGGTTAACCCTAAGCAGCAGAACAAACAATATTGGTTGGTATTACTGGAAATACAAAAGGCACAAAATACAAAATGTCAAATTATAAGGAATATAGGGCCTAGGTACCTAGAGGGGAAGAAAACACAGTGGCCCCTTTCCACTGCAAGAGGAATTTCTCCTTGTTAACTCACTCACCCCAAGTCACCAGTGCTAGAACTTGAACTCAGATCTCCCACAGGGTAGGCAGAAACTCTGCCACAGCCACCAATGCTAGCACTATTCCAAGCTGCTAGGGGTCTTGACCTTCCTGGAGCCCCGGCCTCATGTTGAGCAGCCTGGCTTCTGGTTGGAGGAGCTGGAAGCAGAGCTGGGAACCTCTCAGGTCGTTGCTCAGATCTTGCTGGAGCTGGGGAGCCTCTCCTGCCAGCAGCATGCCGTGCTGCTAAGGACCCCAGTGCTGTCTGCAGGTCCCACTCCTTCAGGCTCTTCTGGGGCAACTGCTCCCACCCCGCTGGCCCAGCTCTTGCAAGCTCCTTCTTTATGGTCCTTTGCTGGTCTCCTCCCTGAGTCAGCTGCACTGCCCTTTGGTCCCCCTCCAGGTGACCCACAGGGCTAATCAGGAGACATGGAGAGTGAGTCTCTGGGGCCTGATTGGTGAGGAAAGGGAATCCCAAGTCCTCCAATCACCTTTTACCCCTGCAAAACTCCTGGGCTAAGTCACTACCAGCCAGCCCATCACAAGATTATTCCACTGAAGGTGAAGACTATGAAAGAAACCATAGTCAAAAACAGGAGCTAGGGAGTAAAAGTCATGCCAAGTGAAGACAAAAAGAGGGTCTATAGACAGAGATTTGGTTGGAGATAGAGGCAGGATTGACACTATGAAGAGCCCTGGAAACTGAGAACTGGCAGCTTGGTCTTGATACAGAAAGCAAGTAAACTTAGAGGCTAGGGACAGAAGCTACACATAAACCAGTATAAGTGATCAGAAACCAGTTCAGGTCTGTAACAAAATAGAAGCTCACTGCACATAAACCATTTTTAAAATGGATGAAACCAGTTTAAGATAAACCTGAATGGATATAGTATCAGACTTAACTGATTTAGTTTAAATTGGGTTTTAAACTTCTGTCCCAGATCACCTCCATATTCAAATTAACTTACAGTCCCCCAGCATCCTAGGATACTTTGCACCTTCCCAGCAACCCCCCACCTCCCAGGGTGGGTGGGCTAACCTGGGCTCAAACTGTCTCTTTCAGCTGATCAGGGAGGCTTGCTCGAGTATTATCCCCTTCACACTCTGGTTTCCAGTTTGAGTCACAGCAGGCATGTGGCTGCATTTCTCAAATCAAAAGTGAATGTCTATTCAGTTGCTTATTGGTTCAATTTGTGCAATTTAGACTTATCTGTGAAGATTGAATCAATTCATCCCTGGGCTTTTTGACTTTCTGTATTTAGCCAGTGACATGGGCCAGATGGGAGATGAAGATGATTTTGGCACAGGCTTCTTAGCTTTCTTTTTGTGTTGCTTTTCACTCACCTGCTGTGGTAGTAACAAATATCCTTGATGAAACGAGAGGGCAAGTGGATATTCAGGTAGTATGTTGCAGAGTCTTGATTTCAGATACATGTTTACATATAACTCAAGCTAGCAGTTCTTGGTGGCAGTGTGTAATAAGTTGGATGTTTTAGTCCAGTCCCCAGAGGGCAGACATCCACATCACATGAGGAAATCACAGGTGTGCTCCTAGACTGCTTTAGCAGGGAAGCCAAGGGCTGAACAAGGGTATCCAAAGAATGAACAATCCTAAGTATCTGTCTCTCACTGGAAAGCTGCCACCTCTTCTAAGGCTGAGTACAGGATTCTTGTTTTCAGAGCTGCTAGTTCTACATTCTTCAGAAGCTCAGCATTTACATAAGCCCTGCATCTAGTGTGAGCAAGAGGCATGCTATTTGCTTCCTTGTTAACCATTTCTGACAGCTGTTTTTGTATCCTTGGTAGGTGGGAACAAACTTGTCTCAAGCCTCACTGTAGGCAGAGGAAGAGAAATGCTCTTCTAAACAAAATCTCAAGTAAGTAATTATTACTTTTGCTGGCTTGCTGGCTTGTATATACAGTATGGCTCTTATCTGTCTGTTCTCTTTACTTTGCATGTATAAATGCTTGATATTGTTTATTGATCTATGATTCATCTTTTGAAAACTCTTCCTTAAAGCACAGGTTGGTATAGGCTATGTATAGCATACATTGGCTAACCAGGTTGTCTGAATCACTGGTTTTACTAACGGCTGCCATGAACATTTTAATCACAGTCCTGCAATGGATGCATGGTCATTGACTTATACTTCTCCAAGTAGTGTTCTATTGGTTTCAGTGGTGTTGAATTGCTTTTTCCAATACCTGTGCTACTTCTCATAACCTGAAGCGGTAAATTGCTTTCATCTACTGCTCTGGTAATAAATATTTTGGAGGCCAATATCAACAATGATTTTTGTAGTTTATTACAGTGAGAAATCTGTAATTCAATTGTAGTCATGGACTCCGGGTACCTAAACAGAGTGTATCTAAAATGAATATATTATAATAATGGTCGTAATATTGCCAAATAAACTACAAAGCAGAAGCAAGAAAAATACCAACCTTCAAATAACATGACTTAAATGCCTGTTTCAGCAGATGCCTTCATACTGATTTGTTTGCTGAAAACATGAGAATTATTTATTTTTCATTCATATTATCTCATTACTGCAGATTTCCTTTACAACATGGCTCACTTGAAATGTATAAAAAAAAAGCCCAATGATTTTTATCTAGAGTTTGAGATTTTCCAGTAGCAATCGGTCACACACATACAGTGTTGGTGATAACCAATATAACATTGTTTTCATTGTATCTTTCACCAGGCTGGATGACCAGCAGGTGAAATGTATTATGAGAACTTTTTTCTGTACTGTGAAGATAAATATTACTCATAGAGACAAACATCTAAACAAAACTACAGTGATTTGTTACAACTTAGTAGATGGCCACTACATGTCAGACTGTGAATTCCCTTATTCTAGCTGGAAGAACTGTGAGTAATTGCTTGCTTACTGGGGCTAAGTACACACAGTGAAAAAACCTGAGACTGAGTCAATTCAATCTTTGCAGGTTAATCTAAACTGTTTAGATTGAACCGATAAGCAAATGAACAGACATTCACTTTTCATAGTTTCATAGTAACTAGGGTCAGAAGGGGCCCAGAGCAGGCCATCTAGTCTGACCCCCTGCCAATGGCAGGAAACAAGTGCTGGGGTCACAGG
>JAGPOW010003648.1:68154779-68185479 GCA_030014935.1 Caiman crocodilus
TCACAGAGCACCCTGGTGCCCTGTGCCTGCATAGGAAAAGAACTGCCAGAGGGGGAGCCCTAACAGTGATTAGGCAGCACAGCTGCAGGTTACCAGGGCTACCCATGAAGTCAGCTGACCCTAGGGGGCAGGGCCTGGCTCTTGTAAGGCCCAGAGCCAGGGCCAGACTGGCAGTTCCCTGCCAGCTACCAGAGAGAGAGGAGCTCTCTGTCCCGAGAGAGACAGAGAGAGGAAGCCTGAGGCAGGGGCTGCAGCTGCAGCTGTGAGGTGAAGGGCCGTGGCAGGACTGAATGTTGTTTGGGCCGACGGGCTTCTGTTTCATTATAGCCAAAGGGCTTGTGTTTGTTGTTGTTGCAGCCAGATGGCTTATGTCTTCAGTTGTAGCCAAGAGGCTTGAATTTGCTTTGTTTTTGTTATAAATAACCAGTGGTTTGGGAGAGGCTGTAGGGGAAGGAGGAGGCCTCATAAAGGGACCCCAGCAGTGTGGGGATTCTGGTGCCTGTGGGGGCACAGTGTTCTTATAGGCGCCAGAGAAGGTGCGTTTTCCTCAGGGGAGACCCACAGTAGTGCAGGGATCCTGGTGCCAGGGAAGGCGCAGCAGCACGGGAGTGCGTAGCCCCCAGCCCCGGAGAAGGAGCACTGGGTAGGAGGCCCAAATTGGGCACAGCAGGCCCAAGAGGGGCAACTCTGAGAGGCCCAGGTGTGGGCATGTAGAGTCCAGGAAGGGGACAACACGGGTGATGGCCCATAGAGGATAAAGAGGGGCCACAATAGGCAAGATCCACATGACATCTGCGAGGCTTGGGCTGCGGTATTGGGGAAGAAGGAGCCGCAGATAGTGCCCCCTAGTGGAGGGGGGGGCAGTACAAGTAGAAGGGCAGCCTCCCGCTAATTAACAGCAATTAAGTAATATCAAAGGTGTGTCAGACGAGACGAAGCGGGTGGTTGCCCAAGGAGAGGTGCGTGGGCCACATGGAGGGTGGACATGAGTGCCGACCTGTCACACTTGCATAAAGTATTTTCTAGATAAAATGAATGGAGAGCAGTAGAAAAGTTCATCTCACAGAGGCCAAAGTCCAACCTAGAACTCAGGGCCCCCTCTCTGCCAGAACAGCAGGCATCTCACTCAGCCATGTACCTTTTGGTTCAGTCTTCTCTTCGTGGGCCTATGTACGTCCTTTTGGCTGCCCAGGGGAAACCAACCTGTTACCAGCTACAATTTTGTGACTTTGGCTCAATCAGAGTGGGTGCATATGGTGCTATGCATCTGCATGGCCAAGGTACAGCCTACTGTACTTGCTTGGTAGCCATGTGAATGCTCACACATCCACCCTGGATATGGAATAGCATTGCAAACTGTGTGTAAGTGCCCCAAAATGGCATTTATGCAGCTGTATAAAGCAAAAGAGGATTCTGGCCCCGTGTGTCTCAACGTGACACCTATCTACCACCATACACCATGATGCAGCTGTTACAGGGTCTGCTGTGGGCATGGGGAGGGGAGTGCTTCCTGCCAATATGGAAGAAAAGCTAATGACCAGAATAAGGTTATATGACCAAGTGCAGATCTAGTGGAAAACAGAGGTGGTGAGCCAATGCTTCTAAACTTTCCTGTGGTTCTAAGTAGTATGTGCTACTTGTTGAATGGCTGCTTTAGTGCAGCACAGTGGGCAAGTTAATTAGCCTCACCAAGAGCTAGAGCTAATTAGCTTGGGAACTGTGCTGCCCTAATGCAGTGGCAGCCCTTCCTGTTTAGCGTGGCATGCACAGAGCTAGCTTAAGTAACACTGGTAGGCATTGTCTTATGATGACATCTGCTTCTTAGTAGAGCTAATTAGCTAGCCTGCAGCACAGCACCAAGGCAGGCAGCTGTGACATGACTCCTGGTTTGGTTAGACAGTGGTGCTCAGTCTTTTGGTCCTGTAAGGTAGGGCCATTCCATGGACTGGTTCAGGCTTTGTGTGACAGGATTGGGCCTGCACTGTCTCTGCCTGGCTCCTCACTCCTGGATTGAGTCCCACATGCCAAGATCAGGTCCTAGCACCCTGTGCTGCCCCCACACAGCTCCACAGGCCAGGATTGGGCCCTACATGCCTGGATCAGGCTAAATGCCACCCCCATCTGGCCCTGTGTACTGGGATCAGGCCCTGTACCACTCTGCAGGGCTGATATAGCTCACAGAGTTGTACTGTCTGGTCTGCAGGGCTCCCCATGGGTCCAGAAATTTGGCAGTAAGGGAGCAGCCACTGTTACCCCACTGCCAATTTTTTGGACCTGTGGGGACCTGATGACATAGTTTGTTGGGCTGGATCTGACCTATGGACTAGAAGTTAAGCACCCCTGGGATAGACATACTTCATGTTCAAAAGGCTGAATGCTGCACACAAACCTCCAGAAATGTTTGGATCCAGCTCTGAATCCAAGTAACCTCATTTAAGATTTCCTAACTGCTAGCTAGTGCTTAGCCAGCCCATTTAAAAATGTAGCCACATCCTTTGATTTGGTTATAGGGCTGTGTGAAGCTTCATTCCCTGATTTGATTTGATGGAGATTCGGCCCTATTTAGTGGCTAAATCTCTGAATCCAAATTGATTCAGAAGACCCTCTAATCTCTCCAAATCGAATTCGAACCTTTGAATTGATTTGGAGAAATTTGGAAAGATTCGGAGATTTGGCCATAAACACAGTTTTAAATGTTTTTTCTACATACCTCAAGGTACCCAGGCAATTCACGAATGCTGCGACGGTAGGGTGGATGGAGCACCCCACAGGAGTGTAGGGGGGGCATGGGGGCTCCCCAGCATGCTCAGCAGCAGACCCAGAAGTGGACCAGAAGCACTTCCACTCCATTTCCAAGTCTGCCAGGGAGCGTGCAGGGGGGCCTCCTTGTGCTGGTGACTGGTGCCTCCTGGGTCTCCTTGTGGTCAATCACTAAGTGGGTAGGGTGCAGAGGGGTCCCCCAGAGTGCTCTCTGGCAGATGCAGAAGTGGACCAGAAGTACTGCTAGTCCACTTCTAGGTTCACCCCTAAGCATGTGGGGGGGCCCCCTACACTCCAGTGGGACGCTCCATCTCCCTCACCATCACAATGTTCATGAGCCTCACCTGCTACCTCGAGGTATGTAGAAAAAACATTTAAAGCTGCATCTGTGGCTGAATTGCTGATTCTCCAAATCAACATCAAATCTTCAGATTTAGATTTGGCCTAATTGAATCGGGGACAGTGTTCCAAATCAATGAATTGAATCACTGTTCCCAAATGGGGCTGAATCTAAACTGAATATGGCCCATTTCACACACCCCATTTGGTTATTTCCTGCTGCAGTAAACACCACAGACTGCCTAACTGCAGCCTGTATGTTGTTCCCCTATCAATATATACTGGCTATTAATTGAATACTTCAGTCAAGTTCCCTTTAACTCATCTTGCTTGTAATATAAATGATCTTCATTTTAATAGTCTACACTCATCTCTCATGTGAGTTACATGTGAGAATTAAAGGCCTACATGCAAAAGTGGTTTGAAGTTGGCTCCATGCATTGGGACGTGGAAGTGGGGCAAGAAAGAATTCCTCAAAAGTGAATACCTCTGGGCCAAGTATACCCATTGCAGAGTACACCCATTGTAGAGTATACCCTTGCAGAGTTCCCTTGCAAACCAGTCACATGGGCAGAATGCAGGTTATAATGCAAAGAGGAGCTGCTCAGCAGCTGCTTTGTTTCAAGCTGCAACGAGACACTTGATCATTATTTGGATAAGTAAGGGGACAAGCTGAGGGTTGAGATAATGAAAGGAGGCAAATTTAGTCTGAAGTCAAGTAGAAAGCAGGAAAGATTTGCACTTGACAGACTAACCAAAGTGGGTATGTGTATGAAGTGAGCTTTATTAGGAGTTGTGAAATGAAATGCGCAAAGCATGAAGGAGACAGTCAGCTTTTGGTGGGTCTGAATGAATTCCCGTCATCGAGGCCTGATGAACTTCACCCAAAAGAACTGGCTGAAGAGATCTTGGAGCCCTTGGCTATAATATTTACAAAGTTTTGAGAGACAGACAAGGTGCCAGAGGAAAAGGGCCAACACAATGCCACTCTTTAAAAAAGGCAGAAAGGAGGACCCAAGGAGGACCCATAGAATTAGACTGGTTATCCTGACCTCTACACCTGGGAAGTTACTGAGCATATCATAAGGAAGCTCATTTGCAAGCATCCAGAGGATGAAAGACTGATCACAAGTAGCCATCATGCATTTGCTAAGAACAAACCATGATAAACAGACTTGATCTCCTTCTTTCACAAAATAACTAGCTGAGTGGATGAAGGGAATACAGTGGATATAGTGTAGCCTGACTTGAGCAAGGTGTTGACAAAATCCCACCTGACCTTCTCATAACTAAATTGGAGAAAGGTTGGCTATATAAAACTACTAATGGTAGATAGATGACTGACTCAATAGCCACAAGCAAAGGGTAATTATAAATGGATCCGTGTCCAAATGGCAGGAGGTTTTGAGTGGAGTGCCACAGGGGTCTGTACTGGATCAAGTGCTGTTCAAAAAGAGCTTTTTGAACAAATGAGCTGATGGCATGAAACTGAAAAGGACTGTGAACATGCTGGAGGACAGGAGCACAATTCAGAAAGAACTTGAAAGACTCGAAAGCTGGGCTAGAGCCCACAGGATGAAGTTTAATACTGATGAATGCAAGATGTAAGAAAAAAAACCCACAAATACAAAATGGGTGATGGCTGGATGGATGACACCACTGTGGAGAAGGATCTAAGAGTTTTGTTGAATAACAGATTCAGTATGAGTCTACAGCATGATGCATCAACAAAAATACAAGTACGGTGCATTAATACCAGCACTAGCTGGTCCCATCTACAGTACTGCGTGAAGTTCAGGATTCCACATTTTAAAAAGGACATGGAAAAGTTACCATCCAGAGGTGGGTGACAAAAATGATAAAGTGCTTGGAAGACAAGCCATATAAAGAGAGGTTGAAAGAAATAGGCATGTTCAGCTTATGGAAAAGGCAGTTAAGAGGGGATATGATAGTACCCCTCAAATATCTAGGGCACAGACCAGTGGCTTGAAGTTGCAGTGAAGTAGGTTTAAACCCAACATCAGGAAACAAAACTTGGGAGGAAGGACAGGGGATGGGGGACATGACCCTCTTTCTTGGATCTCTCCAGCTCATTTTAACAACCCTTGCAGTGACAGGACATTGACAGCCTTTGTCCCCCTGCCTTACCTGTGGCAGGCTAGGGTGCTTTTGGTGTCCTTGGGCATAATGCCTTGTAGTTGTGTAATAGGGTTTACTGCTGTTTAAGAAATAGGTTAGATAAGGATGTAATATGGGATCATTTGGATAGGGACGGTTCTGCCTCAAGCTGGGGCTTGGATTAGTGATCTGTGGAAGTCCCTTACAGTCCTACTTTTCTATGAGTCTAGGATTGTATTATAGTACAAGCCAGTTATCATGCTTCACCTAGGGTCCTTGATGCATTATATCATATTCAGTCATGAAGTCCTGTACAGACAAGAGACTCCTTAGCACCTCAGTGGTTAGCATGGCCATCGTTTTTCCCTTAAAGCCTTGTGGTGGTGGAAAGGGCCTCTTAGATCATCACATTCTTTTCTATCTAGGATTGTTCCCTATTGCACATTTACTAGCTGTCTTCTGTAGTCTAGCTTTAAACATAGCAATGATGAGGCTTTTGTCACTTTTGAGGTAAATTAATCCACTCAAAAAGATCATGCACATCATACGTTCTTTGAACAGCTGTGTTACTTCTGTGAACATACCAGTTCAAGTCTCCTCTTAATTCTGGATAAGGGACTAAAGCAGGAGAGAATACAACAGGAAGGATCTGTTTGAAGCAATGCCATTTTAACATTCTCCATCATTATATATCCTCTTTATTAATACAACCAAACACCCTATTTGCCACTTTTGTATACCAGACGGACAAATTTGTTCTTCTAACACTACTGTGTCATCCTTTTGAACCAAGTTAGATTTTCTGCACAGTAAATCACTGCTTACTGGGTGCATCTACACATGGCCGGATAGTGCTTTTGTTACTATTCCATCATTTAGTACTTGCTTTTGGATGTACTAAAAGATGGCACAGTAATAGCCCATACTGCACTGTGAGGGCCAAGCATGGTTATTTTTAGCTGCTATGTCATTGTAGCAATGTTATGACAAGGAAGCATGTTGCTATGGCAATGTAGTGGCAGCATCATGGTTTTTGCCAGTCAGTGCTATGGTGTCATAGCATCTTGTATAGTCATGCCCAGTGTAAATCGTGGTGGTGATTTTGAGCCCAGCATGATGTATCTGCAAAGCCTCCTGGGACTTTTTCTTGAAAGAGCCTATTGGTGTAAAAGATAGGCTGCCTTGACTATATGAATTGCCTTACACTTCCTCCAAATCGATTGAGTCTGCCATCATGTTGCCAGTTTACCATTGCATTTAAGTTCATCTAGAGCCCTTTCACAATCTTGCAATTATTTTTAAATAAAGGCCAACTTTTGCAAACAAGGTTAGTCACCTTTGCACACAGTCTACTTTGGCTCAGGAGTCTCTAAATACATGCATGACTGTTGCTAACATGAAGAAATCTGGTAGGATTGGGTCCACATACATACAAAGTCATCACCCAGCATCCCTAACTCTGGGCACTTCCTCCTCTAATTCTTTCACAGTTATATTCAATGACATTGGTTCAGATACAGGCTCCAGGGGTCCCCTACTATTAACCTCTCTCCACTCTGACAAGCAGCGGTTCATTATGACCCTTTGTTTCCTATTGCTTAACCAGTTTTTAATCCTTAACAAAGACTTTGTCCCTAACCCCACTATTATTTATTTTCCTTAATAGTCTTTTATGAGAGGCCTTATCAAAAGCATTTTGAAAATTCAAGTAAATTAATGTCTCATGGGTCACCTTTTATCTACTATTTTATTAACTTTTTCAAAAACAATATGTTGTACTTTTCAGCATTATTAAATGGCCTGGAAAAAAAACCTCTTCAGCCACATTCTGACAGCTACTATAGTGGCTTAGCAGAGCTGTGCTTGGATTAGCGCAGTTATTCTGCCTGTATTTAAGGACTCTATTTCATTTCCTGGCATCTCTCTGCTCAGGTCGACCACCAGTTCAAGGTGGAAGTGACAATTTTGCAGCATCTCAAGAGCACCGGTGTTTGCTGCTGGGAGGTTGAGAGGAAGGAAATAGCAGACCATAAAGTTTTGATTGTTTGGAAGTTTGTTGAAAGTATAAGCAGGACCAGCTACAGACAGAGTTCAGAAGTGAGGAGAGCTAGTCATGCACTGGCTGCTTGCTTACATTAGCTATTTCTTGGTGGGCATTTCTGTTTCGCTATTAGGCAGAAGAATGCTTCATTGGTCTAATATGGAGCCATCGTGTACAACTGGTTATGAAGTTAACAGGGAAGTCTCTTTAAAAATAGATGGAACAGTATGATTCAGAGTGGTGAGTGAGAGCAGGAAAGGTTTTGGCAAAAAGAGTGGCACTGAAGAAGTAAAGCAAACGTGCAATGCTCTTTTCCTCCCCCAATTTAAAATATCAGCATTTTGCAAGCAATAGGCCATATGCTCCCCAGGTTTGCACGCCAAAAAGTGTAGCAACTTACTACAAAGCCTCTCTCCAAATTTTACATGCAAGCCAAAACCTCCTACTTGGTATGCTGCCTTCATGCCAATTTACAGCACAGAGATGGGCCTGTGCAAGGAGCCCTGCAAAAGGATGGCAGACTCAGTACACAAAGGATGTGCAGTTAGAGTCAGGGTGGGTTAGGTTAGGGGAATGTCCTGCAAACCCTACTCTAGGAGGAAGTTGCTACCCTAACATGAGGAAGTGAAAGCAAACATGTTTCCAAGCTAAATTGTTACCTCCTGTGAAAAAAAACCCATACAAGAAGCCCAGGGGGCCAGAAAGCCCACCTTGAGCTGCCCTTGTAAGGTTTTCTGATCTCTTCACCTAGAAATAGGAGTGTTGTAGAATTGTGATGTTGTGTCCAGGCCCATCCTAAATAGCTGCAAGGAAAGAACATCACATCTTCTGTGGAGACACAGCAACGGCTGCTGTTTTTCTGGACTCCCTCTTCCTCATATCATGCCCCTGCATTAAATGCTTAGGTAGCAATGTAAGGTGTCAATCAGGAAAGGCACTCAGCAGGAAGAACATCATCACGTTACACTGGTACTTCTTCACCCCTAGCCTGGATTTACAAATGGAACTTCAGGCCTAAAATAAGGAGCAGTGCTGCACAGATGAGTTGTTCCACACAGACCTTTCCATTAATGCTGCAAAGTTTTTCTTCTACCTGGGGTGGTAGGGAGGGATCACATGCCACTGGGCCAATGTTATGGAAAAACAGGCTTGATCTGTGCACAGAACAATGACAGGTAGCCCAAGTAGTGTCAGTTTGCCACCTTACAAATGGCTAAGTATCTCCAATTCACAACTTGCTCTGGCAAAACAGATATTTTGGTAGATATCCAAGTCTGTATAGGCTATTTCCAAATGATGGCTATATTGACTTAAGGAGTTGCATATGTCCATACACTGTGACCCACTGATACAAATTCTGCCATGTATTTTGTTTTCTGCAACTTCTACTACACATGCTCCACAGGCTTTCTTGTATTTCGTCAGGCAGTCTTCACCATATGCATATGACTAGAATCATAGGATCATAGAATAGAAGTGTTGGAAGAGACCTTAGGAGGTCATCTAGTCCACCCCCCCTGCAGCAAGCAGAATCATCCCTGAATAAACTATCTTAGTGAAGTGCTTAGTGTCTGTTATTGCAAAGCTAGTTTCTCTTTGCAGGCTGGCATGAGACACACTTTCCCCTGGAACTTAATTTCAGGGTAAGGATTTTGCTGATTCCAGTTCTTGCTGCAGTTTTATTGGCTGAATGTGATTAAACACAATTAAATTTATACTGAGTTGGGGTCACATGCTTCACTATATAGAGTAGATATGTTAAAATGTATGGAAGTAAGTGAGCTGTAGCTCTACTACCTTCCTCTTCCTTTGTCAATGATCAAAGACCAGAACTGGGGCCTGGTGAAGATGATACAGTAGGTTGCTTCTAGGCCACATGGATTTTCATGCATATATTACTGCTAATTTAATCAACAGTAATTTTCCTCCATATTTTATTCTCATCCTTGGAGAATATAAATTCTAGGCACAAAGGGATACAACCATGGTTGCTAAGGGAATTGTACTGCCAAGTGAGAGGGGAGTTTTGAAAAATGAGTTGAGAAAGATGTGTCCTCTGGTCTGAAATATGGCACTATTTTATGTTGTCATCCTTTCAGACCTTAAGAGCTAAGGCATGTCAGGCCAGGAGAGGAAGAGAAGAAGCTTTTGATGAGAAGCTCACTAGAGATACTTCAAGGTATAGTCTCATGCTTCAATAGGTATAAAATACCCCCTTCAAATAAAATTATCCCACGTGCTAGTGTTTAGATGATGCTGAGGTGTCTTGAGAAGAGATTGTTAGTTTTAAAGGGAATTCCACTTGGGCTTCTAAAGCATATTGTGCAATAGCATGCATAAGTACTTTGCCACTGTGCATTCATTTCTTATGAAAGCAACCAGTTTAATGCTGCTACAAGTGTACAGCAAACTGGGAATCTCTATCATTTTAAGTTCTAGTTGCACTCATGTGATCAGATCTAAAAGCAAATGACAAATTGTGTTAGTCTAAGTGTACAGTTGTAGCAATACTATCTTGCTAAAACAGTGTATTTTCCCCTTCCCTTCTGCCTTGTTTCCCCTTCCTTTCTACCATTTTGCTCTCCTGCTTATCAACGGCTTTGTGCACATCCTTTTGCAGCATCTGATGAAGTGAGCTTCAGCCCACAAAACTTGTGATTGGTACACATACAAAGTACAAATCTTCTCTGCCTTAAAAGGGAACAGTCATCCCTGTTGAGAGAGCCCAGCTGCAGGACATTTAGACAGGCAGGGGGTGTCCTTTTAGAAGATCCCAGGCAAGGAAGCAAGAGAGGAAGATGCAACCTGGGAATGCAACTACTTGCTTTAAGAATGGGGCCAGGCAACTGAGAGTCCTGGACAGGGCAAAAGGGTTTATGCTTGCTTATTTAGTTGTCTTGTTTGTAACCTAAAGAGTAGATTGACTGAGGGGCTCTGCAGTGAGCAAAAGGCAACCTGCACAAGCCAGCAGGCTCTTACACTTGCCAACTAGAATATGATCTTTTAAATATAGTGTGAAATAAGCTTTAAAAACTGCCCCAGAGAGTACATAGGACATTTTCTCAGTCTTCAAGCTTAGGTCATACTATTTTCTGTAAATGGTGAGCAAAACTCTCACCGTACAATTGCATGGCAACATTGTGGACTGTCTGATTTCCATCCACTTGTTACTGAGTTAGTCTGGACTATTGAGACCTCAAGTTAGGTGCTAAAGTCAAACTATGTGAATGCTAATCACCCAAGACCTGGAGCCAAGCAGCAGAAGAACAAGGCAGAAAGCTGTTTCAGCTGTGTACTTCTTGGGGTGATGCAACTTGTGAACCACTATTTGCTTAGGGTTTTGCCTACAAGCACCAGCTAGCCTTTAACGTAATAGTCGAAAACTGGACTTAGGGTTTCCTCAAGAATTTGCTGTTGTACTTCCTCACCACTGCAGTCCTCTTTGCAGACTTGGAGGGATGATGGAAGGGTGCTGATGCAAAGGTTTGGTACAGTGGAAAGGTATGCAGGAGAAGGAACAATTTTGACCTTGTATAGTTCCTGCCATGTGCCATTCCCTTGTCGAGCCAGTCAGTACACCAGGTGGCACTGACACTAGAAAGCATCCAGTGCCAAAGAAGAGGGCTTACTGACAAATTCATTTTGAAATCACTGTTGTGCAGCAGCTTAGCAATTAATCAAGGAGAAAGATGGATTGAAAATACAGTGGATTGTAAGGTCCCAAAACTCAGGTCTGTGACTCACAGATACTAAAGACAGAAAATAATAATGATTGTTCTTTATTTTCTTGACTGTTTAAAGATAGTGGGTGCATATACACAAGACATTTACTGTGGAGCTACCTAATTAGCTCCACAGTAAAATACTGTGTACACATGCAGTCCTATTAGGTTGCAGTAGACTAATAAATGCTGCCATAGGGTAGTCCAGCTAAACACAAGTAGTACCCATCAGGGACATTGTTTCATATACTGCAGCACGTGTAGATGGTGACAGAGCTGGCTAGGGCATGAGGGTGCTTTAGTGCATGGACTGCGTGCTGGCTAGCCCTGCACTGAAGCACACTCGTGTGCCAGCCAGCCCCTCTGCATCATGTAGAGCCCTGTCAGAGCAGCACAGGCTGGCAAGAGACCCGGGATCAGCCTGCCAACCCTGGGCTGGCTGCTCTGCTGGGGCTCAATGTGCTGTGCAGCAGCTGGCTGGGGTTGCCTACCAGCTAGCCCCATGCTGAAGCACCCTCATGCTTCAGCCAGTACCTCTGCAGCATGTGGAGCCCAACAGGAGCAGCCCTGGGCTGGCAGGCTAACCCCCCAAATCCTCTGCCAGCCGGGGCTGCTCTGGCCAGGCTTCACATACTGCGCATGAATAAACTCTGGCTCAATGTGCTCTGGCGTGTATTTGTGCACATGAATTGCATGTGTAGACCTGCCCAGTTACAAGAAAAACCTAGTTGTATGAAACAGGCAAGTAAGTTGAAATGATGCCTTTGCTGCAGTGTTTACTACACGCTGTTTAAGATTTCTTCTATGGCTGAGAACAGGTAAAAAGCATTTGTGCTAAAAATATTTAGGCATATGGGTTTTCCCAGTCCTCAGAGTTGGTCCTGTGTGCTGAATTCATGGAACATTCCAGCCACATTATAACACTGTATTTATAATACAGGTGCCTTGTTATAAACCTACGTAACCATTAAAAATGCACATATCTCACTAAAGAAATTGAATACTATAGATAGGTTTAGATCATTTTGAAAGACATAATGATGTGTATAGGGAACAAGTGGCCTAATGGGACTATAATGGCAAGTGGCCTAATGGGAATAATGCCATGGGATTATCCCTGGGTAATAGGGGAATAATAGGAATGAGAGGGTATTAAGGACAAGAGGTTCAAACCTGCAAGATGCTAAGCAGCCCCTGAGAAGTACTGAACATTATTTATGATAGATGGGAGCTGAGGGTATTGAGTATCTTGCAGGATCAGGCCCCATGCAGGGTGTTCCAACATAAGGCAGACATTCTCAGCCTGGATTTTTATGAGATGCCAATTTAGACATCTTAGCAGGACTCTAGCTCACTGAAAGCATTTTCAAGACTGTGACTAAATTTTCAGTATGGGCCCAATCCAACTGCCATTGAAATTGATGGCTAGGCTCCCATTGACTTCATGGAAGTTGGATCGGTCCCCATAGCAGAAGACACTTTAAGTGTGCTGTGAATTGGCTTAGGAAGCTATGTAACTAGCACATCTATAACATTCTGTGCTGCTGGCATTCAAGTTAGATGGCTCCAGCTTAAGTCAATTTTCAATTGTTTGACATCCAAGTCATACATACCCTTCTGCCCATTTAATTTCTTAGCATATTAAAAGCCCCAGTTACGTGCCTAACATAGACGAGGTTAGAGAGCTACAGTAGATTGTCCTTCATGATAAACATGTATTTTGATTTCAGGCAAACATTTTCCTGAAGTAGAAAAGCATCATTTTGACTTTTTAAGATGAACAAGCCTGCTGCTGCTAGCCCCTCATTTAGGGTTCAAGCGGGACTGTTTTAATAGCCATATTAATGAGATCTATGTGAAAACCCAGTGACTTCGGCCTTGATCCTGCAATCATTTATGCATGTGCTTTAAGAGTCCCACTGCACTTAATAGGACTATTTATGTGTATATAGTGAAGCATGTTTTCAGGACTGGAGTTTAAAGCCTTGATCCTGCCCCCATTGAAATCAACTGGAGTTTTGCCATTGACAGGATTGGGAGCAGGATCACATCTGTAATCGGCAGCATCCTTTAAACATCAAATCACATTTTGCAGATGTTGAAAATTGTGCTTGTCTGTTTTAGGGGTCATGGGCTGCCCAGGAGTTTTGACTTTGGGATTTCAATTTAAATCTCTCTTATGTGCTTCCTGTTGCAAATCAGACTTTGACATTAGCAGAGCAGAAGGATTTGTGTTGACACCTATGTACCAGTTTGATGTGTCTGACTGGAATCTGAGAATTTTACCTCTGTACTGCACTAGTTAGGCTTTTATATTTCCATAGGAAAAATTAAGAATGTGAGGGTCCACCTCTTTCTGAGTATAATGCTGTTTGGTGTTTCAGTTTGACATTCTCACCTTATTCAGCTGTATTTCCTGCCTATTTATTCACCTGTTTTGACTTCTTCAACAACAGCCCATAATGGAGAAGATTCTCTGCCCAAAACCACCTTCATTGTTTCAAGCCAAATGTTTTCAGGGATACAATGCACTCCTATGAGAGGAGGCACCAAACCTTGTACCTCTGTTCTTCTGGCTGGAATAAGGACCTGGCCCTCTCTTTTTTGAGACAGTAACAGCTACTATTAGACCCAGTTGTAACTGCCCATGAGGAAAATCTAGAAATCTTGGAAGTGGGGGGAGCTCCTTGTTTCTACATTGCACATCAGCTGAGGGTCCAAAGGAATCCAACTCTCTACAATTATTGGATGAGTCTATCACTGTAGAGGTGTAAGTTACTTTTAGAAGACTTGTCATTTGGGTGTGATGTAACCTAAAGTTAGATATGCCCATAGAGGGGGTCAGTGGAAGTAAGAACCCCCATTATGCCTATGCATGGGATAGTCAGTCTTGAGCACAGACAGCCTACCCCACAACAGCACCAGCCAATTCAACTCAGCCAGTGTGTAGGAGTCAGAATTTGTGTAGGCCATGTAAATTGTTATGCTAAGCTGGGGCAAGGCTGAATGAAGATGGAAACAGTGGCTCAGACCAGTGTCTCTGGAGTTAGTTGTATGTAGCAATCATAGCTGTGACTGAAAGGTAGTGTAGATGGCCCTGAGCTAGCTTTAAACTAGCTAGCTTGGGTATTGTAAGCAGTCTAGCTGTGGAAGCATAGAACTTGGCAAAGGCTGCAAAAGTTGCCCAAGATGGGTACATAAGCTGTTTTAGCCCTTGCTAAGCTCCATGCTGCTGCAATTGTACTGTTAGCAGTACTCAAGTGAGCTAGTTAAAATTACATGCCCCCAATCAAAGAGGCTTCTGGATCTACCTCTAAGGGGATGGTGCTTACTCACTTATCTAGTTTGTGTTTAAAGACAAGGTCTAGGCCCTCAATTCTTAACTACACCTTTAGCACTTTGACAATAGTCATAAACATCCTTGTTAAAACATCCACTTCATCATAATCACCAAAAGCAGAGCTGCTAAGTCCAGCCTTATAGGGAGGATGCAGAAGACTTCCTTAAATGTATAATGCAGAGCATCCACATTCATATTTTTAGCAGCCTATGCCAGTAGTCCAACCTTTAGTGTACTGTATGTACTTTTAATAATCTCCATAAAAGCCTGATTTTCAATCCCCAGGCTCAAGCTGACAGTGTAAATAAAATCACCCAAATCCACAGGGTAAGAGAAATGAAAATGACAAGGATTAAAATTTTGTCAAACCTCTTTCTTTTTAAAATTCTGCTTCCCTTCCAATTGGATCACGACCCTCTGTGTGCACAGCTTAAGACCAGACGGTATGCTTTCACTTTTATTCCGCTCTGCAGCAGGCTTACAGTATTTAGTGAAAGTCTGTAAAGAATGTGTGCTGTGTAGAGAGTTAATACCATAATCCCCTATCGTTGGGGTCAAATGCTGAATAGAGCAGAAGAATTAGAAAATATGTTACATACAATGGCAGAAAAAATGCATCAGCATGCTGTTCTGTTAACATAAGCATTCATTACCAACAAGTAAATGGCAATGAGGTAATAGAGTGTATAAAGAGATGTGTACTTCAAGTCTAGTGTGCACGTTGTTATGAGAACATAAGAGTTTGAGTGAAAATCTAAATACTTTATATATACACATCATAGCATTTTTTCATTGCATATAATTGCATTTTTCTGAGAAGCAGCTTAGATTATTTTTTAAATAACAAAATTCAGCCTTTTAAATTGTTTAATGGAGTTGAAGCAGATACGTCTTTTATATTTTTCCCCCCTTAATTTTTTGTGAAGTGTGATATCTATATTTTGTAATCCAAGTGCTGAAGTAGTGGAGATTCCTGAGCACAAGCTGCCGTTACCTTGGCTAAGGATATAATGAGAGGAGAATCTTAATATTGGAAATTCAGCCTGGTTTGGGTATATTACTATCTTGGGATCCTGATAAAACTACCTGTCATAAAAAAGAGGGGGGGAAATCAGGTACAGAATGTGTGCGTGTGTACAGATTACACATGTTATTTGACACCAGGTAACATCTCATGATGTAAAAAAAAAATCACAGTGTGTGATCAGTTGATGTTCAAATAAAGCAAAGATTTTTTAGCTAAGTGACAGTATAGAATAAGAAGGGGAATAACTCCCCCCTTACACTAAGCCAGTGAGTCTCACCAGGGTGCCAAGGCAAGCTGTGGTGCTGCCAGATGCTTTGAAAGGTTCCTTGATGTGTGTGCAGATAAGATAAACAAGTAAGTCCAGGCTCATACTTGTCCCTGCCTGGTCCTGTCCCCAACACAACTGCCCAGTCATTCCACAAAGAGGTAAGCACTAGGGCTGTGTGGTGCTTTGGTCCCTGATTTGATTTGGCGGACTTTCAGCTTGACTGTTTAACATCTTCATCAGTGACTTGGACGAGAGGGTGGAAAGCACACTGTGGGCGAGGTGGACACACTTGAAGGGAGAGAGAGGCTGCAACTAGATTTAGACAGACTGCAAAAGTGGGCAGACAAGAATAGGATGGGGTTCAATGTAGACAAATGCAGGGTGCTACACCTTGGGAGAAGGAATCCACAGCATACATACAGGCTGGGGAGTTCCCCTCTTGAAAGCACAGAGGCGGATAGGGATCTTGGAGTCATTATTGACACCAAGATGAACATGACCCGCCAATGCCAGACCACAGCCAGCAAGGCCAGCCGTACCTTGTCATGCATCCAAAGGTGCATCTCAAGCCGGTCCAGAGAAGTGATACTCCCGCTTCAAAAGACTTTGGCAATATTTTACAGTTAGGGTGGCCAAAATCTGGAACCAGCTTCCCAGGGAAGTGGTCCTCACCCCTACCTTGGGCAAATTCAAGAGGGGGTTGGACGATCAGCTGCCTGGGGTCTTGTGAACCCAGCATTCATTCCTGCCTGTGGCAGGGGGTCAGGCTAGATGATCTCTTCAGGTCCCTCCTGACCCTAGCTACTAGGAACTATGATTCAGCGGCCAAATCTCTGAATCAGAATCAAATCAAAAGGCCCTTTAATCTCTCTGAATTAAATTGGAACCCTCCAAATTGATTCGGCGATTCGGACATAGACATAGCTTTCAATGTTTCTCTACATACCTCTAGGTTGCAGGTGGCTCATGAATGCTGTGATGCTGGGGCACATGGAGTGTCCCATAGAAGTGCAGGGAGCTCCCCAGTGCATGTGGCAGCAGGCCCATAATTAGACCAGAAGTACACTGGTCTACTTCTGGGTCTGCTGGGGAGCGTGACCGGGGCTTCCCATGCCCACCCTACCCCTGCTCAGCAACTCGTGCCTCCTGGATATGGGGGTGACACCTGGGGTCCCCCTATAGCCGATCTCTGAGCTGGGGGGGATGCGGGGGGGCCCCTCCCCACACAATCCCTGGCAGACCCGGAAATGGACCAGAAGTACTTCCGGTCAGTGTCACAATTTGCCACCGAGCATGCAGGGATCCCGCCTGCACTCCTGTGGGACACTCCATGTGCCCCAGCATCGCAGCATTCCCAAGCTGTGCTGGTACCTCAAGGTATGTAGAAAAAACTTTTAAAGCTGTGTTCATGTCTGAGTCACTGATTCTCTGAATCACCATTGAATCTTCAGATTTGGATTTGGTTGAATTGAATCAAGGACAGTGATCCAAATCAATTAATTGAATCACTGTCCCTGATTTGTGCCAAATCCATATTGAATAGACCCACTTTGCCACCCCTAGTAAGTACCATAATATATGAATTAGTTTTTACAATTAGGTGCCACTCAATTTACAAAAGTTATGAAGGGTGTCTCAAGTCCAGTGAGGGATGCCTTGAGACCAAAAAGATTGAGAATCACTGCACTAAGCAATATTTGATTCTATCTGTACTCTACTCAGTTCAACCTCAGTTTTAAGAAAGGCAGAATCAGGCCCATACAGTGTTGAACTAGAGTCAAGCTGGGGTACTTAAAAAGTCATGCATTAACAAGTTAATGATTAATGGTAGAATACATTACAATACCACGTTACCACAACATTTTGTCCATTGTCACCCTTCTATTTTATTGCATTCAGGGACAATGGCAGGTACTAAAAGGGATTTTACCAAACTGGCTATATAAGTGTTGTATGCATTTATTACTAGATTGTTACTGTACATAGTCAGTCGCCTGCATGACAAATATGTTTATAAAAATTAATGATGTAAATGGAGCTTTTATAGCATAGTTCTGGTTTGGAAAGTGACTGCGGTAATAGTACAATTGGGTCCCATTCCTGTTAGTGATTCAGTGACTGCCTTAGATGCTCTCAGTGGCTGCAGCTACATGTGCACTTTACTCCCGAGTTGACTAATTAGCTCCACAGTAAACCATCACTGTCTATACGTGCAACGCTATTAGGCTGCAGTAAACTAATTAACTCTACTGTAGGATACTACTGCCTGACACAAGTACAATCCTACAGCAGAGTTTATTTACTCTTCTACAACATATGTGTAAATGGTGACTGAGGCTGTCTGGGGCTGGAGGGTGCTATAGTGTGGGGGCTGCCTGCCAGCTAGCCTTGCACTGGAGGACACTTGTGCCCCAGCCACCCCCTTGGCAGCACGTTGAGCCACGTCAGAGCAGTGTCAGACTAGAAGGCTGGCCCTCTTAACCCCCCTGCCAGCTGGGGTTGCATTGTCCCAGTTCAACGTGCTGTGGTCCCAGGCACATGTATAAAGACTGCACCAGGTAGCAATAAACTCTGGTACAAACCACACAGGAGTTTATTCAGGTGCATTAATATCACGTGTAGATGCATCCAGTTATAAATAAAAAGATTTTTTTCCCTGACTAGCCTTGCAAACTCAGACTAAAGATTTAATGGGAGCTCAGCGTTTAGTTTTCACTTATCTTCACTGCTAGGAGAATTTCTTGACGCTAAATCGTGTCCAGAGAAGCACTTGTGAAACTTACTCCCTCATCCTCAGAAGGCCCTATGACAAAAGTTAGACTTGGTCAGGTAATTATATTTTCCTGTGAAAAAAATTACCTGTAGTTAAAAATAGATTTGCATTTTTTAAAAAATGCAATTGCTAAAAAATTGCTAAGGAATGTAATGACTTTTCAATTAAAAAATGGAATCGTTTTTAAAAATATGTTTTCCACACAATTCATATTTTGTCAAAAATACCTATATGCTCTTGAAAAATGCTATAGCAATTTTTTTTTTAGTTCATTTGAATAAAGGTGAAGAGATTTCTGTTTTCAAGTTCTAGTTGTCTGAGGAAAAAATTACATTGACAGCTACAATTTCTCATGCTTTGAGCTTCGAAGTAGCTATATTTTAATTTGAACATATTTGTTGAAATGTTATTTGTACATTTTGGAGTTTTCTGCCTGTAAAAAAAAAAAAGTGTACATCTGTGTTTTATGTGTGCTAAGAAGGTGCTGAGTGTCTTTTATAAGCAGTTATGACAAATACTCATCAGTTTGCAGAATCAAGCTCAAAGGTGTTGGCATCTTGTAGTATCTTGTGGCTATGTTTGTATCTCATATTACTGTTATAATAAATACAAATGATAATAAAAATATTATTCTTTTAATATTTTTTCAGAAGTTGCTTAATGCTTTGTTCGTTTGAATTCTCATCCTGCAGTTTGTTGTTTGTCAAAATCATTGTGAAGAGCTCAGACTTAAAGTAGAATATTTCTGAGTTCTTCCATCAAACTTAAGAATGCTAGTGAGAAGGGAAATTTAGCTAAAGGGATAAAAAAATAGTTGTCACTGTTGAAACTATTAATATAGGGCCCTTCTCCATACATGAACATACTTTCCATTAATACAGTTTTAACATGTATGATTCCTACCAGGTGCTTGTCTCTGTAATACTTGTTTAACCTTATTGGGCACACCTACATGAGACATTTACTGCAAAGTTGAAAAATTAACTAAGTAGAAAATATCTCAGTCTACACGTGCCACTATTAGGGAGCATGAAACTAATAAACTCTGCAGCAGGGTAGTACTTGTGTAAAATACAAGTATTGTACTACCCTGCTGCAGAGTTTTTTCACGTGCAGCAGAGCACATGTAGACACTGCCCTGGCTGGCTGGGGCACAGGATGCTTCAGTGGAGGACTAGCCAATAGGCAACCCTCTGAGCTGAAGCTCCCATGTGCCTCAGTCAGCCCCTCTGCAGCACATAGAGCTCAGCTGGAGCAGCCCTGGGCAGGCAGGATAATCCCCAGATGCCCTGCCAGCCCAGGCTGGTCCGATCAGGCTGTAGAAGCTGCACACAAATAAACTCTAGAGCAATACGCTCCAGAGTTTATTCATGAGGAGGGGAAACACATAGGGGGTGCATGCACATGCATGTGCACCCCCTGAGTGTGGCAATGTCAGCGGTGCCTGCAGGCAGTCACTGATCACCACCCTGCCACCGACATCTCCGGCGGTGTCTATATGCAGCCCACAATTGGTGCTGGCTGCTTCCACCACTACCAGTGGTGAGTGCAGGTGGTCACCGACCCTTGGTCGGTGCTCACCATCACCCCCGCCACCAACAGTGCCAGCGACGTCTGCTGGAGCTCCGCACTTACTACTGCCATGCTCCTGCCACCGCCAGTGCAGCCGTGCCTCCCCAGCCACCTGGGGCACGCACCATTCATGTTCATGAGCATTAATCGCACACGTAGACATGTCCATTAATGCTTTTCTTTTTTCCCCCCTAATGTGGCATGTCAGTGCTACTAGATAAATTCTGTGTGTTTGGTTCATGCACATAGTATAAAGGCATAATTGACCATCCCCATCAGGTTATTACATATATGTGAAAAATTAAACTGGTTTTGTTATATTACCAGCAAATTAAAGACTAGATGCAAATGATACCTGCAATTCCTGCTTCCCATTGACTTGAGTGGGAGTCTTGCATGTTCATTACAAGGAAACCACCTCTTACATTAGTGAGGAGGAGGTGTGAAAAACCAATAGCTTATACAATTTGGCTTTGGTAGTATTCAGTATTGAGGGGAATTAGTAGGCTGGAATAATTAGAAATAGTAAATCTATCAAATGTAATTTGATTAACTGATTTGAGAGGGGAAAGATTTCTGCAGTCACAGAAGATGCTTTTTCTATTATCATAAACAGAAAAAAGCATTACAAGCAGAGTTAAATTAGAATCAACAAAGCCTTCACCATGATGTTGAACTTCCTTTTTAAATAGATGAGTTAAAATAGGTGAGATTATGCAACTAAAGATAAGTATAATTTAATGCTCATTGTTCAACCATCCAGCTAGAGAACTGAGTGAACTAACCAAAAATTAGATAGACTAGTCATCAGTAGGCTCAGAGCAAATGTTGAAGCTTAAAGGAAAGGAAGGAAGCCAGAGCTTTAATAATGACTTCGTTTGGAGATTAGGAATGAACAAAGGTGATATGTTGCAATAAGGTCCACATGGGAGCATGGACCTTATTGCAACATAAGGAATTTATGCACATTAAGGGACATTGCAACCTGAAGGGATACTCCACATAACAGATGTCTGAAAGAATTCTTCCTTCCTGTATCCTAGTGTTCCTTCCATCCTCACTAGCGATACTAGAACTCAGTGAGTGGGCTACACTGTAGGAATCTGAAATAATGAGTATGGCAGGTTAAAAAAAAATACAGTGGTTTTCTGCTTAAAACATGAAGCCTTACTGAACTCAAAATAGGTCACAGGACAAAAAGGAATTTGACAAAGTCTTAGAGAAAAGGTGCATCAGTAACTATTGAGCATGAGAGTTAGGGGCACAGTCTCTGAATTGGAGTTTCCTAAGTCTTAAATACTGAAGGCTGCAAGTGAGAGGAACAGTGGAAGAAACCCTGGTTATACCCTGTTCACTCTTCACCGCTTTGTAACACAGCATATTGGGCAAGGTGGACCTATGGTCTGACATAGTTTCATGGCTGGTAGGGTTGGAAGAGACCTGAGCAGATCATCAAGTCCGGCCCCTGCCATGGCAGGAAAGAGTACTGTGGTCAAACGACCCCAGCAAGGTTCGTCTAACCTCCTCTTAAAGACCCCCAGGGTAAGAGCCAGCACCACTTTGCTTGAACATTCGTTCCAGATCCTAGCCGCTCTGACGGTGAAGTAGCACCTCCTGATAGTAAATAACAGTTATGTTCAAATGCCAGTGATGTTCTTATGTTCATTTCTTCAGTATTTTCACTGGAAAAAAATCAAAGCAAATAACTTATTTTTCTTGTTGTGATTTGAAAATATAAAGTTTATTAATATAAAGATTTCTGTTTCAGTGCAATTTGTTTGACTTTTTAATTGTATCAAAATTTAACTTTTATCTTATCGATATTATACTTATAGATATGCAATGTTTTTATGATGTTTAATATTTTGTATCTTATCACAATCTTTTGATTCTACCTAAAGAAAGCACTTCAATAATTCTGAATAAATTGTTTTGAATTTGTTTCAGGAAATTTTTTTAAAATTTTGACTTCTTTATTTGGGATAAAAACTAATTTTGCAACCTCAGAATCTCCTATATAATGAAAATTCCAGTTTTTGCTCCAGCTCTGGTCTAGATTCTCAGCTACACTTTGTTTTCTGTGGGTGGATGTTAGGCCTGGCATTATTTATATCAGTTTTGGGAGCTACTTTCAAAGTACCATCCACCCATGGGAATTTGTTGGAGCTCAGAGCTTAGCCTCATATGTAACTTCTGATTTAAACTAGTAAAAATGTTTGTAGTGATAATTTTTTATAGATACAAGAATAAGAGTTGAATAATTCAGTGCTCAGCCATTATTAGTACCATATTAACTTGATTAAAAGATGAGATTTTTCCCCCATGTTTAACATGGGGGCAAAAGCCCCTCATCTTACATTTGAGTATGGAGAGGCATGGGCAGGAAGCTGCTGTAGCTTTGATCCCAACCAGAGGTCAGGGCCAGAGCTGCAGCTGGTACCTACCCTACCTGTCACCTCTGTATCCTCCAACAGTCCTCCTATGCAGCCTTGGGCTCCTGCTGCCCTGTCTTCCCACCACACCACTTTCCCACCACACCCCTGCCTTACCGTTGCTGTAGTCTCTGTCTCCCCTGCAGCCTGGAACATGGAGCGTAGCCCAGCCCTGAAACAGCAGTGCTGGTTCCGCACTGCTGCTATGGGGCCATGCTGGAACCATGGTCCATGCCCCAGGCTGCAGCAGGGATGGAGCCTGCCAGTGCCAGTGTAAAGGTAAGAGGGGGAGGCAGGCAGGGAATGGATGGGCGGAAGGAGGATCCAAGGGGCAGAAGTGGCACAGAGGGAAGAAAGAGGGGAGGGAGTTTGAGGCTGCAGGGGGCAGGCACAAGGGCTGTGTTAGAGGGGACAGGTGGCAGGGGAAAAGCTGCATGTCTCCCCCACCACCTACCCCTGTATTGCCTCCATGACTGCTCCCCACAACACTGCCTGCCCCATTACTTCTCCCTCATTGCCTGTCCCTCCTACTGCCTGCAGTGATGGGGAGAGGTGGAGGACAAACTTAAGATGATCCCCCCAATAACTGGAATCCATACAGGAAAAATTATAACAAATGTACACACTTTCCATTAATAGAATCTAATTACTGGGGGGTCATCTTAAATTCCAAGTCATCTTATATTTGGGTAAATATGGTATTTGTAATTGGAATAATACTTGGCAGGCTGTTGAGATAAAAAATACTGAGAAAACTGTGAAGGTGCCAACAGTGGCAGCTAACAACAGGTTAACTTCAGAAGAAAAACAGAGATCACTTGATCATAAGCACAATCTTTCTCTGTTTTACTTGGCTATGCAGATGGACTATGGCAGTTCTATTGTTCTCCAGACTTGGTATGACCGCAGAAGGCAACATTTTCCCTATAATGTATCTGCTTTATTTATATTTAAAGAAAAAATATTTGCAGACAATGATATTAAGCCAATTGGACTCAAAGTTACCTTCTTAATTGCAATTAGCTAGAAAACTTCTGATGTCCCAAGTCCCATCAACTTACAATAGGATTCTGTTTTTCACAGGGCCACAGAGAAGAGGATAAAAAAAGAAAGGAAAAACCAAAGAATATGGTCAGTGACGTTACTGTGTCCTACTGCAACAACAAGCTAGAGCATCAGCAGAAGAAGAAGAGTGGAAAGTAGCTGAAGAAGAGGGGAAAAGTAAAATAGGAAAGAAAGACAATCAAGCAGTTGAGAAAGGGTGGGAAGAAGAGAAATTGTGGAATTCCTTCCCTTGTCTTTTCTTTGTGACACAGGCACATTCTTGACTGCAGTATTTCTGTTTGGGATAAAGTCTTTTGGATAAGATTAAACCAAAGGTCTTTCTGCCTATTTCTGATCCTTACCCTGGTTGAGAATCACTGGCTTAGCAGATCATCATAATGCTCATACTTCCAAGAGTACAAAGGGATATTTGTACTCTTGGAAGTATGAGCAGTATGACTACCTGCTAAGCCAGTGATTTTCAACCAGGGTATGATGGAGTGCAAAGCACCTTACAAGGGAGCAAACATGACACTTCCCCTAGTGTATCCTTATGCTACCTGTGGGTAAACCTATATACAGGGTGCAGTTGTACATGTCCTCCAGAGGTGATTGGGGTGCTTTAATTAGACTGGCTCTAAGATCTGCTTTAATTGAAGTTCCTGGAGCATCTCAGATATCAGCGTCCCTGTACTTCAAAATGGCAGTGGGGGCACTTTATTTAAAGCTCATCAAATGAGCTTTAGTTAAAGTGCCTCTGACACCATTTTGAAGCACATGGACCTGATACACAAGTTGTGGAAGCTGGCTGGAGTGTGCTAATTAACACATTCCAGCAGACTCAATTAATCAAGTCTTCTCTGATGCACTGTAATTACGAAGCATCAGAGCAGCCTCGCAGCACATGTACACGTACCCAGGAAGAATAAGTGTCTTGTTCCAGGTTGCATAAGTAACAAAGGTTCTCAGACAAACATCTACATTGCTTGTCTTTGAAGTTCACCAGGAACAAGGATCTAAAAGTGCATGTTTCAGTTTAATATGGAGAAATGCCATTCTTGAGAAAAAAATCAAACTACAACATATTTTTACAACAGTATTTATTCAGTAATATAGTAATATGGAATGCATATTTACTTCTTTCAGTACTCATAATAGTCTCTCTCACCACAGTATGAATCTCTCACAAATAATAAAAATAGGAATAACAACAGCGTGTCTTTCTTTCTTTCTTAGCTTGTGGGAGAAACAGCTTGATTAGCAAGGCTTTTTGCTTATGTTTATTCAGGCAAGTGGATGTGCCTGTCACGGTGTGAAAAAACAAAGAGGGAAAAGCTAGAAGATGAGTTTTGCAATTAGTTCTGAATTAGAAATGTGGCAAGGCCTACCATTTTGTTTCCTCTTCCAAAAATGAGTTGAGTAGTCCTGTGAAAGCTCTATCCCATTCATTCAAAGGCTTCCCGATATTTGTTGACAGTTCCATTGTTGTGATGGAAAATAGCTTCCACAGAAGGTTATATTTAACATATGTCATGCAAAAAGTGTCAGTGAATGTGGAGTCTATGGCTGTGTGTAGACGAAACAAGGGGCATGTGTGCACAACACTTTAAAGTGGGTTAAGTGCTTTTGTACTGCTTTAATGGTGTTGGTGTTTGCATGTGTCAGCGGCATATTGTACAGTAATTCCAGCCTCTGTAGCAAATTTGGCAACATAATGCACCTTAAATGACTTGGGGCACAGCAAACTAAAACTCCTCTGAGTTTTAGTTTGCTGCCCTACAGCTGCAGAGTGAAGCACCAGGCTCCATGCAGCTCAGGAGCTCCACTTGAAGCCAGTGCAGACAGCCTGGCAGCAGCCCAGGAAGACAGGCTCCGCCCAAGAAAAAAAGTCACAATCTTTTTTTTCTCTTCCTGGAGCCTGCCTGCCTGAGCTACACAGGGTGCTGCTGGTGCTTCCCTCCATGGCTGTGGTGCCCCCTGGAACTGCCTGAGCCAGGTCCTGTGGGTGGGTGGGTGCTGCCTAGGGGGGGGCTGCCACTGCCGGGGAGGGAAGCACCGGCGCCTTTAAAGCCCAGGAACTGCTCTGCCTGCTGGCAGCTCAACTTCCCCTCCCCAGTGCTGGAGAGGCAGGTAAGTGGGTGTGTTCATGACACAGAGGCTTAAAGGGCCCTAAATTGAAGCAGTTTTTTAAAAAACCCACCGCTTTAATTTAGGACCCCTGTTTCATCTACAGACAGAGAGCAGGTACATCTATACATGCAGTTAATTCAAAGCAATAAACATAAGAGCTGTTTGAACTGGAAAAACTACTCGCAGGTGCAACATCTACAATGTGCACCTAGGAGAGCAGGGGTAGAGCAGGTTATGCCACAGCCATTCCTGTCCTGCTTTGCCCCAGGATCTGGGTGGCAGCATTGGATGGTGAAACGTCTGGCTGTGGCACGAGGATGCTGAAACTGTGGAGCCATGTGGCTAGGTGGCAGTCAGGATTCTGGCCTCTTGCTGGCTGGGCACAATTTATGCCTGCAGTAAGCATCTATAGGCATGTGTAATCACAGAAATTTCCCCAGCCTATGATAGTACTGTCAGGGACAGTACTATCTTTCTGCAGCATATATTAGTTTACTACAGTCTAATACCATGGCATGAGTAGATGGAGATGCTTTATTCCACAGCTAATTGAATACTCTGCAATAAAGTGCATGAGTAAACATGGCCAGCGTGAATGACTAAACATCCAGCTACTCCTCTTCCAGGAGAGCAGCTACAGACTAGCCACAAGTGGAAGAGGAGATGTGTCACTTTTTGTTACTATAAAGGGAATGATTTTGGATTCATTTTGAAAATAAAAATAGAGGAGAAACCACAATGTGTCACAACCCCTTGGTCATGCATAAATACAACACACAAACAGAGCAATCATACCATAGAATTTCTGAGTGCCAATGTCACTAAGGACTATGTTTTCAAAAGGGTGTATCTGTTGTACATGGGTGAAATGTACCCCGTGCAAAAGAAACGCATCAAGCACACAGAGCGGCTAAGACCAATGCTGCCCTTGGATCGTCTGCTACCTACATATCTGCGATTATTGATAAATGACACAAAAAATAGAAAATGGTGTCAGCACACCATAGAAAGGTAGCATGCAAAAGATATTTGTTTTTATTCCAGTGGTGCCCACATTTTAACCTCTCTCAGATTTGCAGCTGGATTGTAACTCTGTATGCTAGAAAGATTTTTTTCTGTCCTGCTTTCTTGGAATTTGTGTTAAAAAGGTGGTGATGCTAAGTTTGCCTCTAAGTTTGTAGGAATCCATGCTGGAACTAGGTAAAAAACAAATTCACTATAAAAGTACAATTCAGGAAACCTCAAACCATTATTCAATTTGTGATTGAATTTGGTTTCCTTCAATAATGGAATGGGAGAGAACATTAGAAAAAATAAAAACATTTTGTTTCAACTTTTTTTAAATAAAACATTTAACTTTTCATTTCAAAATGGTTTCAGTTTGTGATTTCCTTGAATTGTATATAAAAGCAAGAAAAAAGTGAAAGAAGCCACAACAAAATGAAAGTGTTTTTTGTGTTGTTGAATTTAACTTCTTGGGTTATGTTGAATTTTTTCCCCCTGTTTGATCCTCAAGTACTAGTGCAGTACTTACTTGAATCGTATCAAGAATCAAAAGGCAAATTATGAATGTAAAAGTCCTTTTCCATGTAGTTGGGCTGATTCCAGGCTCCCCTACCATCACTTGACATCTTCAAGAGCTATCTTGATTTACACCAGAAAAGCAAAGAATCAGACCCTTTTTCAGTAGCCGCATTTACATGAGACACTGACTTCTCAGTCATTACTGTGCAGTCACTTAGTACTTGTATAAACTAGTACTAACTGACTGCACAATAACCAGAGTTACTGCACAGTAGCATCTCCAAATAGCTTTTTCGTGATGCTGACTATGTAGTCAGCATCCCTGAGACTACTGTGCAATAGCGTTTTCATGCTTCTTGCCATGCAGTGCAACTGCATAGTAGTCATGGGCTACTGCACAGTAGGCATCTCGTGTAGATTCAGCCAGTAAGTATAAATAATAACAGAGAGAACAGAGGATGGAAGTGTGTAAGTATTTGGGACCTGATTCTGCATATGCGTAACTGTAAGTACTTAAATCTAAGTGAAATCAATAGGACTTATGTACAAGCTTAAAGTTTAGCAAATCTTAAGAGTCTGAGCTGAATCACAACCTGAAAAATTACAAGTGGATTCATAAGGAGCAAGTTTTTCCTCTCACAGTATGTAACTCCAGTTGGGTGCTATTCACCTAAGAACAAATGTTGACCCACAGACTCCAAGTTTATAATGTATTTAGAGTGAAAATATAATGTTGAAGTGCATTATAGTTCTTCCATTAACTCCTGAACTAAGTCAAAGAGATCCCAGACCACTTTGGTTTTTTCAGTGCTACCTGAGGAAAACTTTGAAAGATAATAATCATGGCAGCACTGTCTTTTGGAATATGTCCCACGTGAATCAGTATCTTCTAGAGTATTTTATGCTAGGCTTCGTTTTTGTAAATGAAATCAATGTAAACTTAGATCCATCTTCTGGCAGTTCACATCAGGGTTACTTATTGCAAGCCAAACAAGTTGCTTATAAAATATCACCACATTCTTAGGTAATACATCCAGCCTGGTAGGAAATATCATTTTATCTTAACAATTTAGGAGATGAAGGGGAGAAACTTTAATGCTTTGCATATATTTACTTTTACAACATGCCATAAAGATTAAAAATACATTGTACACAAGTGCAGTATTTAATGTAGCACTTTAATTACATTCAAGTGTGTTACTAAATAGTCTTGAGAAAACCTTAATGACCAGCTGTTCTACCCTCTTCCCATATGTCAGAAATGGTTTCAGAAATCACATTCTGGGACAGTAAGGTTGTATAATTAGACAGCGTATAGTTAACACTTCTAGATTTTCCTCTTAAACTGTGGACCCTTTTCACTAGCATATTGTGATTTGGTGCCAGCTTGGCACAATACAATTATGCGATGTGCCAAACTGCAACTGAGATGTACAAACTCTGAGACATGTTATGATTGCACCATTATCTTTTTCATCATTAGGACTGGATGCTTTTTATGTTATATAAGATTTGGCCTTTTATGGCTGACAAATAAACTCAGTAAATAGGACTATAAATTTTTAATACTCCATTCATAATGCAATTTGTCTAATCAGAATTAGATGTTTCTGTAACCTTGCATCACTTTTAACCAAAAAAAGGGCATCTTTCCAACAACATCAAGTACAGACAAAAGGAGATACTTCTTGTTCCTAATTCAGGACTATGCTTAAATGCATGTCTAAGCTGAAGCATATGAAGAATCAGCAAGGCTGTTCCCATACTTAAGTTTAGACTCATGTTGAATTAATCACTTAAAATGCTGGTGCAAAGCAAATACAAGAAATTTTGGCATAAGCAAGTGCGTGGACACTTTGTTCCTTCAAACAGTTATCATTCTCTTCCTCCTAATACTGAGAAAAGAATGTTTGTCCTTCTAGGATGTTTATTATTTCACTAGACAAAACACATCCACAGTTTCCAAAGGAGATGAGCTTGTGTGAATATATTAAGATCAAACTACAACCAGAGCTGTTAGTATACATGGGCAACATATTCATTTTAGAAAAGTGGGGGGAGGGTGAAGCTCCACTCTTCTGATATGAGAGATTTACGACAGTTTTTCTCCTAAGCTTGATTTTCCAACGACTTATTTAGATGTAAGCAATGACAGCTGTAATCATGTTTTAAATCTTGCTTTGTATCCTTAGTTATAATGTTGTTCAATTAATATTCAGAATAATGGAAGTGATGTGCCCCTTTGAAAAAGACTTGAATGCAGGCCAAAGCTTTGGGAAACTGATTCTCAAGAGGATTAATCAGCATTTAAAACTTGCATTAATAAAAATCTGATCTTCTACTGTGTGGCATGCATAATACTTTTCATTTTTAAGCATTTTATTTTAATAGTGTGGTATCCTTTGTCCTGATTTTTAAAGGGATTTAAAAATCTAACTCCTTAAAATCAATCCTGCTTTGACCCCTGTACATTCTTTTGCTGAAAATGAAAATGTTAAAGAAAACCTTACTTCTCTATAAAATAGTACCAGTACTAGTGATAAAGAAAGTACACTGTAGATGTACACTTGGCAATAGATATGATCTATTTGTGTTACAGTTTGACTTTACATGAAGTATTATTTAAAAAACAAAAACAAATCTAGACCACTTGTTTTTAAAAATGAGGTTAAAACATATCATGAAAACACATGAAACCATAACTGAAACATTTTTGCCAAGACCTTTTGCTATATTATAAGGAATATTATTGAATTCTCTACCCAGCAGGATTGATTCAATTACTGAAAAACAAACCTAATCTATGCTTTGTTTTGTTTTTCTGATCTTATTAAGGGGCTAGAGAAACTAAAGGGTTCTGCATGCAGTTTTGCATATAAATTCAATTCCGGTACACCAGCTAATTTATCAAATTTATCATGCTAAAGAGTCAGTTATTAGTCAAATAGTTTTGTTTCATGTCAAATGCAGAAACTAAATGCATTTTTAAACTCTTGACATTTTTTTTTCTTGTAAACAGCTTTTTTGGGGGAGGGCGGGGAAGAAAAAGGCTCACTGAAGTCCTCCTATGAATGGAATAAATCTATTGGAGAAATTCTTGTAGCCTTACTTATTTTATAAAAAAGCAACAGCTTGCGCTTGGTGTATGCATCACCTGCTTTTACTTTATTCCAGACCCAATCTGATGCTTCACTTCATCATAACAGTGACAAGTTCCCGAAGTGGTGCCAAAAGTTTTTGTCAGACATTTTTAAATCTTCACTGCCTTTTACTAAAATAAATATTTGGATTGTAGTAAACAATGACAGTGAAATACATATTATTAACTTGAATGTTGGGAATTTTAACTTTTTCTACACAAAACTCCCCGAGTTGGAGATATCAGAAAGAAAAACGAATCACAAAAATATGTATCCTTCACATACATTGAGCATGTACCCAAAATGAGGTCTGAAGTATGTCTCTAGTGGGTTATGGAATAGAAAAAATCCCACACAATTTACTGATTTGTTTTGATGCACTGGCTGGGGGAGTAGTTAGTTGATTGCATGATTTCACAATGATTACACACTTAATTCATACAACACAATTTTATTTTAAAATTCTTTGC
>JAGPOW010003648.1:68185579-68211058 GCA_030014935.1 Caiman crocodilus
TATTTTAAAATTCTTTGCTATGCATATAACACTGCTTAGCTTTAAGAAATACCACAAACATTAAGAACACAATAATTACATATATCAGAAACAATGCTCCGAATGCACTTCTTTCCCAAACAATGCTATAAGAATTAGTATTACAAAAACAACTACAATTACAACTAAAAGTTAAATTTGAATCAATACTATTATTTTCATATTATATTTACTGTGACAGGCAGGCATTCCTGGGCCATCCTCCTGCACTCTACAGCCTGCTCACCTGTCTCGGTGGGCCAACCACTCGCCTGTTTTCTCCTGCCACGGCTTGATCTAACGTTCACTGATGTTAATAAGCGGGAGGCTGCCCACTCGTGCCCCGATGCCAGGGGGTGATATCTGCGGCTCCTTCCATCCCCATGCCGCAGCCCAAGCCTTGCTGATGGCATCTCGGTCTTATACTAATCGCCGACCCCACAATGGGCCCTAGAATCTCCCATACCGGACCCTTCTCCGATCCCTCCGGTCAGGCAGCCTCACCGCCGTCATCCGGGCCACCTTGCCCCCCGAAGCCATCACCGCATTGCTATCCCCACCTCCTGGGGACAACCGCAGCGCCTCCTTCCCCTCTCGGGTGTGGTCCCCCCGGGACCTCTGGCTCCTAGCCCTGGCCCACCTCCAGGCCAGTCGGGACCCCAGGCCCCCGGCTCTTGGGTGTCCCTCGCAGTGGGCCCCCAGCCCTTTTGGCTCCCATAGCTCTGGCCCCAGCATGGGCCAGTTGAGGGTACTCACTGGCTGGTCTCTAGCCCCTCGCTCGGTCTCTCCTAGGGTCCACCCTCTGGGCCTGTCCGATCAACACAATGCAAACAGAGTAACCCACCTGGCAGTGGGGGCAAAGGGTTGAGGCGCCCCAACTTGCCTTTCACCGGGGTGGTAACTGGCCTGGCATTTCCTGGGGGCTCCTGCGCCACTGAGAGCCCCACCAGGCCACCCACTCCTGGCAGGGTGCAGTTTCAGGTTATGCCCAGGACCAGGAGCCTCCTTGCCACCCCTACGGCTCCCCCTTACCTCCGGATGTTCTCTTGGCAACTCTCTGACCAGCAATGTTGTGGCCTGGCCCCCCTGCAGCCCAAACTGACGGTGTTTATATAGGCAGAAGGCGTCTCAAAATGGCTGCCCTAATCAGGCACCTGGAGGCTGCCGGCTCCAGGGCTTTAAAGGGGCAGGCACCCCTGGTGCCCTGCCACAATCTTTACCGGCGGCGGCGCCCTCAGCAACCCACTGCACTCTCCCCCAGCAGCAGGCAGGCTCAGTGCCTTGCTGCACTCTCCTCCACGGTCATGGGCTCAACGCCCTGCTGGATTCTCACCAGCGGTCGGCAGGCTCGGCGCCCCGTCGCCGCAATCTCCTCCAGCGGCAGACGGGCTCAGTGCCCCACTGCTCACTATCCAGCGGCCAGCGGGATTGGCGCCCCGCCGCCGTGATCTCCTCAAGTGGCGGGCACTCCCAGTGCCTGGCCACACTTACGATCCTAGAATTCCGAGAAGCCAAACACCTAAATATGGTTTCATTCCTCAGTAATACAATTTAATGGGTTGGCCTCAGTAGTACAGTTCAATGGGCTCACCTCAGCAATACGATTCAATGGGCTGGCCTCAATACTGATAGGACTAAGTCCCCTTCTTTCAGTCCCTTTCAGGCGCCCTGCAGCTTCAGTGTGAACTAAGAGATCCATGTTCACGGAGGGTGTGGTTCAGGTGATCAGTCTGCTCTGGCCTACACTTGCGATTCTTCCTTTGTTGTTCTGCAAGTGGGATTACCTCTAATTTGGAAGGCTAAATTACAGTTTTTATTGAGTGAGTTGCCATCCCGGGCCACTCCTACCCAAACCTGTCATTACCCCCAAATTTGGGCTCGGATCGTTCTCAACAGATTCTTTTGCTTGGTAATTAGTTCCTTTTGTTGATCATTTTAATTACTTTGGAGAACTCCCATACCACTGCAAGTGACCTTTTCTTTCCAATCTTGTCAAAAGCCCTAGGGTTTGAGCTCTCGGAACTCGGGATATTTGCTTAAGGGTCATTGTTAGGTTCTCTTTGTTAAAGACCTCTAAAGATAAAATTCAAGAGTTAAAACTTTGAGCAAAGCCTGAATTTTCCGCACATAGTCCAAAACAATGACCTAGATAAGGAAATAAATCTTGTCTTCTTCCTGAAACTGGCTAATGGGCAACTATTACAAACATTCAAACTATTTCATTCACTATGACAAAGCATAATTAATTAGGACCCTCTCGTGTGTGTGTGCATGTTTGCACCAGAGTTTAGACCACATCTCAGCTGTACTGGTTTAAATTGGGAATGGTTTCATTTAACTTAATATATAGTTAATGTCAATGTGATTGTTCACTTGCGTAATGCTGACAGGATGCAGCACCAATTTTAAATGTTCATTAAATGAATGGGAGTAATAATCCTTACATCACTATATATGAAGCCGAAAAGTGCTTTTGTTGTAAAACCGTTTTTCTGGGGAGACTTATTCTACCATACTTACATAAGGGCAAATTCTCAGCTGGTGTAAATAGTCAGAGGCTCACTGAAGTCAACAAAGTCCCCTTATACCTCACTTGAGGAGTTGCTAAGTATTAACACACAGTGAATTGTTACAGGGAAATCAGTTGGACTGCTCCTTACAGTGTCAAGTATTACCGCATGAGAGAAATCATGGCTTCATTGACATCAACAGTGAAAAATGCATTGGCTTCAGTCAAGTGAAGATTTCACCCTTTGTGACCAAAGCTATGGCAAAATAAAGCCTGAAGTTTGTAGAACTCTGCTTTGAAACCTAAGTCTGGAATGGACCTTAGCAATCAGTTAGTAAGCTGAAAGCAATTTTCTTTTATCAAACTATGAAAAAAAGAGTAAGCTCCATTGAGAGAGAGCTGTTTTCAAGCAACTGAAGCATGTATTTTTTAGACTTTCAGGTTTATAAATATCCCTATAACTCAAAAACTTTTGGCCTTCTAAGATACTTTTTTTTGGCACTGTAGTTTCTGAGCACTTCACAGTCCTCATTGTCTTTAATGCCCTCACACCAGGCCTCTGAGGCCAAAATTTGTTGGGAAGTTTGTGGCACAGCAGGAAATGGAACCCACATCTCTCAAGTCCTAAGCAAGCTCTAGTATCATGGGTTCACCCTCCCCTTCCTTAAGGACCCATGACCCTTATCATTTTGACAAGGTCTGTTGTCCAGCCTCAATAAATTTTAAACACAGGCATTCTAACAAACCTGGTCTGGGCCCAGGGACAGAACTAATTCAGTCCTTCCTCCCGTTATTGAAAGCACCTGAGTGAATTGTTGCATTAGTGAGGTTCCATACAGACAAAGCTCTCTTTCTGGGTGCTTGCAGGATCCATAGCCTCAGGCCCAAACCTTAGAGGTATTTATGTACCTAACTCCCATCTGTTTCAATCGTTTAGTGACTCTCTCAAAACCAGAGAGATCGAGTCCATAGCACAGTGCCTCTTTATACAATGTATATGTCATTTATTGTATATGAAGTGGAGCGTTTTCCACATGAGAGACTGAGAACCCAACAGCTGAAATCACTCAATAGCCTAGTGGTTAGTGTGCTGCCCTGGAATGAGTATCATCTTCCTGCTGAAACTAGGCCACTGGGTAGGCAAAAGGCAAAGTTTAATGGTGCCAGAGGGATAACAGGCAAGGAGAAGCTTAACTCTATAGCCCAAGGAGGTGGTTGATACCGTTTCAGGAAAGGAACAATCCTTTGTTTCCAATGTTGGCTGTGCATTTTGTATTGCTTAGGCCCCAGGCAGACGTTACATTTGTTGTGTGATTCATTAATTACACAATAAATGGCAACATGTCACACATGCAAGATACTTAAGATACAATAACATGCCAAACCAGCCACAAAGCTGTTCCACATTCAGTGTGGAACAATTTTGTGGCTAATTTGTACCACGCTTAATTAAGACATGTGGCAAGTAGGCTTCCAGGAGTGGCACATGCAGACCAGGTGCATGTGTACCTCTTGACCATGCCAGCCTATGGACAACCAGCATGTTCAAAGGGCAGTGGTGCCACTGGGCTGCACCAAGCCCTTTAAAAATCTCAGGCCTAGAGAGCTTGAGACTTGGGAACCTCTCCTTAATGTCTGGATCCCAGTGCACCCGGACTCTAAAAGCAGGTATGCAGCAGGATGTCAGGTTCAAGGTAGGAGCTGTGGCTCACACTTCCCCAGGACCTTAAAAAGGCAAGCGTGGAGTGGAGTGGTACAAACCTGAGATCAGGGAAAGATTTCCCAATGTCAGACTTATGGCATCCCAGGACATTAACTGGCCAGGCTTCACCACTCTCCTTTCAAGTTGCCAGCAGGTGCAAAGCCTGGCACTGGGGACTGAGTCCTGATACTAGGCTCTCTGTGCCAGAAGTCATGCAATTGGGATAAAAAAAAATGTATCCCTGATCCCCAAAATTTCATGTCCTGTTATGTGTGACTTTTGGGATTGGGCATACAGTTCCTCTGACCCCACTGCATGATAATATTAATGTCTGCCAGGGGGAAAGACTGCATAACAGCACAGAAAGTAGGAAGCAGGGTGCTCTACCAGTTTGAAACTAATCTCAGGGGAACTGGAAAGACCTTCTAGTGGGGAACTGCATTGCAAGTAGGAAAAACCTATTAGAAGACATTACCAAGAATCTTTAGTGGGAAAGGATCCTGATCTGCACCTGCTTTGTAAAAGTCCTGGGGTACCAGGAGCCAGACATCAAGGAGAGGCTCCCCAAATTCATGATCTCCAGGCTTTAGACTTTTAAAAGGCTCTGTGCAGTCCAGTGG
Organism: Caiman crocodilus; assembly: GCA_030014935.1. Taxonomy (NCBI): domain Eukaryota; kingdom Metazoa; phylum Chordata; order Crocodylia; family Alligatoridae; genus Caiman; species Caiman crocodilus. The sequence goes on from JAGPOW010003648.1 coordinate 68,190,429, forward strand.
CATCACTGCCCTTTGCACATCCTGACAGGAGAAAGCCTAAATCCTATTCTAATATGACTTAGGGTATGTCTACATTTCAATGAATACAGGTCAAGTAGACACACCCAAGCTAACTTTAAAGTAGGCAACTCATGTCCTGCTAGCAATATAGTTACAGCAACATAGAGTTCAGTGTGAGCTGAAAAAACCCACCCAAGTAGCTAATTAAATATTTGGGTAGTTAACCTGTGCTGAACCCTGGTTGCTGTGCCAAGCTAACTAGTTTAAATATAGATCATCTATATCTACCTTACTAATGGCTGGAGTATAGACTAGTGGTCCCCATGCTATGGCTGATGGGCTATATATTGCCTGTGATAGTTCTATGGTTATAGGAAATTTTGCTTTCCACAGACATATGTTCCTTCAGTGTGACAAGAAAAGTAGGACGTGAGGTTTACTGCAGCATGTTACTTGCTCAGAATTGTTGCCCAGGGACCACCAAAGGTTGGAGACTTTTGGTACAGATATACTGTTAGTCATGCTGCTAATTTTGAATGTCACTTAGGTGTTCCCCCTTAAATGATTTGAAAATTTGCTTTATTTTAAAAAAAACATACACATCTAATTATACATGATTTTACATATGATTTTAGAAGGCTTTTTAGAGAACAATACATACTCAAGATTGGGCTTGGGAAAGGAAAAATAAATGAAACCATTTATTTGAATCCTTCAGCTGTTGAACATAAACAAAATGAAACCTAAATCTGATCCTCTCCTGCCTTTGGTTTTGCAAAAAACACTAGGAAAGGGATACAAAACCTAGATCACCTCAGCTTTTACTGGTGTCAAAAAATGTGCTTTGGAAAAATGTAGCCCATATAATTCTTAGGCAATGTCCATATTTTTATTAGCAGCAAGCATGATACATCCAACTATTCATGTTTCACAAACGCATTTCAAACCACTACTCAGGCATTACTGATAAAAATGACAAAGCACAACTACACAATGTATCTCCTCTTAAGCCTAAAGAGAATGTAGTTTTGACAGATAGACTATACAATCACTGTTCATATTTCCACAGTAAAAGCAGCTAATCATCACCTATTGAGTAAAAGATACTCATTATGATTCATTATGCAATGTTAACAATTAAACTGTATGTACGTCTATTCTGTTCTGTTCCAGGTAGGTCTTTATCCATCCACCACCCACCTATCTATCCAATTTATTTTTGTGGATCTATATTCAACTTTTCCAAAGATAGATTTCATACAAATGACTTCCATCTATTTATGTGGAAGACGGTGACTGTGAAAGAGAGTTTTAATAGTTCTGTCAAGGTGTCTTGCTACCAGCTTCAGACATACAAAGTCAGTGCTGAAGGCTGTTCCCAGTAAATGGGTATTTGGTCATTTGGATTAGGGGACTGAGAGTAGACAGATATAATGCCAGCCACAATCATATCTTTTTGTGCTATTAGCACAGAATCTGGTGTGCCTGAATTATGCTTGTCTGTTGGGCCAGTAGGCTTGGTTGGACCTCTGGTTAATCCTAGAGGCTGTTGGGAGTCAAAAAAGATTAGGAGCAAGTGCCCACAGGTGTGAAAGAGCACTTGACTACTGAAATTTTTAAGCTTAAAAAGAAACTTTTGGATCTTTTATCCTTCCCAAAGCTTCTTGTGCTTGTGATGCAGATATGGCGCAGCCTTAGTGAACAAGCTGTTCTGTTGTATTTGCTCTGAGTTACTAGGAGCACTGTTACCCTCCTGATTGCTAGATTCTGCTCTTCCCTGGATTCTATTTTAACCAGACCAAGTCTAGCTCAGCTAGAGCTCGTTGAAAGGTTATGATGTTCTTTATCATGTTCTGTAGTGAGACTGTATTTTAAAGAAAGGAGATTTGCAAGTAGAGCAGCAACCAATGAAATTAAAATTATTAAGAAAGCAGGAATATCTAATCTGGTATTCACAGAGGTGGAGCACCTGTAGCTCCCATTAAAGTCTATGCTGATCAGAGTTTATTAATATTATTTATTTTTTGTATAGTAGCACTTAAAGGCCCCACTGGAGATGAGGGCTTCATTGTGCTAGGCACTGTACAAACAGTCAGAGATAGCTCCTGCTCCAAAGAGCATTTGATTTAGATAGAGAAGAAAAATAAAGCATGAAAGAAAGGAAATGTTATTATCCCCATTTCACAAATTAGAAATGGATTATAGTCCTGATTCTATAAGGTACAGCAACAGAACTGCTCACATGCTTACAATTAGGCATACGTTTTTACTATGCTTTCTCATCTAGTATGTCCATCCATCCAGTGAAGGTGTGACTGTTGTAGAGATCCAGTGACAGAAACTTCGTTGCAGGCCAGCAACCCAAGTACATAAACAAATTTCCTATTGGATTGTACAACCCATGACATACACCACATTCTCTTTGCATTATTATTGTTGTATGCTGTATGTTAGCTAGATTTAAAATGGTTTGGGCATACCTACCTGCACTACAGTCATACCTTCATGAGCTACATAGGCATGTCTTAAGAGGATACCTGGCAATTTGTCAGGATTAATAAAAATTGAAAATGTTGGTGGTACCAGGTATTTTCAGTGAGTTAAATTGTTTGCTAAATTGAATTCTAAGGCTCCTAATGAACAATATAAAATGGAGATTGTAATAGGTATTAAAAATACTATAAATATTTATTCTTCTGGTTGTTTGGGAACACAGATGATTTTCTTCATAAAGCAGATTGTTAGAATTCAAACCCCACAATACATTTATTGTTAATTCTCTAATTAGTTGGGAACTGATCCTTTTGGGGATGACATGGTACTTTTATGCTGTACAACTCTTCATTGTTCCTGGCTGGTTGGCTTCTCTTTAGATTAACACTTTTGACTATATGGTGCTTATATGTGACAAGAAAGAGACTCTATAAATGGATTAACTAAATCAATAAATAAATCTGGCTCAAAACCCCCATGGTGCCAGTAATATATATTTCACTTATACTCTGTGACTTACTGTATCTCTTAAGAACAACTGTATAGGTTAGATTTGTTGTAGTTACTTTGTCTCTCCCAAGTAACAGACTTTTAACATGTTACAATAATACCTTGAGGTATAGTTTGACATAAACTAGGTAAAATTGATGTCCTATATTTTGGAAACACATTTATTTCATGATTTCCTTCCCCTTAGCATTTTTCTTTTGCTATTTTCAATTATATTTATGTACGCATTCTAGAAAGAACACATCCACATTGAAATGATTAATCAAAGGAAACTAACAAAAATAATCACTTTCAAGTACTTCAAAATATTCTAATTTTTTAATGGAGAATATGCATTCTTAAATTAAATATGCATAATAAGTAGCATCAATAATAAGAATAAAGTGGGATATGTGAGAATGAATGTACTGTTTTAAGCAAAATGCATTTGATTTGCAGGGTATAAAGGCTGGTTTGAATCGGTAAGAATCAGTGCAAATAAAAAAAGGAGAGAGAGAAAGCCTCATAATGCTTATAAATTGTCCATAATTGTATGGATTTTAAATATAAAAGTTGGCAGTGGCAAAAGCTAAAAGCCATTAGGAGAGATATTATTGTGCAATGCATCAGTAACAGTAACTCATAATCTTAGAGAAAAAAAACCTAACTAGAGTTTTCTAAAATTTTGATAACTATACTTGAGTCTTGTCTTCATGTTTACTACAATGATGGCATTGTTCAAAATGACATAGCCTAATGCATATATGAATCCTGTTTGAAAAGAGCTTCTAATTAACATGAATAGTCTTCTTCTCTGAAGGTCATTTATTACAAAGTTAATTTTTCAGCTGAGCATTGCTAAAGTAGTCACTCTTGGTAACAGCCATTAGATTAAGAGACTTAGACCCATTCTTTTCCTGACATCAGGCCAGGGTTTTCACAGAAAGAGTCACTTCTATGCCAAGAAACCCTTAAAATACTATTTGAAGAGAAAAAAGAACTGATGTAATTACATTGTAAATATTTCTGGAATTATTTATTTAATTAAGATAATTCTATTAATTTTAAAAGTAAGTTTTTCTTATCTGATGTTGTAGCTCAACTCATCCCTGTGGGATCTTGGATTCTTCAGTAATAATGGTTAATTAAAATAGAGAGATACTGAATATTTAGCTTTAGACATGCTAGTAGGCCAACCTACTGCAAAGTATTAGATATGAAAGGCCATGGCAACACTACTTCCTCCTTCAGTGGCCCCAGGATCACCTTTATCATTTCAAGATCACACACCTTTCAGAGAGCTGTGAAGAAATATTTCTTAGGGAATAATCCTGCAAGATTCAACAAATCATGTCTGAGTATCAGTACTCATTTGCTCATATGTTTAAATGCTTGCCAGAGCAGGCTCTGAGTGCATAGCCCTTGCAAAATTACTCCCTTTTACTGACTACATAATTACCTCCCTTTTTGTCGCATTGGAATAATAAATCCAATGGACAATCCAATGGTTGCCTGTCCAGTAAGAGCCAAAATAAGGAGAAGCTGTGCCTCTGTAGAAGGTTCACATCTGAGCAGGGGATGAGCTCATTTCCTGTCTTGTTGGACACCGACTCAGCTGTGTAGTACTGCAATTTTTGGACTTGGAAGGTGACCTTTCCAGAGCCACCTAGAACATGCTGCTAGCATCCACACTATGCAGAATTCACTCAACAAATCTATTTACATTCATACAGATTAGTGGATGAAAAAAATAAGACACTTCAAGACAGGACAGGGTCATGTCACCCTCTCTATGGGCATGTCTACATAATGATGCTACATCCTCGTAGCAATGTGATATAGCGATGTATTGTCCATGGGCATCTACACGTAACCAGCAGCTATTTCACCATAGCAACGCACTCCCCTAGTACAGTGCACCACTATGGCAAAGTAGCTGCTAAAATTACCAGTGTGCCATGTGTTCAGTGCAGTATGGACTGTTACTGTGCCGTGATTTTGTACTTCCAAAAGGATATACGAAATCATGGCACAGTAACAACGTCGTCATAGCGACACATGTAGACGTACCCTATATGCATAGAAAATGGAGACTTAGTCTTATTAGGACCTCTATGTACCATGCTGAAGATCTCAACAATAACAAGAATTAGTAGAAGAAAAGTATTCTTTCCTGGAAATTTATTGAATCTGTACAGCTCAATAACAGTGTTTTGAGGAGCAAAATCAGGAACCAATAAATGTATGTGGCTTCTACTCTAAGAATATATGTTCAACCTTCACAATAGTAAGTTCCTGTGTAAGTGATACTTTAGATTATACCATTTTGTCTATTTATATCAATCTTGATGGCCAGGTACAGACATTATACTTTTGCCAATACAAGTGATCAGAAATGGTCTATACCCGTAACAGACATTCAGTACACAAAGCTGGTCTATACCTATACAGAACAGAAGTTCAGCACACATAGACTGGTTTAAAAATGGCAGATTACAGTCTAAAATCCCCGCCCCACCCCCGCCTCTCTGTAAAGGGCAAATGTATATTCTGTTCACTACCAATCTAACTTACAACACTTACAGAAAACAGTGTAACTTAGATCAATTCCACCTCAGATTTCTTGAATGTTTCTAACTAGCCTATAATTGTCATTACTCTGGCAGTTACTTGATTCCAGGTATAGCAGGATCAGTAACAAACATTTTCTTTTATAGTTATGATACCTTTTGCTATATATTTGTTCCACTTTTATTATTTCTGCCTAATATTCAAGCATCCTAAGGATGCTAGGTAAATAGAATCAAAGAAGTTTCAAAACATTTTCTTCTTTGAAGCCTAATAAATGAAAAAAAAATTCTTAAAAGGAGTTATGAAACTGAATCAATAGAGTTCCTTTCAATTCATTCTGTTTGGAGGCAAAGATTTCCCCTTCTCTACGGCTCAGTAAGCTTATAGAGAAACACAAGGAGATCGACCAAAACTCTTGACGTTCTGCAAATCTAATCCCATAGATCTTGGGGCACCCACAAAGAACAGGTGTATTTGTAAAGAGGCCCCACCCCTCTGGCAGGGTAGCTCCATCAGAGTCCTGTCCCCATGTTTTTTTTGCCCACCGCTGCCTGGATTTGGGTATATTTAAAAATGCTGAAGGGTTAGGGTTATCTCCTATAAAGAAATCCTCCAGATCTGAAGAGAAGCTGGGCCCCTAAAAGTAGTAATTTTCCTATTTTCTCTTTCCTTCTCCCTTTCCCTTTATATCTGCACAGTCCAGTCCTAACACACTTGGACAAGAAGGTTTTCCACCAGGTTATGAGGAATGAGAGCATGTGCAGTGGAGCTGCCCCCTCCCTTTGCTGAGTTCCACTGGGTTTTTGCTCCTCTCCTCTTGCGTTAACAGAGGGGAGCATATGGGCCTTGGAGATTTAACGTTTCATGGCTTGCTTGGCTGTCAAAATGGTTTACATTTTTGTTCGCTGTAACATACATAGAGATCATCTTTAAGAAAAAAATTGTACGGCAGGTCCCTAGATGCCTTTGCTGGGAGCAGATGTCTGAACAAGAGCATTGTTAAACCCCTCTTGGATTTTCATTTCCCACCCTTTGGTAAATTCTAAATTGTACAACTTCACACACACTGAACCTTTCTCACTTCCCAGCAGAACTTATTAAGACAGTTTAGGGTGGTGAAAGGTTGAGACAGGGAAACTTAGAGATTTATAGGACACTGAGACAGATTCATAATCTGTATTGATGCCATCATCCCTGACCATGTGACAACCAAAGCAGATAAGCCTATGACTGAACTGAAAAGATTTCTTAAAGCTGGTAATCGATATTGAGCAGCTCAGTCTGTTGAGCTATCAAGTTCAGAGATATCCATGTGATGGTGCTGGGGGAGGGGAGATTCAGACGGGAACCTAGAAAAGCTGACAGAAAGACTTGTAAAACTGGAGACACAAAATCATCAATCAAGGCTTCAGCTTGCTTATGGCAGCCTTGTGTGGAATGGAGCAGTAGATGACACAATGCAAGGGTGGCCAGCCTCAAGCACATGTACCACAAGAAGCATGGATAGCTTTTGCATGTGGTATGCAGCAAGTCAGTGAGGGGGCAGGCAGCACAGCAGCACATAGGGCAGGAAGAAGAAGGCAGAGCAGCATCAGCCAGGGAGCACAGAGGAAGAGGCAGAGCAGCAGACTGAGCAGAGGAAAGAGATCAGAGCGGCAGTTGGGAAGGATGCTGGGCTAATTTGTGATATGCCTACTAAAAAGTTTGGCCCCCAGTGATGTAGTGAGTGGATGGACTCAGCTGAGGAAAGAACAGGAAAACCAAAAGTCATGAATTGATTTGGAATGTATTAGAAGTAAAATGTGGGGGTCCTTCTCTTGAAAAAGATGGGTCAGTTTTTGGGCTTGATTTTCAGCAAGTGCTGAGCACTGACCTGTCCTCTGAAAATGAGGTCTGTTTCAGCTGTCTCACAGTGCATCCAAAATCAGTCCTCAGTATTGCAAATTTACATATTGAGCTTCTTGTTCCATCCCTCTATTTTCAGTTAGGGTCAAATTCTGAAGTTCTTACTCAATCCCACCTTATCTTGTCTCTCTCTTTTCCCCCAGAAGCAGCCATGGTCTCACCTCTGCAGGGCTGAGGATCCTGGTGCAGGGAAAATACAGATCCTGGCTGGGATTGGGGAGGATGTATTTCATTCTCCACCAACCTCATAGGTGCTCCATAGCAAAGTTTCAGTTTCCAAACTGAAAGAGTAAATGGCCGCTTTTTTTGCAGAACCTAACCCCTCCCCCACCTATTGTTTATGAATGTCTAAAAATCCATGGATTTCATAGGGCAGAGTTCCCCTTTTTGTCCCAATCGTTGGTATAATAATACAGCAGAAACTCTGTCAAAAGGACTTTCTGAGTCTTCCTGCTCTTGTGTGCTTCATCCATTAGTTTCTCCATTGATTTCTTTGGAAGTAGGGAGCAGGTATTTAAAATAAATAATACTGTCAAGCTTTTAGTAAAGGCTTAATGAGCCAAAGTGCTCCATGTAAGGACTTAAAAATATAGGACCGGAATAGGACTTTTTGGCTATTAAGTCCAATCTTCTGCATTCACAGGCAATCATTTACTCACGGGGTCCCCAAAATTGCCACTTGACACCTTCACATACGATTAGAAGGTACAAAACCAGAAACTTTAAGAACAGCATAGCATAGGTAAAAGCAGAAGGAAAAGGCCATTGGCAATGCCCTGCTGGTGCAACAACAGAGAAATAATAGTTAATGTGTGTTCAGAAGACCCTTAGGCAGATGGCAATGCCCCATGCTACAGGAGAAGGCAAAAACCCACCACAGTCCCTGCTAAGCTGGCCTAGAAAAAAAATTCTTTCTTGACCCCAAATTTAATGATCATTATGAGCCCCAGTTAGAGAACATACTATATAAGTTACTATATTCTGTAGTTCAAAATAGAGCAGGTGAGGATAAATTTTCAGTCTGCCAAAGGACATCCAGCACAATCCTATGCCCAATCACATTTTTTTCTGATGATTTTAGTGTAGAAAGATTGAAAACTTTTGCTAGTCAAAATAAAGGTTGAAGTATAATGACAATATTTCTTAAATAGCTGCATTGCTCAGAAAATGAAGAAACCACTTCCAGGAATAATCAACCGGTATGTTTGTTTCCACATGAGGACTGTGTTCAATGGAACTAATGCTGGTCAGATGAAAACCTAATAATAAAGGTGAAAGTTAGGTTATATTTTTTTGTCTTAAGTGTGTTAAGTGTTATGGTTCAAAAAAATTCTGCACTATGAATCTTCTGTTAAAATAGCCTTCCTGCTAAAGAATAGACTGGTTTGTTTTTTTTTTTAAATGTTTAATTAATGGGTTGGGTTTTGTGTCTTCACTTCAATAAATTGTGAAAGATTTCTGGGCCACATGTGAATGAACCTTGAAAGACAGAGCAAAAAGATATTAATAATCATGTTTCCCTTGTCATATTTACTGTTTTGCTTCTGAAGGGAATATTAGTCCACTAAGAGGTTCATAATTAGGAGTATGCCAGATGGGTTATCAATGTGGTTTTAAATTTTTATATGTAGAGTGCTTGTTTTGCAAGAGATGCGTTGGTTCCATGTACAGTAGTTAAATAGAAATATTTTTTAGGACAGGGTTACTAACTGCTCTATGATTTTGAATCTGCTGTTTGTTTATTCCTTTTCCTTTTTTTTTAAACAGGTCTGCAGGGATAGATGAACTGAATGGACATACCAGATGGAAGAATAAAACTTGAAAGCAGAATAGAGGTCCAGAACTCTAAGCCTGGAAAGCTGAGAGCTTTAGCTAATAAAAGGAAAGGGAGGCAAATTAATTATTTTGGGATTTTAGACACCTTTCCTATAATGTTATGGAAGATGTGCTCTTATGAGGAGAAATGATTTTAAAAAAGAAACGCGTGTGTTCTCTAGTCACATTATAGACAAACAGTGAAGTTGCCATGTCTTGGATCTCTCTGTAGTACAGATGCAATATGTGAAATTGCTAGAATGAAAGCAGAAATGTTAAAAAAATACCTAGAGCTTTAAAGAGATTGTGGTATAATGCATTTGCAAAGGAGAACAGAAAATTTCCATCCCTGAATTTTTAAGAGTGCAATTGATTTAAGAGGACAAAGTTCATTGGAAGTCATGTCACTTGTGCTCCTAAGTCACTAAGCACTCCTGCCTGGTCATCAATCTATATATGTGTGTGGGACCCCATTATTATATCTGCATGCCTCACACTCTTTTAATGTATTTATCTATACACTGTCCTGTGTGGCAGGAAAATATTGTCTTCATTTTGCACCTGAAACAGATATCTTCAAGGCCAGATGTGTAAAGGCATTTAGGTACCTGGTTTTAGTGAGCAATGCAATCCTAAACACCTTTAAAATATGGGACAAACTGACTTGGACAAAGCAACAGTGGAAGTGTGTGGCAGAATACAGACCAAAGTCTCCAGTGACTATACTGATCAGTTAATCACAGGATCATCATTCTTTTCTGTCTGCTGAGCACCAGGCAATATTTAAATGATAATAAGTAGTACAGTATCTAAAGAGCAACTTATGAGACTTCATTTAAATAGACTGGAAAAAAGGTCATTTAAGGAAATAGGATAACATTGTTCAAATATTTGAGAGGTACTGGCTTGAAGAAGGGCAAGGGACTAGTTTCTGTAAATGTGTGTACTAATGGTGTAAAATTAAGCATGAAAATATTCATGTTAGCTATAAGAAAACAATGCTCAATGATAAGGGCAATTAGCCAGTGGAATAAACTGCTTACAGTGCTTACTGAGGTAGTTGAGTCATGATAATTAGAGGTGTTTAAAAATAGTTTTGATAAAATGCGAGTGAATATGAAGTTCTTGCATGATAGAGAGATTAGTCCAAGAAAGCTTTTCAGATTTTGTGTGGACAAAGGCAGAATTTAATGTGAGATATTAATTAGGGCTTTATTTAGCTGAAATTCAAGACCCACAGCTGCTGGTCATGTAGCGCCCTACGACTTGCAACCAACAGAACCTGGACTCATATTTTCAAATTTCTCAATGGTGGCCTCACAGAATTAGAGCAAGGGCTAATTCTTTGTATCTCTTCTTGGGAAAGATAAGATTTTATTTATATCTGTAAAGGTTCTCTTTTTCATTTTCATAGATAGAATGTCTGCTTTTGAAGATGTTTGCATTACAAGAGGGGTCAACTTTTTTTTTAAGCCAACTAAGATGTCATGAGAACAAGCACTGGAGGGTTGCTCTAAAAACTCACATTTTTTATTATTTCAGGGGCAGTGTTCGAACTGCAGGTGAGGTAAGGTGAGATTGGCATATCCAATAAAAAAAAAGGTAGAAACATTAAGTGTAACATCCCCTTTTCATATTCTGAAAGCTGTTTCAGGATGTTTTTCAGTGGTTTCATCAGAGATAATACAAATAAATAATACCCACCATACTTCTTATATTGCTCTTTACATCTGTAGATTTCAAAGTGATGGAGATGTGCCCAGCAGTGCAAATCAATGATGAGTTTTCACCAGACATTTTTCATGAAATGATTCACCCCTCAACTTCTTCTGATATCCCCCCTCAGATCTTCTGGGAGAGTACCCTCTTAGGGAGAGCCCCATGACAAAGTTCAGTATTATCTTGACCTACAATGGCACCAGAACCGTGAGGCTTTCAATAATGATGTTGGCAACCTGTGTAAAGAAATGAAGGTTTGTACAATAGAGTCTCATTTAACTTGGTAGAATGTAGCTTATTGCATTAAGAAACATGAATGGTTTAATGCTACAGAATGGGAGATACAACCAAATGTCAGATAAAGTGAATGCGTGGTTGCTCTAGTTTGTTTTAAGGGCCATGCATCTTAAGCAAGCTCAGGCAGGACCCATCTGCCTCTAGCCTTTACACCTGAGAAAAAGGAAACAGTTCATAGTCACATTTGCCTTTCTATCCCCTCTGGCAGAAGTACCAGAGGACAGGCATATCACACTAGGCAAATCATATGGCTGAGCCTATTGAACAGTCTCATGCATTACAATAACGGACCTATGGCCTTAGTTTTCCTAAGGACTGATTAAAATCATTTTTAGCTTCAGGGTGTGGAAGAGAAGGGAGTATTAGGGGATATTTATAACCAAATAGGTATCTTAATATACTAACGTTGTCTAATGCGGTTCTATACTTAACAATGTCAGTCACCTTTGGTTAACCTGTGCGGTGAAAAAGGTTTTTGATGCCCCCAAAAGTGAAATACTGTTTCTGTCTTTGTATTCCTACTTGTGCTAATAACATCAGTTACAGTACTGATAAAAATATTCAGGGTACCGTGTTAAGTCTGTTTCTTAAACTGTGATCATTATGTGACTAATCATAATAATAATATGATATTAGGGGAAAAAATGTTGGATGATATTCCCTGGAGGGAAATGAATTTCTTTTTATCATCTACAGTAGTTTATTTCACATATTCATGACCCTCCTGGTATTTTTTTTATGATGAGCCATAAAAATGACAAAATACATTAGCAAAGTTCTCGGTTTATGCTAAAATGACCATATTCAAAAATAATAACAGAGACTTGTATCAGCAATGCAAAAGATGCATGAAGTAATTGGTGCTTAATTTGTACACAAACTGTCAAGGCAGTTTTCCTCACGGCCTGCATCTTCTGAATTCATTAGTCTCTAATTAAGGCCAGTTGGGACCAGCAGTTAGAAGGTTAAAGAGGTTCTGACAGCCCTAATCATTGCTCAGGAAGCTGAAAATGTATGCAAAGTCTCGGCAGATGGGGTGAGATCTGCCTCTGCCAAGTGATAACTGTTATTCCTTTGCACCTCCAAAGCTGTCATCCTAATAGGCACATTTTAAATTTATTAATGCTCTAGTTACAATGCATACACAGTCTCTAATGGTATGTCATTCAGAGTATATAAACTGAGCAATTAACACATATTACCTGGTAATGGTAAAATTATTTGTTGCCTGTTTGATTTTTTTTTGTTTCCTAATCCAGCAAGAATACTTACAAGCAAAGACTTTTAAATTTGTTCCAAAATAATAAAAAGGAAAAAAAAGGATTCTGAGCCACATGTTTATTTGACTGGCATTCATTTTTTGTTTCTACACATATAAAGCTTGAACTAACTTTACTTTGATTTCTTCCCAGAGTCTTAGAACCCAGTGACTTTATTTTTTTCTAATAATAAGTTTCTAAAAATGGATATTTTCAAGCATTCCTATAACACGTTGACATGCAAATGTTCCACATTGACATTATTTTTGGTGTATGAATTGATTTGAATTCCTCAGAAAAAAATATCCCTCTTTTTTCTTTCTGAGTCACTTCAATGGGATACCCATGTCTTGTTCCTCAGTGTGATGGTATCACCCTCTTTAATCCTATTTTGTTTAAAGCTCCCTAACCAACAGAAAGGCATTTTCTCAGGCCTCTCTTGTCTATGCTAAGGCTTCAGCCACAAGAGATCTTTAATTAAATGTAGCATTTGTGCAACAATTGTTTGTGATACAGGAGCCCACAGAAATAGAATAATATACAATGAATGGTTTCTAAACTGCAGGCTTCATCAGGACTGCAGGATTCAAAACAGTCCTAATAATGTAATATGGTGTTAATCTAAGCAACAGAGCAATTATGTATTCAATGACTTATAGTCAGGCCAGGAACCTATTCCTCTGTTAGAACTAATTGATTTACACTCTGCAAAGCTAACATAAAAAATATGAAAGAGAATTTAGGATAATTAAGCTATGGGCCTGATTCTTTTCTCACTGGGGTAAAACTTACAAGCACATCCATTTAAATTAATGGAATGACACGGGTGCAAAATCAGAGAAGAAAAAGACCTTTTGATTACTTTCCTCTGCTAAGATCTCAGTTGGAAACATTTCTTATCTTAGTGTTTCATAACAAGTAATTTAAAGTCAGAACCAAAACACCCCAGTTGCCAGGTAACCCAGAACCGCTGTCAAAATTTCCCAGGTGAGGGCACAATTTCTTCACCTACAATCTTGTGAATAGTTGCATTGAAGGTAAGGGAGCAGCATGTCCAAGCAAAAAATTGTGTGAATGGGCCCCACATTAGGTACCATGATTTGAAGAAGAGCTAAATATATATCATCTGAGGGTTTGCCAACAAAAGAAGCAGTGCACCCAAAAGAATTGCCTGAAGGACTTCACTGTTGTCACGGCCATGTTACAGATGGGGAAACTGAAGAGAACAAAAGTCGCTTGCTTAAGGTCAACCGGCAGACCAAAAGTGGGGGTGGGGGATCCTATAATAGAGAATGGAGATTAAAGCAACGTACAGCATCAAGAAATTAAATGGGCTGAGCAACAGGGGTAGAAAGATGAGCACAATGGCTGACTCAAAATTTTTGTGTAAGAAAAAATTATTTCAATGACCTTTACTGGCATTGCATGGATGTACATTACCACTCCTCAGATAGCTCTACTATAGTGTCATTGACTCAGAAATTGTCACGCAATGGACAAATATAAGCAGAGAATAAAGCCACAGGTAGAGTGTGGGCCAGATGCTTGAATGGGGTAGGTTGTCATTTCACTGGAGCTTTGCCAACCTACACCCTCAGGAGTCTGCCATATCTACTACTACTACTGTTATCTACTACTCCTTTTTAGTACCAGCCTCCCTACTCCCTACATTAGTATGCTCCATCATCAATGTCTCTCACTCATTCAGAAGTCTGAGGCCTGTTCTTTCCAAGCTGTTTTTTCAGAACTTTATTTTATTTGTTTCAGTGTATAAAAATGTACTTTCCAGTTCTCTAAACACATGTACAAATTAATTTCTTTTTCAAAATACCTACACATTTAAACTAAACCAACCACACACCAACACCATGATTCTTCCCATTTCCCTCTCATTCAGCTCTACTGAGAAAAAAGGAGTTCTGCAACATGGCTGTAAGACCAAACTATATTTGGGCTCTGTCACACCAAGGAGGGTGCACATTCTACAGGTCTGGTTATTTAGAAAGTCCTATCCACAGCCCTTCATCTATATCTTGAGGCTGTTCACTAGAGTGCCTCAGCTGATCTTAGTTGCTATATTATCACACATAGAAAGAGGTTCTTTCACTCAGTAAGAATGGTATCTGAAACCTGCTTGCAGTTTACTACTTCAGTGCAAGATAATGATTCTTAATTTATAGTTTGCTTATATAATCAATTGGAGAGAGGGAGAGAGAGAGCGAGAGAGAGAGGAAATTAGTATATATACAACATGGCTGCTATACGCTTCTTATAAAAAGTTATAAGCAAAGCTTCATGGTTTGGCATTAAGTTATCTTTCCATATATTCAAGTAAGAGTATTAAATGCAGGACTTCGGGTAATGCTAAGCTGTGATGAAGCTAAGGCTCTGAAAAGGAGCTCCAGAAGAACAGACCTTACTGACCTTTGAATGGCTTGATTTTTCTTGACTCCCATTACTCCTTTTTCATACCAGTCTCCCGATTCAGTGGTTGTGTCTACATGAGACACTGACTGTGCAGTAGTCAGAAACTACTGACCAGTAGCGTTGTGTGGCAGAAACAGTGATGTGACACTACTGCACAGTAATCTTGGGCTACTGCGCAGTCACTATCACAAAAAAGCTGCTCATTGGCACTTGTCATTTAGTACTTGCTTATACAAGTACTAAATGACTATTTAGTAACAACTGTGCAGTCAGCATCTAATGTGGATGCAGCCAGTATGTTCCATTTTTCTGTCTCAAGTCATTCAGAGATCAGTGAGGCCTGTTTTTTCCAAGCTCCTCTTCAGATCCTTAGCATAACCAAAACTCCTACAACATCATGCAATGGGAAATACAGGTCTGTGGTCTCTAAGGTAGACAGGATGCAAATCAGTTAGAAATGGAGTTAGAAAACCAAAACCCATTTAGTTGTGTTTGTGCTTCCCTTTCCTTTAATGTACTTTCTTCCTAACCAGTCTGGATGGAAGAAACCGGTATCATGTTCTACAGATAGACCAGTGATGGAAAATGTGTAAGTTAGCCATGTTTCTTATGGTGTGACTTTTCTGGTAGTTCTGGCTATCCACCCAGTCAGCAGGTAGACATTTGTGGAGTGAATCATTTCCATGTTCTTTGCAAAAAGATTACTCCAACACTGCAAATTATAATTGTATGATAAAATATAATATATTTATTAACAAGTGTGTTCAGAGTTTGAATCGGGGATACTGGTCACAGAATAGAACTGTCTGCTATTCCCACCCCTGATTCTGAATCCCTTTCACAGAAAATTGACTGTTGGAAAAATAGGTGCAGACTGCTTTCTTATTTTTATCTCCAGCTACTCTTGAGGCACAACTCAGCAGGTATGCAAAAGGCTATGGGAGTTACAGGTCAGGGGCAAAGCTTGATTTAGAAACCTAGCTAGGAGCTAGAAGGTTTTGGAGCCAGAACTCTAGTCATCACATTTAAAGACCCTCTGATGACAGAATTACTCTTCTGCCAAGTGAAGTAAAGCTCCTACCAGGCCTAGCATCCAGGTCAAAGCACATGAAGATAATTCTGCACCTCCAAATGGTGCCTTCCCTTCATGTTCTGGTGGCACAGCTTCAGAGTGGAGCTGCGAGGAGCTGCCAGAAGTTTGAGGGTGTGCACACACACCCACACCCATACACACACTGGTAGATAGTGGTGGCTGTTGCCTCTCACCAAAACTTCTGGTGACTGAAGCAACTGAATGTAGACATTGCCAAGTTAGTCAGACAATGAATATAAATGACAAAGTAAGGTGACTTGTATGTACAGATGACTTGCAACACTAATAAGGTACCTCTCCATTTGCACAGGGCTGAATTAGAGAGCTAGGAATGATTCAGGGGAAAGTAAAAACAATAGGAAAGACTGCTTCTGCTGGTATTCTGCCAGTAGGGTTAGGGACAGAAATTACACATCAACTGGTTTAAGTAATCAGAAACTGGCTTAAACCTGTAACAGAACAGAAGTTCAGTGCATACAAATCAGTTTCAAAATGGCTGAAACTGGTTTAAGATAAACCTGGTTGAATGTAGTATCAGACTTAAATGATTTGGGTCAAACCAGTTTATGAAACTTCTGTCCCAGACCCCTTCCTGGTTCAAGTTAAATCACAGTCCCCCAGCATCCCATCATGCTTTCAAGCCATGGGTTGGGCTGTGCCATCTGCTCCAGCAGAGAAGGGTTGAGGGGGGAAGAGGCAGAAACTGCCTTCCCCTCAGGCAAACCTCACCTGGGGCCTGGGGCTGGAGAAGAGGGTTAAACTCCCCCTTTCCCCAGATAAATCCCTTTCCCCTAAGTACAGAGCTGCCCTGCCCTGCTAAAATTACTGAAAGTAACTGCTAGCTTCAACTATGAACTACAAATCCCAGAGGCGCCTGGAAGCAGGAAGACAAAGCAATGAGCAACACTGCAGAGTTCTGCTTCTGTGATTCTGGACTGCAAATCTTAGATATCTCAGGAAGAGGAAGCAAACACACAGCCTAGGCTAGCTACATGCCAGAGAGCCGTGCTCTAGTGTCCCCCTGGCTTATGGCCTGAGCCACTGCAGGCATGTGGCTGCATTTCCTGAATCAAAAGTGAATGTGCGTCCAGTTGTTGCTCAGTTTAGTCTTTGCAGTTTAGACTAGTTTGCAAAAATTGAATCGATTCAGCCTTTTTGACTGTCTGTACTTAGACTAGTTGTTTCCCCTGATGAGTTCTCCTTATCAGGTGGTATGTAGATCTCACCTGTTCTGCATATGCTCTGTGCAATGTGATGTGCCTTACCACTGAGAGATTCTTACCATAAAAAAGGTGTCTCCAGCATTGGGCAGCCTCTGCCCAAGAACAAAAATATCCCCCTATGTCATCGAATCAAGGCAGAAAGTCTTATATTTTTCTCCAGCTTCCAAGTCCCTATACAGAGGTGGCTTGACTGGAAAGAAAAAGGCCATGCAAGAGATGGCATTATGCTCTGTTGATCCCTGAGTGCAGCTTTGGCCCATTGGCAGGCAGTGTGATTTGGAGCTACCAGGAGTATGCAGAAGCTATAGGTGGTTCTATTATGTAGTGCAGCAGTATTTTGATTAATCTCTGAGGGTGTTGACAGACATGCAGCTCCCTGCTGCAACTCATGGGGCTTCACAAAAAGTGCCATGAGTTACAGTGACTCCCCTTGATCCAACAGATGTTTGCTGTTTTGTCAAGGGGGCGTGGGGGGTGGAAATCGAGTTCCACTTCAGAGCCAATCCAGTAGAAAGAGGCTGCCTATTTGCTTGTCTCTCCCCTAGTCCCACTCCACCTCACCCAGCTACAGGGTTGTCTTCAGGATGGCAGGGAGGCAGGACGTACAGACTCCGCTTATTCTGGGGTTTGCCAGATGGTGATGCCTTGAGACCACAAAAGAGACCCTAAGTGTGTTGCCAGTAACCTTAGTGGGAGTAGTCCAGATTTTCTGCTGGTTTAAGTGAAGGGAGAATCAGTGTCTTTTCACCTGGGGCAAATCAGTACAAATTAATGGTTTTGCTTAAGGGGACAAGGATTGTTGAGAAAAAAATTCTAGCATTTTCACAGCTATTAGCTGTTGTCACTGGACATGACAAAATTTTGCCCTGGGTCAAATGAGTGAATACTCTTAAAAGTCACAAAAGATTTTATTTTTACCTGCAGAGACATTCCTTCTAAGTTAGTCTCATATGTTTGCTATATAAGCTAGAAGTGATGTTCAGCATGAAATGAAAAATCTATGCTTTGGTTTCACAAACAGCTAAATGGACACACACAAAGAATGGAGGTTTTTTGTTGAATAATAATTATAATTGGACTTCTACCCTGCGATCAGGAGTGTCAAGCTCATCAGGTACTGTAGGTCAGAGTGTGTGGGACCAGCCTGCAGGCTGGAAGAGTGGCGCCAGGCTGGATCAGGCCCACAGACCACCCTGTTTCCCTATGTATTGTGTGCAGCACACATGCCAGATTCAGCTCTGCATGCCAGACTGGACCCCATGTGCTAAATGCAGCATACAGGACTGGTTTGTCATTGGTCACATGGAGTGTGTGGGTACAATCTGAGACCCATGGGCAGCCCCATGGGGCAGATTGATAGGGTTCTGCAAGTTGAATCTGGCCTGCAGGTCCTATCTTGGAAACCCCTGTTCTAATGGATAAATAGAAGGCCAGGATCACATTACCAACCTCCTTAGATTATCCAGACTTTTTGGTACACTTTGGAATAGTATTTGTTTCTTTTGGCTCCGAAGATATTTTCTGTCTCCAGATCTAAACTTGAATCTTCTTCAACTGGAGAAGTATTAGAGCTGACATCAAATAGCTAAACATTCATCTGATGCTGTGGCATTTGCATCTGCCAGTCAGAATATGAAAGCCATGCCATGTATACTGTAGTGTGACTCTCAGCTGTATTCAGATTTAAAATCAAGATTTTTCCTAAAATTTAAATTTTGAAAAAATGTGAAGAAATCTTCTGAAATATATTAGGGTATCATAAAGACTTTAAGGTATATACTGTAAGTTTCTTTGTCTAATTCCAGCACTAGGTTAGTGACCTCGCTGCCTTTGATTGTGATCTGACTTACACACACTAATTTTTAAACAGCAGTGTGATTCCAGTGAACTTCAGCAGACTTGATTATATGGGAGCAAGTAAAATCAAGATCAAGCTCATCAATAGCAATGTCATAGTTCCCTTCTAGTCTGTTCTATTCCAGTCCAGTCTAGTCTGTCTATTCTATTTGATACAGATTCTTACCCTCTACTCATTACAATAGATTCATAGATTCATAGATGTTAGGGTTGGAAGGAACCTCAATAGATCATCGAGTCCAACCCCCTGCATAGGCAGGAAAGAGTGCTGGGTCTAGATGACCCCAGCTAGATGCATATCCAATAGTATCTGAGCTCCTTAAATACATGCTTAACATCTGTCACATGTGGTCTGTTCTTTAAGAACTGTATGTGCACTGCAGTGAATGGGTTTTTTTGGGGGGTATACTTTTGGTATAGGGGCGTTTTTCAATGTACATTCGGGTTTTTTTATTTATGTTAGAGAAGGCAAGGTTGAAATAAAGAATTTCGTACTTGATGAAGCAAGTACTAGGGTTTAAAATAATCCTCTGATCCTGTTGGGATTTATTCCAGTCTCAAATTGGATCCAAGAAAGGTTGGTTTCATGCACTGTCAAGGATTATCCCTGCAGTGGAATATTCTAACGTGGCAGAGGAATAGACCACTGTGTTCACCCCAAACCATTACAAGGTTTTGCAGATATTCTAGACTCATCCTAATAAGTGTTGTGTAGATAAGGATGGAGACCTTGGGAAATGTGTGCGCACAGTAGGGCAAAAATTGAACAATTTTTTGTACAATTTTGAATAACAAAAGTCATATTTGCCTGAATGCTTGGGCTGCTCTTAGCTGTTCTGTGGTACAATGTATCCCAAATTTGGTTAACCAGCTCGTTGAGTATTCCTCCAGATGAGGGACTTCTAGAAATAGTAAAGCTGCTGAGTGGCTCCTAAACCTACTCCTGCTGTTGCACAGGGATTATGCTCAGGTGGAAGGAGACACAGATGAAACAGTTACATATGTTGGAGATCCCTGAATGCTAAACCAGACATCAAAGGGTAAATGCATTCTTTTCATTTCTCAGTAGTGGAAGTGATAGAGTTACTATGGGATACATCTTCCGTTAGAGAGGACAAGTTGTGTTGAGCTTCCTATTCTTCCCCCATTGAGCGGTTGCATCTGTGGTGTCATACACTGCAATGAATTCCTCACTTTATTTTCCTATTTCCACTAGAGAGTCCTGCTTGATTAGATCTTGTTTCTTTAGCCAAAGAGTAGAACAAGTTTCAGAAAAGCAAGAGTCCTACACATGAGGGGAAAAGAAAAAAGTGAGTGGTGCTCTTGTGGGCTTCTTATGGCTTTGTCCATTAGCGTTTCAGATCATCAAAGCTACAAACTGTAACTGCCCACTCTAGCCCCAAGTTATGCTAAGACCAAATGGAGTTTGGGACAGTGGCATGCTGGAAGCAGCACCATCAGTCCTAAGCGAGAGGGTCACGT
>JAGPOW010003648.1:68211158-68231633 GCA_030014935.1 Caiman crocodilus
GAGGTTTTGTGTACTTTGATTGATCCTTGTAATAAAGACTTAGTATAGAATCCTCTCGTCTCGAGTCCCTGAATTTGGATCGCCAGAACCTGGCCCTAGTGGGCTGTAACACAAACTTAATGCCCACATAACTACTCTTGCGGAAGGCAGGGAGAGTCTCAAGACAGACGAAGGATCATTATGTTTCAGGTGCAGGTTTTGGGAACCCCCACTCTCAAGGCATTTAAACGCATAAGTTATGGTTAAGAAATTCAATTATCAGTTAAAATAATTGGTGGGAGCATACAATAAGTGCCTCTAGCAGTGGTAATTACCCATACCGCCATGTCTGAGTGGTCAAAATCTATTTCTATTTATGCTTTAAAACCCTAATTATAATACAAACAGCTTCCCTCTAGCAGTGCAAGAAATACTTGGGCCTGCATCAGTCTTCTCAAGAGAGACTTTTAAAACTTACTACATGTTTGCATAGCTCAAAGTACATCTTAATACTTTATTTTTTTAATTAGTTTGATAGTTTGACAATTCCCCAGCATCATGCTGGAGATAGTTTATGTTCTCCGTACGTAAAAATGCAAAATGATGACTGATTAAATACCAATGTCTTTAAAACTATTAAATATATAGTGTTTCACTCTGCTTTTAGTTTACATGAACACAGCTTACCTCTGGCGTCAGTTTTTCCTGCTAATATTTCTGCCAGCATTTTAGAGATTCAAAAGTATTATTCCTGAAAGGGGAAAAAAAAAGCTTAAAAAGAAAACCAACCATCCTTGACTTTGGCCTAGTAACTCCTTTGCATCTATGTAAGTGAGCTCAGAATCAGGTCCAGAATTTGTCTTAATAAGCCCAAATGCCGGGTTCTTTCCCTATACTAGCAAAGTAGCTGGACTGCCCAGGGAACCTGTTCCTGTAAGAGCAGGAGAATCATTGGTCACCACAGATATTCCTATACCAACCTCTTTGGTCCCCAGCCTGGAAGATGTGACCTGAACATCTATGGTCAGATGTATAGAGTAGGCCTGTGTGAATAGGGAAGTACTTGATTCAGATTCAGATTTGACTGATTTGGAGGACAGCAATTCGATTTGGTGATTCAAATCACTGTCCCATTCAATTTGGCCAAATCAGAAATTCAGTGTTGATTTGGAAATTTGGATCGACCACGGAGAGGCAGACACAACCGGGGGGCTGCAGGTTCTTCTGTGGCTCCTCCAGGTGTGCCTGCCTCTCTCTGGGTGGGGGCAGCTGCAGGAAAAGCCCTTAGGGCTGTCCTGCCTGGCCCCAGCCCTCACCTGGCCCCAGCTCCCAGCACTTCAAAAAAAAAAAGAAAAGAAAAAAGAGAAAACCCTGCACTCACCTACTGCAGGAGCAGTGATCAGAGCCTCTGAGGGTTCATGGCAGAGCCCCTCCCCACCCCAAATGCAACATGGGGCAGTGGGGGGCAACAGGGATTGCCCCCCTGCCTGGTATCCGCATGGCAGCTACCCCATGGCGTAGGTACAGTGCAGCTCAGTAGGGTGCCGTGCACTGTCTGGGAGTGCACATATGTAGCTAGAGAAAGGCAGGAGAGAGAGAGAGGAAGAATTGGCCCAGTGTCTGGGAACTTCTCTCTTCTTCTTTTCTTCCCCCTTTTCTGAGATTTTAAGGGATTAATACTGGGGTGGTGGGTATTGGTTCCTTGGGTTGATTGGCTAGGAAATAGGCCTGGCAGTTTTAAACAGGGTTGAAACTTGGGAGTTTCTAATCCTGCCAGCTTTGGGCCAGGGCTGAGGTTTGCAATTTTCTGCTCCCAGTGGAGCTGTGTGACCCAAACTACCTGCAGCCCAGGCCTTGAGGGTAGGCCTAGCTTTTCCCTGTTGTTTCTTTTGATGGTTCTTTGCTCCAGTCAAGCTGTGTGGTTGGGCCAGCTGTAGCCTGTAATCAACCTGGCTTCCTTTTGAGTTTGTTCTGCAATTTTCATTTCAGCAGACCATATAATCCAGCCCAGAAGTTTTGGGGTGCATACAAGCTGGCTGGAGCTGCAAATCCTCTCCCCCACCCACACAGCCAGTTGCAGATCGGTGGGATTGGCCATGGGAGGACCCTCCCTACCATCCCCCCTCCCCTGTGGCTGAATGTCTGCAGGGGGGGGTGGGGAAGGGGGAAAGTGCCTCCCTGACTCAAGAGGCACCAGTCACCCATGACTCTATTACTTCTCCAGGAGCAACACAGCCCCTTGCAATGCAGAAGGGCCCATGCTCTTGAGCAGCTCCCCACAGTGGATTGAACCCAGGGACCAGCTCATGCAACTCTCCAGTGTGGGCCCCCTCTCCAGCCTATTGCTGAAGAGCAGGTATAGGTGTGTAGGACCCCAAACTACTCATCGGGGAGCCCCAAGCTCCAGACTGTGGTGAAGCTTCCCCCGAGAAGGTTCTACCTATAGACTTTGCTTTGTAGTTAATAGCATTTTAAAATTATGTTTCGTGTTTTGTTTTTTATTCTATGTTAATACATTTGGGTGTTTGTGTTTACACTGCTTGTGAGGAGGGGATTTGTTTATGTGGGACATCCCACAAATTTAGTGTTCTCAGATTTCTGGGTGGGGGTTTGAGCCACTGAAACATGGCTCAAGGCCTTTGAGCTTGAGCCTGAAGCTCATTATGGGCTACTCTGAAATGTGAACCTGGCCCTTCTTGCTGCCACCCAGTGCCTGACAGAAGGGTTAAATAAAGCTAACTTAAAATTAAATTACTTATTTATCTCATCTGGTCATGCCTTAAGGATAGCCTTATGCAACAAAAGGGAATCTGGTTCCATTGGCTCAAAAAGGATATTGTAAAAAATAAACATCCCATGATAAGTAAAATAAAAATAGAATAATATGGCATATTTATTAAAAAATACATTTACAGCCAGTGGTGAGATGATTTGATGAAATTCTTCTGGATGCTGAATGTTAATACAGAGATCCTTGTATATTGATTGCAAACAGATTATATCAAACAGATGTTTTATGCTACAGGCTCCAACATACACTTATTATAGTTGATGCTGTATGTCGTCAAAGCAAGATGTGACTCGTCTACTATGCCATGCAAAGGTGAACAGCTTCATAAAAGAAGACTCAAGCAGCATAATCCATTAGAGTCCATTTACAAACTAACATATTTTACAGACATCCAACAGACGTTCAATCAAATCATATTCTCAGAAACCTGCCAACAATAAAACCCATAAATTAAAATCAAGTTATATAAGCATGACTTGATGAACCTGATGCAATGTGATGGCATGAGATGCATATCCCACATTAAGTCACAAATTCTCCTTTCTTTCTCTTATCTGTCAATAGTGGGGCAGAAAATGAATAGTGAATGCTTTGTAGGCTGCATGTTTATCTACTTACAGCTCAGTAAACTCAAAAACCTGAACATAGTGAAATTATTTTGTCATTAATTTCTTCTTAAAGTGTCTTTTTATTAACACATTGGTGGTGGGGCAGACTTCTTACTAATGGCCAGTTAAATGCTTCTAATACAGCACAATGTTCAGTATGTGGCCTGGGTTTAAGGCTGAAAGTAATGACTTTAGTTCTTTTATGGAATCTCTTATGAAGGTTTGTGGACCTGAGTTTTGGGTCCAATATAAGAATTTATTTCTTAATATTTCTTTTGATCCCCGAACTAAAAACTGAGTTTTCTATGTGTAATAATCACCAAGTCCAATAAACACAGACACATGTCTATGAGAAGAACTGAACAATGAACTTTATTATGGACCAGCAGGCAAACTCTGCAGACCCTTTGCCTGATTCTAACTAACTAGCTACTTAACTGAGAGACCATCTCCCAATATCCAGCTCACTCAGTCTCTTGTTAGAGAGCATCTCTAAAGTATAACTTTAATCATGACACACTATGGGTGCAGACGTTTGTTGCACAGCCACAGAGCACTTTAAAAGTACCTGATCAGGTGACAATCTGAAATCTCATTAAATGAGGGTTCAGATGAATGCACTCTTAAGTGGAGCACCTTCATTAATGTCTGTCAGCACATGTGGGAAGCAGGGCAGAGGTGATCGACCCCAGCCCCGCTCCCAGTGATGTCTTCAGAATGGGAGGGGGAGAAGGAAGGCAAGGGAGTTTTGTCTGTGCTGGAGTGTGAGGCAGGTGGATTGGAGCCCCCAAAGGTGGATCTACTCACCCCATCATTCCAGTACAGGCTGGGCAAACCCCAGACCAAGCTCCCTGCCTTCCTTTCCCACCCCTCCCGTTCTGAAGACAGCACCAGAACTGGGAGGGGGTGGGGCTAGGGGAGAGCGGCTGCAGACATACAGCTAACTCCCTAACCCCTTGGACCTAAGACCAAAATCTGTTGGGTCAGGGGAACACTGTAACTCATGGTGCTTCCTGCAAAGCGCAATAAAGTACAGAGGGGAGCTGAACATCTCTCAGAACCCTATGTTTTACTCTAGTGATCCTGGCTCACAGCAAAGCATCTGGCTGATTTTACTGGGACTGCTCACTCTGAATAGAGACATCTCACATGAATCAGAGTTTGCAGGAGCAGGCCCTAAGATATTTTGTGACACAAATAATGTCACAAAATATAATGTTTTTCATGTATACTTATTATAGAGATATTGTATGATTAGTGCTTTTCTGCATATTTGGGGAAGTGGGCATTTACTTAAGCCCTTCAGTAAGACTCTGTGTCTATATGCATATGTCCATGGAGGGGGAATTATGAAAGGAAGAAATCCCTATAAAATTGTGTGAAGGGCAGTTTTGGAAGCACTTGGATTCATTTAAATTTCTTGCCAATGAAGAAAAGTGAATATAATACATTGGTACCAGGCTTACCTCTAGATCTACTTGGATAGACTTTTATATCCATATAGAGTCTAGAAGAAGTAAAGAATCAATCTACATAAACTTCATTGTAGGGTTGGGTCCTTTGTTATGACCAGACTTTGCTTTGCTGGCCCAATTTTCTACCACAGATGCAAATTGAAAAGATCCATAGAAGTTAATGGAGCCTTGGCTCAAAAGGCTTTATAACTCTAGGCTTGAGACTTTCCAAGGAGTATAAAGGACGTACTGAACACAGAGTGAGCACACCATGCTTCGCTACAGTGCTCTCAAGTGGGCCTTTGATGGTTCAGATATGATTTTTTTCATGATTCCTTTCCATTACAGAGAATATTTACTAGTGGAAAGATAAGAAATAATTTAGGAGAGAGATGGAAAAAACCCTCATCATTTTATTTTTATTTAAAATTAAAATGGTCAGTGTCAAACCTTGGAAGTGGAAGGGTACTTCTATCTTTCTTCAGCTCCTGCTCTCACTTTAGAAATGGTAAATTCTCAGGTAAACTATGAGTTGGTTTACCTTTGAAGTGAAAGGAAAACTTCAAAGCTGCTTCTAAACCACAGTGGCTGAGGGGAAAGAGAATGTGGGATGACACATGGACAAAAGGATTGCCTTCTTTCACCTCCCTGAAGACAGGAGGCTATCTACCCATCTCTCTGGTAAAGTCCTGGCTCCATTGATCCATGTTCTGTAACACTGAGTCTGAATTAATGCAACATACTTTATCTTAACCTG
The DNA here is from genome assembly GCA_030014935.1 of Caiman crocodilus. Classification (NCBI taxonomy): domain Eukaryota; kingdom Metazoa; phylum Chordata; order Crocodylia; family Alligatoridae; genus Caiman; species Caiman crocodilus. The sequence goes on from JAGPOW010003648.1 coordinate 68,216,748, forward strand.
GCCCAGCAGAGCACTGGCAAGCTTGATTTGGTTCAACATGAAGCAGCTGGTCTGCTAAGTGAAGTGGACAAACAAAAGTGCATAATAATACCATTAATTTGCCAACTCTGTTGGCTACTATTTAAGGCTCTGGTCACCAGTCTACCCTTATTTCCAAATCCTTCTATACTCTGTTTCAAAGATCCTCACTCTGCTTTTCTCCATGACAGTTGAAATCCCCCAGGATGCTATGACAATGTCATAGAGCGTACCTTGTAACTCAAGTGGACAGGCAGCAGGACATTCTTATTAGAAGGCTTTCTAGGCCAGCTGTAGAACTTGCACTTATAAGAGAATGGGCTGAGCCCAATATATGCAACCTTGAGGTTATGGTGAAAGAAGTATTTCTTTCAGCTAGCATTACCAGGACAGCTGTGCTGTATACAGGCATGGCAAAGCATTCTGGGAACAATCCAGTGAATCCTAGCTATTTATCATAAATATTATAAAACTGGAAAAAGAAATTAATCCCTGTTCGAAAATATCTTTCTGGCATATTTTACCAGTGGATTGCTTTACCTTCCAGCCTCTCTCAAACTGCCTCTGAGCTATCTACAGCACAAAGCTGAACCCCTTCCCTACCTATTTTTGCTTCTCCTATACAAGGAGAATTACCCTTTAGGTCATTACATACATCATATGTGGCCACAGGGGCAGGAGCATCAACAAAAATCTGTCCCATTCACTTGAATTTAATGAGAATGACATGTCTTAGGCAAATATTCTGGTGATGTAGTTTACCTACAGGATAGGTACAGCATCAATTTGGTTGTGACATTTTCCTCATACTAGCCTGCTTCAACCCTAACCCTGGAAAGACCACCACTACATGAGGGGATTTTGTTCAGTCTCCAAGGCAATGTAGTCTTTATCCCAGCATTTCTCAGACTTTTTAGACTCAAGGCACCCTTCTTAGATTCAAGGTACGTCTCAACAGACTCAAAGTATAACTTGGAAAAAGCCAGTTTTAGTTTATTTGGGGGAGGGGTTGGGGGTTGACCACAGAAAAATACTAGAGCAATTCTTCTGTTGCAAAAACTCAGGAAGATCACAAAAGGTCAGAATGGTTTTAACACTATGGATTTCTATATGAAATCTCTAGGTTTATCTTGTGAATCATGTTAGCACACCTGACAGTGCTAATATTGCGTGGCACACTGTAACAACCTTAAAAGAATCTTAAAGCACCCCAGGGTACTGTGGCACCCTAGTTGAGAATCACTGCTTTGGCATCTCACTGTTGAAATGCAAAGTATTTTCATCTATGTGGAATGGAAAATGGTCCAGTGAAGGTACACAAGATGCTTGAGCCCACCCACATAGAGAGACCGTCTTTGCACAGATACATTTTATTAGTCTATTGATCCTGTAGCCCTTATGCCATTTAACTGGAATAGACCCTCATATTTGTAGCTAATTCTTTTGTATTAAAGACAAGAAAAATAACAGGCGTTTTTATCATGCCCTGATGGACGCTGTAAATTTCTCTAAAAATATATATAAAATCTTCTATCAGTCCTTATGGTTTTTCCATATTTGGTAGCAGCCTTTGGATATTTTCAAAGGGCTGTGTGCTGAAGGGCTCTTAGTTTAGGATTGGGAATTAAGAGTGCCTGTACACAAGCCTGGAGGCTGCTCCAATGCACTGTAATTACAGCATGTCAGAGCAGACTCGATTAACTGAGTCTGCTAGGGAGTGGTAATTAGCAGGCTTCAACCAGCCTTCCCACCTCGTGTATCAGTGTCTCCATGCTTCAAAATGGTGGTGGGGGCACTTTATCTAAAACTTGTTCAATGAGCTTTAGATAAAGTGCCCCCACTGCCATTTTGAAGCATGGGAATGCTGATGCACAAAATGCTCTGGGCGCTTTTATTAGAGTGGCTCTCAGAGCTACTCCAATTAAAGTGCCCCACCCCACCCCCTCAGAGCACATGTAAAAATGCCCTAAGAGCACTCAAAGTCTAGCTTTGGTTCTGGCTCCCTTGTAGCATCAGGGATGTCACTTAGGGCAATTTAAAAATGCCCCTGAACTCGGTGCTTCAAAGTCTTGGGTACCAGCTTCAGGTACTTGCAATCTTTTCTTTCAATACAGTGGATCATCTACAGCTGCAAATGAATACAGTGCAAGCTACAGGTGTTCTATACCTGTAAAAATGAGTTTCGATGTGTAATAATTAAGGTATATAAACCCTGAAGCAATCATTATCTTAGAACACCTTCAAAAATACAGATACAATTTTTGCCTCAGTTTGCATTAAAAAGCTGGCTGATAATACTGGCTTTCATCACTGGGATGTCATGGAGAATAATTAGCTATAAATAAGTCAATTTATAACGTGCTTTCAAGGTAAAAAGTGTCATGCATATGTTGAAGGCAAAACTTGTTAAATATTTTTAAAAGCTTGTTTTCCCTGGGAAACTCTTGTTAAAAAACTACCCCTTTTTTAAAATGAGCTGCCCCTATAAGATGGAGCGAGACCGGCTTCTTCATTTCAATGCCATAACCAAATAAAGTGAGGGCTTGTTCTGGTGAAGTAACGAATGCCTTTAGCTTCCACAGTATCTCACATGCTGGTTACGCATGAAGAAGATAATTTTGGTTCATAGCCTCTAAATGTGCCTGGCTGCAGTAATGTGGTGAAAGAAGATGTCTTCCAAGAAGTTCACATTACTAGCTATAGTAAAATAAAATAGCTATATTGTTTCAGCAGCCAGTTTCTTCCCATTGTCTTCATTTTAAAAACCATGCACACTCAAAGGCAAAGGGATGTGTTTCACTACAATTTGAGAACTGTACTGTAACCAAATATTATCTTCATTTTACTTCTTGTTTCATGTTACTTTTAGGTCCTTGAGTTCTCCAAAGTTCATCATTGCCTGTGACATTACCGTGACTTGCTAACTTTCTCATTATTTCCACAATCAATAGGAGAACAATATATTGTGTTATTCTGTATTTCAGTTACCTGTCACTCAGTGTTTTATCTCCATTGATACTCCAGGTACCATGCATAGAAACTAAAGTAGGCTGTCTTGTCTTCCGCTAATCTTGAATGCCTTTTGTTCACGAGGTGTTTTGTATTCATCAGTCAACTAAGGACTCATCCCGAAGAAGCCCTCAGTCAGCACATAGATCTCAGTGAAAAAGGGATATGCAGCTTGTAAAATATTCATAGCAAAAGGTACCTCAATCATTTTCACCTTTTGACCCTTCAAGCCTGAAAGGATTATCAGCAGTAAGTGGCAAATCTTATGATTGTGAAATGTTCATAGATGAAATACCTTGCCATCTCTGTTATCCACTTTTGATATTAAACCTATTCTGAAGGTACATTTATCTTCCCACTCTATCTGCCACTACAGTTCTGTTAAATTCAAAACTGTTTTAATAAGATTCCAAAGTTGGAGTGATAGTGATCAAAGTCTGGAGTTAACTACACTTTAAAAAAAATAGAAAAGAAAAGTGCAGTGGTTATTTTTTCTCCAGATGGCAAAGAATAAACCTTTGGAATAGCTGCAATACATACAATTAAATTCCTTCTATAACTAAAATGGTAGTTCTGTGGAATCAAGTGACCAATAATCTCCATTTGTGAAGGTTAAAGTCCATAGCAATCACTGAGATTTCCTAACATACAGTAAGTTAAAAGAAAATGATGGATGTTGACTATATGCAATTAGTTATTTCACTACATATTAAATGATACTTCCTAATGTAAAATATAATACATTAGGGAGTATAATATCCTATAAAATAACAATACTTTTAGAAACTAATGCAAACTTGAGAAAATATAATAATTCTACATTATTTTTATAAAAGTTGATACAAAATTGACTAAGGCTGCCAAATTAATTTCATATATATTAGTAAAAGAAATCTAGCTATGGGACCAAGTCAGGAAGTGAGATCCACAAACTACATATATGAATTGCAGACTGTGCATTCAGGCAGCTGAGTAACAGGAACTCTGCTGCAAACTGTAGGCTTTCTCCATCTAGATTTGAGGATGTGCAGAATCACCAGTACTGTGCACCAGCGAATGTGGGCATGCTGCAAAAGAAAAACATATTTAGGCAGATAATGGGATGTCAAATGGAATCCAGATACATTCCACAGTACCTCAGACAGAAGTTAAATATGGATGTGGAATAATCAACAGAACTTGACATTTCAAGGCACTATTACATCTGACAGGGCCACTGCTGTGTGCACAGGGGGTCCCCTGGAACCAAAGATATTGGATGACCTTAATATTCTTACCAAAACTGAGGTTGCTTGGCAACCTACCAGCTGCACTGGTGGCTGCCTCCATTTGCATGTGTCAGCAATTAAAGTTTTAATGAGATGAATACTCATTTCTCAATAATGAAACATTGAGATACCAGGTGTAAAGAAAAATGGCATGGTAGCCAAAACTAAAGGCTATATTTCTAAGAAAGCTCTGGGTCATTTTTAAAGGGCTGGACAGCTACAATTGGAACTAAATTTTCAGAAGATCTTAAGCACCCACATAAGCATTTCAGTAAAGGTGAGATTTTACAAGCAATCTGACTAGCTCCCATTGTGACACTTTTGGATAGCTTTTGAAAGGACCCATCACACCAAATACTTCTGAAAATATAGCTAGTTATTTTGGTGTCTAACTGAGAGCTGAGCTTTCAGAAATATCATCTTAGTTATGGCTGTTGAGTTTTTGACAAATTCTGAAATTAGTAGAAGGGGATTTTCATGTGACTTAACCTGCTAAGTCACTTAAGTGATTCACGTCAGTACATAAGGGATTGAATCATAATCTTTTAGAATTTGTTAGAATAGGAGGGCACAGAAGGTAATGTATCAATATATCCAAGTCAATTTACTACTTATTCCTGAGAAGTATTTACTACCAAGATGAATGAGGTATAAATACCTAGCAAGACAGAATTGGATGGACTATACACACCATTATGCCCCCAGGCCAATATAGTTCCATCAGCCACCACAATACATTTAATGTTGCTGGTTTTTTCCACCCCTTTCTCAAGAAAACTGTCATCCATTTTTTCCACTACATGGCACAATTTCAGCCTCAGGTTATGTTTACCCATGAAGCTTTCCCCAATATTTAATGTGAGAAAACCATTGCCCTAGTTATCATACAATAGGAATATAGTTTCATCTTGGATCAAAGAATTCCAAACAATTGATGTAGTATGCTTGAAAAGAATACAGACCGATAAAGCAAATTAAAGGATGAAGGCTGGGCAGATCCTCAAGGACAGGATGGGGACATACCCATCTATCAGGATAAGGTTAGGCAGATTTACGAATGAATTAAGGGAAAGTTGGCATACTCACTCTGTAACCGCTAAACAAGTTATCTTAGGTACAGAAAGCAATATAACCATGTTAGTGCAACACTCTATTCAAGTACATATTCCTACTTTGCTTCCACAAAGCTCATTAGCCAAGGTGAAGAAGCATGTTCATGTAGCTAAAGTACCAGAAACAGGTAATGATATTTATTCACTTTTGTAAAGTGCTTACTTCATTTCAGCAGTATGTGGCCTGATTTACACATGTGACACTTAATAGAATTTGGCCCAAAGTGCTGATCCATATATATTCTAAAATTAAGAAAACATATGGCAATGGTTCTTTCCCAAATTTATTACATCTAGGAGTCATAACCCTGGACCATGGGCAGACAGACATGTGCTATTTAAGTTGGTGGTGTCCTAAAAATGAGGAGACTACAATGATTTGTACAGAAAGCTTCTAGTCATGATTCTTTGCATTTACATATAAGTATATGTATGTATGTTTTCCCTCTCCCCCCCGGAATAATACAGTTATTTATTATTTAGGACAGTTGTTTTCCTGTACTGTTAAGACTCAGGTGTAGATTTTCAAAAGCAAGAAGACAGATTTTCCAAGGTATTTAGCCAGAGCGGGCTAATTTGTTCTGCAGTAAACATCTCAGCATCTACACGTGCAGCCCTATTAGGCTGCAGTAAAATAATGAATTCCACAGTAGGATAGTATTTGTAAATACAAGTACTACCATGCTGCAGAGTTTTTTACTGTGCAAAATTTCACATGTAGACACTGGCCCAGCTTCCTGGGGCACAAGGATGCTTCAATGCAGTGACTGCCTGCTGGCTAACCCTGTGTCAAAGCTCCCTGTGCCCCAGCCAGTCACTTAACAGCAAGTTGAGCTGGGGGGAAGCAACCCCAGGCTGGCAGGCTGACCTCCAGGACACCCTGCTGGCCAGAGTTGCTCCAACACAGCTCAGCGTGTTGTAGTCTCGGCCATATGCTCAAATGGCACATCTGGGAGCAATAGACTCCAGCGCAATAAGTACCAGAGTTTCAGAGTTTCATAGTTGGTAGGGTCGGAAGTGACCTGAGCAGATCATCAAATCCGACCCCCTGCCATGCCAGGAAAAAGTATTGGGGTCAAATGACCCAGGCTAGGTATTCGTCTAACCTCCTCTTAAAGACCCCCAGGGTAGGAGCCAGCACCACTTCACTTGGAAGTTGGTTCCAGGTCCTAGCCACCCTGATAGTGAAGTAGCGCCTCCTCATGTCTAGACTGAATCTACCTTCTGCCAACTTGTGACCGTTATTTCTTGTCACTCCTGATAGTGCTCGGGGGAACAGGGACTCTCCCAGTGCCTGCTGGTCCCCCCTGACTAGTTTGTAACAAACCACTAGATCCCCCCTCAACCTTCTCTTGTGGAGGCTGAACAGGTTCAGGTTCCTTAGCCTCTCCTTGCAGGGCCTGACCTGCTGCCCCCTGATCATGTGAGTGGCCCTCCTCTGGACCCTCTCCATGTTGTCCACATCCCTCCTGAAGTGCAGCACCCAGAACTGGACACAGTACTCCTACTGCAGCCTGACCAGTGCTGCATAGAGGAGGAGGATCACTTCCTTGGACCTGCTTGAGATGCATCTGTGGATGCACGGCAAGGTGCGATTGACCTTCCTGACCGTGTCCCCACACTGTCGGCCCACGTCCATTTTGGCATCAATGATTCCAGGATCCTTTTTCTGCCCCTGCACTGACAAGAAGGGAGTTCCCCAGCCTGTAGGTCTGCTGCTGGTTCCTCCTCCCCTGATGCAGTACCTTGCATTTGTCAGTGTTGAAACCCATCCCGTTCTCATCTGCTCACCCCTGTAGCCTGTCTAGGTCCAACTGCAGCCTATTCCTCCCTTCTAGCGTGCCCACATGCCCCCCCCCCCCCCATATCTTAGTGTCATCAGCAAATTTGAATAGGGTGCTTTTTACCCCCTCGTCCAAGTCACTGATGAAGATGTTGAACAGGGCAGGTCCAAGGACTGAGCCCTGGGGGAACCCCACTGCCCACATCCCTCCCGGTTGAAAATGACCCATCCACAACCACTTTCTGGGTGTGGCCCTCCAGCCAGTTAGTGACCCATTTGACTGTGTAGGTGTCGATGCCACAGTCCCCTAGTTTTTTAATGAGAATGAGTTGATTGCTTTGAATTAATTGCACATGTGGGCATATCCGATATGAACATTTATGTTCCTGTGGGTACTTAGGAGAAATCATTCACTGTTTTATGTGGCAGGTTTTCAAACACAGAAGGGAAAGAAGTACCCAGGCTGGTTTGTCGAAGTGAATGGGTGTGCAGTACCAAACTCCCTTAGACAGACAAGGTTCTTCGGGTGAATATGATATCTTTTATTAGACCAACTTAAATAGTTGGGAATAAATTTTCTTAGCAAGCTTTTGGGTTTAAAAAAACCCTTCGTCAGGCTGAGGAAGCATCTGCAGTTGGTGTGTGCTCTTCCTGGATGAAAAGAATAGTAAATTTTATTATTACATAGTAAATCTTTACTATTCATTCCATCCAGGAAGAGCACACACCAACTGCAGATGCTTCCTCAGCCTGACAAAGGGTTTTTAAACCCAAAACCTTGCTAAGACAATTTTTTCCCAACTATTTAAGTTGGTTTAATAAAAGATATCAGAGTCACTCAAAGAAGCTTGTCTGCCTATGTCCTTAGACCAACACGGCTACAACCCCTGTAACTCCCATAGGCACTTTTGAAAATTTGTGCCCTGACTTTCAGCGGGAATTAGGCAGCCATGTTAGTACGGTGCAGTATTAGGTAGACTGACTTGAATATGAAATGAATATTTTCCCAAGATGGATTGTAGGGATAAAGTCGGCATAAAATATCAAACACAACTTGGAACACAACCTAGAACTGCTTAATTAATGAAATAATCAGGCTTTTGCAATAGCAAATCTAGCTGCACTTCCCTCCCTTGCCTCTCAAAATATTCAACAAATAATTATGAAGCCTATAAAAACACGGACGTGGAGCTACATCCTGCCATTAACTTCAAAAGAAAATTAATAAGCAAGTGTGTTTGGAGGGGAACTCCAGGGCTCAGGGGATTGGTAATGCGATCTGGAGCCTTTCACTGCTAGATTGTTGGTGCAAAGCCAGCCAGGTTGGTAGGAATTGGCAGTCTTTATCATCTCATGGCTGCTTGTGGCCTATGCAAAATGCATTGGTAGTCTCAGTCCAGTTTCTAATGGATGCTTGGCTGCAAAACAATTGCCACTAATTAGTAACCTTATACAGAGAGTTAGCCAAGGATTTTTATGGGTTTGAAAACTGAATCTCCTTGCCACACTTCCTAACAATGTACCCATAGTTCATAGATGGCCAGCTCCACAAAGGGACTTTGGTGTTGTTATGTTGCAGCAAAATCCACAGTTCTGAGTTAGGTGCCTTGGCTGCCCATATAATGCTTGGGGAGGATTAGGCACTTCAGTCTGTGATTCATGACACAGAGCAGGAGCTGCCTAAGCTAGATGGCAGGGAACACAGAAGACAGAGTCGCATCTCAAATAGTGCCTTTGTCTAGAGCTGACACTCCTCCCTCCACTCACATTTCACAGCCATGAACTGTTATCTCTTCTTTCAAAAACCAAAACCCGGAAACAGGATGTGCCCCCGACCTTTTATTCAGTCTCCTCAGAGGTAGAACAGTCACTCACCTTGTGACAGAACTGGGCCTAATGCCTTACCTCATCTGAGGGGATCCAAATGAATATCTCCTACTAGAGATGACCACTAGGCTATAGCCTACTTTGTGGTGTGCAGGCTGTTGAAGCTCTTTATTCCACATGGGATGGTTACTTAAAGACTCATTGGACCAGAGAAAGCAAAACAAGAGAAAGAAAGGGAATAATAGCCAACGTGACTATCAAAGTACCTCTCTACCCCAGGGTATTCAATGAGGGGCATCTGGGTTCCACGCCCTGCTTGCAGCAGTACCTTTTAAAATTTATATTATACAGTCACTCAATAAAATACAAGTGACCAGAATACAGGTATCTCCTTCCTCTCATAAGTGCCCTAGCTACTAAGCTAGAGTATCATGTTTAGTCTGAGCTCCCTTTTGGCCCATTCTTGCTAAGGCTTCACAAAAGTTCAAAAGGGCCTCAGCTTCCAGGAGTCCTCCTTCCACCTTCACTCCTCTTCCCCTTTGCTTAATGATGTCTCAGCTCTCAACCCAGTTTCCCTTCTTCCCTCTCCTTTCCTGGAAGCTGCTACCAGGCTCAGCTGGGCTGCTAAAAATGTAATGATCAAGGGACATAGCAGGTCATGCCTGGAAGGTGATAAGTCAAGTGACTTGGCAGGAGTTCAGCAATAAGGGGACAACTACTTGGTGCATATTCCAAAGTAGGGTACACCTACACAGGTATCTATGTCATAGCTAGGGATTGCTTTTCCTATATAATCATTAGATCTGATAGGTTTCTATAGTTATTCAATGCATAACAAAAGTTTAAAAGATGTATCTATTCTATCATACTGGGGACATACTTCCCTTGTACACATCCCTTTTGTCAGTCAATCTAATCGGTTGGCCAATACTGATTAAAACTGTTGGCCCTCCAGTTATACTCACTGCATGCATCTACACATGCAATTAGCATGCAACAATAAATTCCAGTGCAGTTTGCCCAGAAGCTGGGGCAGAGCAGCTCCCAGTTAGCAGCGGGAGGTGGGGGGTGGGGGAAGCAGTCTGGGCTCCAGGTGATGGTGTCAGGCAGCGGAGAAGCTGGCTGGGGCATGAGAGTGCTTCAGTGCTAGCCTAGCTGGCAATGTGGCCCCCACATTGTAGTATCCTCATACCCAAGCCAGCCCCAATCATTGGCTAGATGTGCATTGAGGTGGCATTGATTACTCTGCTATAGGATAGTACTTATCCCAGACATACTATCCTATGGCAGAGTTAATTAATTTACTGCAGCCTAATGGTGCTACATACGTAGACGGTGACACTTTACTGCAGAGCTAATTAGTCAGCTGCAGTAATGCACACATGTAGATGCTCACAGTATGTCATTTCTTTACGCCATTCAGAATGGAACTATTTCATCAGGAAGGAAGGGTACCATTTCCCACCAGCTCCATCCCTCAAGTAGGCTGTAGCCTGGTGGTTAGGTCTTCTCTAGGGAAGTGGGAGCAGTAGATTTGAGTACCCTCAGGCCTCTTAAATACTGCTGCAACAGCTAATCTAGCAGATACAATGTTGGGTCCATCTCTGGCTGTCTTTTGCAGCACCTGCACTTCGCAGCACTACACTTTGCATGGAACCCAACCTGGTAGGCATTGCAGCTGGCATGGTCTGAGATCTCTTCTCAGCTTCAGCCACTCAGACAAGACAGGCAGGAGATGCCCAAAACCAAACCCGGCTATTATGGTCTGGTGCAAATGGAAGGATTTAGGACTCATTCCTGCTCCTATTTCAGGTCAGTGAGATTTTGGCCATTGATATAGTTGTAGAAGCCTCATAATCTATAACTTTTAGAAATAGGTCCACTAGCTCAGAGTGGGGAAGGCTGTGTCACTGCTCTCTGTGCTTTATCTCTTTGGTGGAGAAACAGATTATTGGCCTTGTGGTGGACCAGTAGGGGGCACTCCTGGGCTGAGCCACCCACCTATCTGCACCCACCTATCTGCAACCACCCACCTACCAAGCTCCGAGTGCCTCCCTAGGGGCACCTTACATCTGGCTGACCCCCTTCCCAGAGCACACCCACAAGCCCTGGGTAACTGCCACCACCACCCAGGGGTCTGGTCTGGATTTGGGCCCTGTGCCAAACACAGACCAGCTTAAAGGCATGCCCCAATCCCTCTCCCAGCAAGTCCACCATGCTTGATATAGTGAAGAGCTTAATTGCTTAAAGAAGATAGGCTTGGGAAAGGATACAGGATAAAGAAGTATCAAAGAATAACCAGAGCAAACAGTGTCAGCTTAGCTGGTTGACACACTTCTACATTACAGTAAATTATATACCTAGGTAAGTTCCAGGTAGTTAACTCACTTCAGCATCTTGAGAGAAAGACAGATAGTTGCTGTATGTGACTTAATATGGCTGCTGCCCCACCTCCTGGAGGATCTTAGCTCATATCGCCCTTTCAACATCACCTTTGAGACCCAATCAAGGCCAGGTGTTGTTTGATGTGGACCAATCAATTTAAAAAAGCATCTCCGGTCACCTAAGAGAGTTACATGGGCTCAAGCCCCCGCCCCCATGCCATGAGGTCAGGGCTAACACAATAGAGAGGTGGAGTTCCCACCCTCTACCTGAAGTTCCTCATGTCCACAGTAACCTGGGGCAACCAAATTGGCAGATGGGTGAGAAAATAATGGCAAAGAAAAAACTTAATAGTAGTGACTGGGGAGAAACTGGGATGGAATTCTTCCACAAGCCTTTATCCTAGCAACACTTACAAAGATGCGTAACTTTATGTACATAACCAACCTCATTCATATAACTGGGAACACTGCTGTATGTAAAGTTACTCACATATATACGTTTTACAGAACTGCAGGTTTATTCTGTAAATTGGGAACCTGTCATCACCTAGCTAATTTGAAATAATGTCAATCTGAAAATTTAAAACAAGAACTGTAATTGATATAAACAGTGCAGATACTGACTGCTGGCAGGTGCAGAGAGAAGGTGTGGAAATGATAATCAAGGCATTCTATCTGCACATTTTAGGAGCTTCGGGACTGAAGAGGACAGTCATACAAATGAAGAACAGAATTCTCTAAACAAAACAGCTCTTACAGTGTGCAGAATGATCATTCTTAGAAACTAACTATCACATAGTATAAAAAAAAATTTTTAAAAAGCAACACCTCTCCATCATGCACAAACCTGTATTAAAGTATAGTATTAGCTAGAAACAAATCCCTGATATTCCAAGTGCCCCCTTTGCAAATGGGCTGAATGTTTTCATTTTACATGTAAATCCATTTGTATCGTTACATCATGAAGGAAAGAGCACTGAGATTTTAATTTCATATAGTAGGTCCGCACCCCAGAATTTATTTACCAAGAATCACATTTATTTAATGTAATTTAGTTCTAAATATTTAAAAGCTCACTTTGTTTAATATGTTTTCATGCACAAGATGTTAAATAATTATGCATGATGGTGGTTGTCTTTTATTAGATAGTTAATGACCATCTGGGAATTCAGGCCCTGAAGCACTGCTGAGGGCTTCCTAAGTACTAGCTGGCTATTAACATATATTGGTAATGCACTCTTACACTATATATGATTACAATTATAAACTAAACATAAAAATTACATTAAAACAATATTACAACTAGGAAATTAAGTTTTAAGGCTGCCCTAACACCCTTCGTTCAATCTGGTCATTTCACTACATGTGGTCCTCTACCAGGTAACCTACCCAATCACAGCTGGAAAACAATGGGTCCTTTTGCCTATTATCTCAATTACTATAGGTCATGCTAAGCCATCTGCCAGACACCGAAGTGGTTGTTAGTCATAGGGCCAGGTCTACCTATTTGGCACATAAGCTGACTGAGGTCCTTACATGCAAGTCTGTTCAAGTCCCTGAAAAACAGTTAATTCAAAAGCCAAGTGGGTCACCCTCCTCACCACCACTATTTTTGACTTAATCTTGAAGTCAAGGTAGATAAAAATAGGTACTTTATTTTTTTCAGGGCCTTGACCAGGGTGGGATATGATTATTTTGAAATTCCTAGACACCTATGTACCACACATCTTAGTAGAAATAATATGATTTGGCCTCCAATAGCTAAAGCACTCACCTCAGACATGGAAGGTCCAGATTCAATTTTTGCTTTTGCCTGAAAAATACTGAACCCACATCTCCTGTAATTATCAGTTTCTCACACTCAGCGGCATAACAGGTAAGTGCCCTAAGCACTAGGCTCTAGCATGTTTCCTGCTTTTTTGGGGCCAGTGAATGTTTAAATATGCCTTACAAATGGCAAGAGTGACTAAATCAGTCTTAGGTGGTTATAGTACTTTCAGTGGAAATGTAGGTTGATTCCAAATCTTTCTGGCTTTGAAATAATGGTCCCAGTAATTTAGAGAAAAGACTTAGACATACAACTCCAACAGAGGGTTAGGGATTGGTAATCCTAGTCAAAGAGAGACAGGTTCTGATAGTCTGGAGTTAGGTGTCTAAATCCCTGACAATGGTGGGAATTAAGACACACCCTTCTCCTTGGCATTGCCAGCTGTCTACCTTAGGCAACTCACAGTTCAGGCTGCTGGCTGTTATGGATCCTGCTTTTAGGTTTGTAACACTCCCCATGCATTGTTTAGGGGGTCTTAGGTGTTTTACTTGGTTGTCATATCTTCTGGTAGCATTGTAGCATCTTCATGTCTTGATGTGAATCTGGCCCAAAGAGCTTGCAACTGTTGGGCACTGAGAGATGAAGTGACTTATCCAAATAAAAAAAATCAGTATAGCTACAGTAACTACAGAGCAGAGTTGAGTAAGGTTATGTTAAATTTTTGTGTTACTTTCTATAATAATGTCATTTTCATGTTGACTGTCTATTTCAACTTTACAGTCAATGTATTTTCCTGTGTTCTGTTTGCTTTGCTGCTTTAATAATATAGGCAACTATATTAGAAGGTAAAAATATTCTTGGAAACAAATGTATGATAAAAAGACACATGGTATATTAATATGCCCATGCAGCATTACAGTTCATCCACAAAATCTTTAGAGAGAAGGTAGAAGAACATATACTGACATAAGTTTGCTGTTGCTTCAGTGTTGTTCTTTTGTTCATGTACGCAGGTATCAACATTGCTTTCATATAAGTTAGAGACAGAAAAAGACTTATTAGGTTTTACCATTCTTTTGACGTGATAATGTGCTCTGCATAGACTTGTATTGAGTTTGTTTTGCCATCATTTGTCATATAGTCTCTACAGACTTGAATTGCCATCATTTTGCCATCAGAATGACATCTTAATAGGGTCTTGTTCTCCACAGAGTTGCCATGACATTGTCATGAGATCATTAGACTATGTGAAGTCCCATTCATGGGGAAAAAATTGGCGTTGTTATAAAAAAGACTATTGGGATTTGGTAATTTTGTTTTTATTTCTTTGTACACAGCTAGCCAGTAAAGGATGGGCATGAAGAAAAGCAGCAGGTTTACTTGGAGTTCACTGGACCTTACTAGTTGGGCACTTCTAAAAGCCTTTTCAGGATTCTGATTAAAGCTGAATGTAAACCTATTTAAATGGATTTTTTTAACATTAAAAACTAAGGGTATCCATGCTAAATGGCTTTTCTTCATGCAACCAAGAAATGGCAATGTGTCTTAGATTTAGTTCTAGACATAGGGCCAGATTCCATTCTAAATATTAGGAGCAGAAGCGTATTTAGGCAGTATTTAGGATTCCATTTTGATCTGCTGGAGTCCCTGAAAAATGATTAACACAAAAGGTGAATGGGCCCTCCTCCTCCTCGCTGCTTCTTTTTTTTTTTTTTTT